>CM053509.1:153247848-153304224 GCA_028627145.1 Eidolon dupreanum | reverse complement strand
AGAAACTGAGACTCAGAAACGGAAAGTGACTTGCCCAAAGTCAAAGGGCTCAAACCCAAATCTCTGGTCTCCCAGGCCAAACCTGGAGGAAGAGACTAGCCTCAGGCCACTCAAGACAGGCAAGGGCAGGTGAATCACAGGCTCTGAGAGACCCCTGAGGACCGAACTCCAAGCACACACCTGTGCACACGCCCAACCTCAGCTTGAACCCTTCCACACACGGGGAACTCACTACTTCAGGAACTGCACTTCCTGAGGAAGCCTGTACATTGTTGGTCAGACCTGACCGTGGGAAAAGTCTTCCCCATTCTGAGGGGAAGCAAATGAACTTATACCGCCTGCCTGCTTTATTTACACTCACACGGACAAGAAAACTGATGTTTGGGGCAACGCTACAGGGCCCAGGCAACACGACCAGTGACAGGAGGAGTGGGGATTCGAACCCAGGTCTGTCAGATTCCAAGTGCAGATTTGCTAAGACCCCTCTCTGATCAGGCACCGTGGCAGCCTTCCTCATTCCCAAGACAACCTGATGGTCCAGGTCCCTACTCCTTGCTACCAACCCACACCTGGCCCCTCTCACCATAGGCACCTCGGTGGGCCTGAGCCCTCGCTCCAGACTCTGGCCTCCCAGGGCCTCTTAAAGACCCCCTCCCTCCCACCCAGCCAGGGAAGGAAGTACATTCCCACCCCCCACCACCAACACCTGGCCCAGAAGGCAGCCCCCTGGATCACAACCGTTTCCAGCTGAGGATCCAGTTACTGAAAAAAAGAAAATGCTCGCACCTCCCCCTCCTCCCTGTCCAGCTTCCTAGGCTTGAAAGAAAGAAACTCTTTTTAAAGGAAGAGGGGTCACTACACATAGATGACTACAGCCACGACTCCTTTGAAACCAAGGATGTCTAGGGCGGGGCCCCTGAAGTCCACACACCTGTCCCTCCACCGACCACGCAGCCCCACGCAGCCGTGGGAGAGACTGTTAAGTCCCTGAGGTGTGGGGTGGGGCTGGGGCTTAGCTGAGCGGCCAGGGCAGTGGAGGCCAGATGAGGCAAAGCCGAGATCCACTCACTATTGCCTTACTGCCCAGCTGCTGAGTAAAACTGAGGCACAGTGGACCAGGAGGTGCAGTCTCAGAGATGGATGAAAGAGAACCCTCAGACTGCACTCTCTTCCCCTGCCCATGGCCTAAGGGGAGACACTAGAACCTCAGTTTCCCCACGAAGGTGGAGGGTGAGGGAGAAGCCTGGGGAATGGGGATCAAACAGACAATAATGGGTAACTACAGGGGCAGATGAGGGGGTCCCGGGTAAGCAAAAGGATCCAGGGTCCTTCGCATCCCAGGGCATCAGGTGGTGAAGCGGCGGTAGGGAGAGCCTGGGGGTCAAGGGTCAGGGTGGCGCCTACCCCTGGAAGGCCGGGTCCGGCTGCGGGAGCGGCTCCTCTGTCGCTGCAGCCGTGGCCGCCGCAGCAGCCGGTAGTAGTAGGAGGGCCTGCCGGTGCTCTTCCTGGAGCTGCCGCCCGCGGACATGCTGCCGCCCGCCGGGCACCGGGCCGGGCCTGGGCGCGCTCACACGGGCCCCATCACCCGCTCCGGCCGGCCCGGCGGGCGTCCCTGTGTTGCCCTGCGCGCTAGTGCGGCCGCCTCCGACGAGGCCAAGGCTGCCCCACAAAGTCGCTCAAACTCCTCCCCCAGCCCCCGCCCTCCCAGGAGCAGCCGGCCCCGCCGCGGGGGCCGGGGACCGGGGCCCGGCTGGCACCAGCCCGAAAAGTCAGTGCGGGAGAAATCCCGGCCTGGAGTTCGCAGGGCGAGGCGGCCTGCAGTGCACCCCGGGACCCCAAGCAAGTCCCCACAGTAGGGTCACTGCCTCCACGCCCGCGCCTGAGCGAAGATGCCTAACCTCCGGGCGCACGGGGTGCCGCATCCCGCCTGCGGGTGTAGAGGGTGCACATCATCATGTGCGCGCTCCCCAGCACTGGGCAGGGCGCACGTGAGGCGGCCGGGCAGGCACTGTGTTCCAGCCAGTCACCTTCAATTAGGATCCAAATGAGGCTGACGCCTCAGGGCCCCATTCTGTCACAAGCGCACTGGGCTGAGTATCGACCTGCAAACACACTGTTCCGCTGGCCACTGCCCTAGCCAAGTTAAAAAAAAAAACTTCCTTTCACGCAGGATACTTGCCTAGTCTTTACATTTTAAAAGTTGTCCCGTTTGATACATCCATTTTTTTATATAATTAAAATTATGGTGTATACTTCAAACACAGAGAGAACATAATGAACACCTGTCTATGCAGCTGGGTTTTGCCCAACCTGAACATTTTGCCCACTTTGATCTAGACCTTCACCAAATAAAACCCTGCAGATGCTGTGATGTCTTCTGCCACTCGGCATTTACAGCAGCTCTGGCAGGCCTTCAGGCAGGGCAGAACAACCCCCACCTTACTGTAGGGACAGGACACAGAGGCTGGGAGAAGGGAGGGTGCCAACTCCCACTAGAGTGTCCTGCTGAAAAACTTTATCCAAGTCACTCACTTTCCAGCTCAAGCAACTTCCCAGGCTCCCTGGAGTCTAAAAGCAACAAGTCCAAGCAACCTTCCTTGGTATTTGAGCCTTCAGCAATCGATCTGTCCCCCAACCAAACCACCTTCCCAGCCAGGACTGTCTCCCACTCCCCACCTACTTTTCTCCGCCTGGCCAAAGTCCACCCGGCCTTCCCTAACCATCGCGCCCTCGCCCTCGGGTGGCTTCTCTGTTTCTATTCTCCCTTTGCCCAGAAGCACTATTTATCTTTTATCGTTCAGAGGACCACCTCCCTGAGCTTCATCCCCTCAAGTACAGAAGGGGAAATGGAGGCCCAGATGGGGAGGGTCGACTTGCCTCAGTCACAGGGAAGGTAATCAAAGCACGTGGTCTTAGCCGGGGGTTTCCCAAAGCACAGTCTTAGGAGTGTGTTGGTGGCAGACTCACACGTGGGTGCCTGAGGCGGTCTGGATGTCCTCCGGAATAGCTGAGAGGTGGGGCCCTGGAAGGGGTGGGGCCGTGTGGGCAAGAATCCAGGCCGGGTTTTGCACCTCACAAGGGAAGCCCCCTCCCTCGCTCCCTCAGTTAGGGGGAGGGCCCCCAGGTCAGGAGGAGCCTGGATCACAGCTGGAAGCCAGGCGCCTTCCCAGGACCAGGGGGGAGGGGCAAAAGAGGTGTTGCTCCTCCGAACCCAGTCTGGGCTGTCCAAAGCTATCGGCTCTCCTGGCCCCTCTCCCCAGAGTACTGGCCAGTCCCTCAGGAATAGAGAGAGCCACAGGCCCTGCAAGGACCGTATTAGCCCCCTTTGGGTTAAGCATTGATCTGGCTCATTCTCAATAGCAGACATTGCCAGGTGCATCTTTTATAAGAGCAAAGGCCCCTGGGAAGAGCTGGACCTAGTCTCTCAGCACAGAGGCAGGCTCTGAGTCTTCATGGCATGCATCTTCCTCCCTAGCTCTGAGCTTCCCACTCAGGTGGGGCTCCTGCAGCCACCTACCCCAGCTTGGCACTTTCAAGAATGAATAACCTCCAGGCTAGGCCCCCCAGTGTTGTGGGGTGGAGGACTCCCAGGAAGTCTAGCTCAGGGTGGGGGCAGCAAGTCCTCTTCCCAGGGCCTGGAGTTCATCTGGATCAGTTTCCCTCCCAAAGCAGGTATCCCCCATCAGCCAGGTTCTAACCTTCCCTGAGGGGATAAGAGGCTTCCTGCCACCAGACTACTAATCAGTGGCTAGGTCAAGTGGTCCTGGCCTGGGGCCCTCACTGAGCAGATTTAGGTCTATGTATGTGGACAGAGGTGGGGGAGGTAGCCACGAACTCAGGACCTCATTTGTAAATTCAGCTGGGCTCCAAGAGTCTGACACGGTCTCTCTGCTTATATTTGAGTTTCTCAAGTCCTCCGTGCCTCAATTTTCCCACCTACAAGGAGAAGTTATAGACCTCCAACCTATCTGCCTTGTGGAGGGAAGAGAATCAGCTAATGAAGAGGAAGAAGCTTCTGCATTCTGGGCCTTGGGATGGGGTAGGCATTTCCAGCCACCCAAGCTGGCCATTTCCATAAGCCTGGGGAGGTACCAGCTGGGATACTGAGTAGGCAGGGCAGGAAATAGGAGAGCAGGGGCCTGGGCTCCCTGCCCCTCCTCCTGGCCCAGAACCCCCAGGGCAGGCAGGCAGACAAAGGCTGCTCCCTGCACTCCCAGCAGAGCATCTGGAATCAATCCTGCTGTGGAATAAGCCACCCGCCCCCTGCCGCTGCCCCTGTGGCCTCCTCCCTTTCAACAGAAGCAGCCCCCCTTCCGGAGGCTGCCTACACTGGAGGAGGGACACCTGAGGATGCCCCCCCCCACCACTTCCTGCAATAGACCCCTCCCAGGCCAGGCGGAACTGTAAGTCTGGGCCCCCAGGGGTGATAGTCTGTCAGTGGTCTTCTTCTCCCACATCTTGCCTCCAGAGGGGCTCCCACCTCCCCCATGTGCTGTTTTGGGTGGGGGTCAAGGCTGCAGCCTCCATGCCCCTTAGCTTCCAGATCACCCCAGCTCATTAAAAGTGCATAGTTTTGGGGTTCCCCCAAGACTCTTCATTCTGTGGGTCTGGGTGGGGCCTGGATTTCTGCGGGCTAAATCAGATCCATCCGTACCCCAGCCACCAACTTCATCAACAAAAAGCCTCCCACAGTATCAAAAAGGACCCGCTGCCACCTCCCCTAACACCCCCACCCACTCCACTCAACCTGATCTGTCTGCTCTCGGCTTCCAAAGGCTATAGGCTCATTCCCACCTCTGGCCTTTGCTCTGTTGGTCAGATGGCTGCCATGAAGCTCTCCCTTCTGCACCCACCTGGTGAGCTCTTCCTTGTCCCTCAGGACTCAGGAAAAACATCACCTCATTAAAGAAGTCTGAGCCCCGATGAGGGACACCCCACCACACCCCACCAGTTGGTTTGAATAATGCGGATCCAGGAGATCAGGGAAAAATTAAGCCAGGGAATTTCCCTCAGAACACAGAGCCATCAGCATCTGGTGTCCTGAGAATTACACCCTGCTGGGAAGGAGGTGGTGGGTGGCCTAAGAGTGGGGCTGGAAGTCCAGGGAAATCAGGGGCCAGGCCAGGGCTGGGTCAGGAGGGGTACCTGACACGGGAGGGGGGTGGGGCTCGCCTAGGACAGTCTCACATCTTATCCAGAGCGTCAGGTTTACAGTCAGTGAGGAAGAAGCAAAAAACGCCTATTGTCAGAATTACCCTTGAAGGGCCTTAAATTGCCTGTAAAGGATAGTTTTTCCTCCAGATCACCCATTCCTTCGGCTGAGCGCAAAGCAGAAGGGCCTGGCCTTTCCTGAGGGGCCATTTTGTGCAGGAGGAAAACAAGAGCAAGAAGCCCCAGTAATCCAACTCAGGACTGCCCCCAAGGAGAGGGGACCACAGAGGTCCAAGACTTCTAACATGGGAAGGTTACGAGTTTGGCCTGGGAAGGTTTGTCCAGAGGTAAAATTTGGTTTTAATACTAATAAACCATACTCAGCACCTACTGTGTGCCAGATCCTATCTGCAGCATTCTCTTTTCTCATTTAATTTCACGACAATCCTATGAGGCAGATGGTTACCACCTTCATTTTACAGAAACTATTGGAAGCACAGAGAGGGTAAGTTCTCTCAGGTCACACAGCTCAGACTAGGAGTGAGGATTTGAACCCAGGTGGGCTGGAGATAACGGAGGTCTTAAGGTTGAGCAGGACTTAATGCAGAAATGGGGAAGGGGCAACAGCCTGGAACTTTTCTTCTGAGGAGAACCAGGAGGAGGTAAGAAGGGACAGGAATCCTGACAAAGGAAACACTGGAGCCCACACCGCGCCCCACACAATGGGCGTCTGGAGGTCCCAGACCTGTTAGGTTTCCTGTCGGGAGGAGGGTGAGCAGTGGTGACCAGAAGTCCCCAGGCAGCCAGCCATGCACACATCCGCCTCCCAGGCCCGTCTCAATCTCGAAGTTGCTGCAGCCCTGGCAGAGGTGTGGGTGGGGGTGCTGCGGAATCATTTATGGTTAAGATCATGGGCCTCTGCCCCAGGAGGTGGCCTGTCTGGCAGGCAATGACAGCTTCCTGCATCCGCTGTTCATCCGGGAACGAGGCTAGACCAGGAGTAGGACCTTCATTCAAGAGACAGGAGAGGATGGAGCGAGGCTCACCCCACGGGGCGGAAGGTGCAGACAAGCCCTGTGAGGTCACACTCAAGCTCTCAAACCCAGCCAGGCATCCACCACCTCCACTGCCCCTGAGATTTTCTCTCTAAAATCACTAGTGAATTTGATGGCATCCTTTGCAGAAAATGGCCCAGTCAGGGTCGCGATGACCTGGGTTTGGATGCTCTGCCCCTCTCAACACAGGTGGAACTGGAGGACCAGTCAAGCGTGGACATTTCAACACATACAGACAGAACCTCGGGGAGTGTGACTGTTTTTTAAATCAAGTCACCCAAAGCTAGGCTGAGGGTGAGCCCAGGGTTCTAACAGGGGCAGAAGGCCTCTTGGCAGGGTCACTGTTTCTTCGGGTGCTGTGTGACTCAAAGAAAGCCCCCTGACATCTCTGCCCAGCCCACTTCCCCAGGATTCCAGCAGGATCTAGAAATATCCCTCCATCCAGAGAAGAGGACATATCTTCCTCGTACATATCGACAGTCCCGTCATAAAACCCTGGACTGTCAGAGCTAGAAGGACCCTTCAGAGTAGATGATGAAACCAGGGATGCTGAGGCCCCACAAGACAGTTGCATGCCTGACTAATGCATTGCAAGCCAGATCTGGCATCAATTCCCCAGTCCTTGAAGGTCTGAGTACTCCTCCCACCCAGCATAAAGTAGCATCACTCCCTGCAGATGGGAAGTAAAGCCAGGGGAGGGAGCGACTTGCCTGAAGTCGCACATAGGGGTCGGGGTTAGTCCCAAACATTGCTGCGGAGACCTGCTTTCCCCCTAAATTACCCGGACCATGGGTGTCTTGGGCTTCTTCCCCAGGCCGACTGCCCCCAAAGCTCAGGGCTCTGACCCTGGGGAAGACTGGGATCCAGGATCCAGGCCCCAGCCTTGGCTCCTCCTTCCACACCCCCACCCTAGCAGCCGGCATTTCAGCCCAGATGGCCAGGCCTGGAGCCACTCTCTTCACGTACTTCCTCTCCCTGCCCTGACCCAGAAACACTGCCAGGCTCCAGGTGGACCCACAGCCCTCCTTCTCCTGCCTGGACCCGGGGCATAGATTCCAGGTGTCCCGGTCTCCAGGCTTCCTTCTCCCCTTCCAGTTGAGGGGCCCAGACAGCTGTATACCCACTGGGCCACCAGAGAGGGTGGCATATGGTCCCAGTGTGAGGTCAGAGAGCCCCCCTTCCCTTCCGAGGCAGGCCTGCCTGGTCATCTGTGAACCATTTCATGGCTGGCACTGGCCTGGGTTCCAGGGGGACGGGCCTCACTCCATTCCGGCAGATCCCACTGAGGAGGGCAGATGAACAGGCCCAGTAGCCAGCTCCTAGGAAGGGACTGAGGAACCAGTACTTCTTGAGTGTGTGACCCCAGATTAGCGCCTTAACCATTCTGTGTCCTCAACTATAGGATATGCGTAATGATATTTATACTTTGTAAGGTTGTGGAAGGTCAAATAGCACAATGAGTCAAAATCCTGTGTATAAACTAGCCAATACCCGCCCCTCCAGGTGATTTCTTTTTCCATTAATCTGTAGGCTCCTTGAGAGCAGAATAGCCAGAGCTGGTCAGCACAGTTGCCATTCCCGAGAAGGCTCTCAGTAAGACTGCCGGGGAGAGATGGAGGCAGCATTTGGGAATAGTGGCTGAGCTCATCTGATCTGGAGTCCGCAGTGAGGAAATCTGGAGGAAAGAGAAGTCCTGGAAGGCTGCCTGGGGGAAGAGTCATTGGCACTAAGCTACAAGGCTGAGTAGGAGTTGCCTAGGTAGAGAGCAGAGGAGTGTATCCTTTGAAAGGGAGACGGCATGACAGGAGTGGAAACTAGCCAGGCCTATGCTGGAGGTGGTATGTGGAACTGTGAGGCTGGAGCAAAGTATGGGTTAAGAACTGTGTAGCAGGATGTCTGGGGTGCGTGAGGAGTGAGATCAGAGAGGAGAGATGGGAAGATAGATCTAAGCAGGGGTGAGGCCCCAGCAGCCCCTGCAGAAGGATAGAAGTGAAGCGGTAAGGAAGGAACCCTGGCTAAGAGGTAGAGGATCAGGGCTCCAGGCCTAGCTCTCCTACTATATGGCTGCATGGCTTTCAGTAAGTCGCGACCCTCTCTGATCCTCACTCTGCAACAAAGAAAAGAGGGGCTAGCTCCATCTGACAGGCCTGCAGGCGTGGGGCTCAGCCGGATGCCCACGAACCGCACCGGGAGCATTCAGAAGGCAATGCCAGGGCCCCACTCAGCATCACTGAATAAAATCCTGGTGAGTAGGGCCAAGGAATCGGTATTCTTAAAAGAGCCTTCTAGCAGCTTTTTAGGGGAGCCCAGTGACTAAGATGGTTCTAGATTCTGCTGTATATCTTACCGATCCTTGAACCTACCAAACGTAGTCTCCTCACAGGGCCTCTGCGTTTACTGTTTTCTCTGCTTCAGGCACTAACCCTAGGTCTTCTGATGGTCAGCTCCTTCCTGTCACTGAGGCCTCAGCTCAAATGTCACACTCTCTGGGGCCTTCCCTGGCCTCCTTATTTCAAGTGCCTCTCCCCAAACCCCCACACCTTATCCCATTGCCCTGTTTTATTTTCTTCAACTTATTACTTCCCAAAGCTATCTTATCTGTGTATTGGGTGGTTCACGAATTGTCTTCTCCTAAACTTTAATGAGGGCAGGGGCCTTGTTAGTCCTGTCACAGCCATATCCCCAGTGCACAGAGCGGTGCTCAATAAACATTTGATGAATGAAGTGAATGAAAGAAGAAGCTGGGCTCAAAACCTCCATTCTTTGTTCAAGAGGAGCTGTGAGGCCAGGGGCAAGTGACTTCACCTCTCTGGGCCTGGGCTTCCTTCCATGTGACATGTGGACAGCAGGCTGCAAAGCTGACTTTCAAGCAATGGCCTAGGGCTGGTCAAGAGGCCAAACTGTAAGTCTTGACTCTACGCAGGAGCTGGCACAGAATAAATGAATGGCTGCATAAATAAATGCCTTTGCTTTGCTGTGCCTTTGAGCAAGTCCTCCCCCGTTCATAGCCCCAGCTTCCCCTCTTGTAAAATGGGGTTGGCCTGGGAGGTCTTTCAGGACCCTTGGGCACTGACACTCAGAGCCTCTGTGCCCATTTGGGAATATAAATGGGAGCCACAGCAGGTGTCAGAGGAGGAAAAGTCTGTACCAGAACCATGGTCTTGTACTTTCTGGCCTTTCCTGCAGATCCCACCCAGCCCATAGCTGGCATTCTATGGCTATGTGGCTGAGGATTAAATGTAGCTTCTGCCATTTGTCACCCCTCGACTCCTGTTGAGAGTAAGAACAATGCTGGCCCTGCCCCCACCCTGGGAACAGCATTTTGTCTGGAAATTCCACCAGGGGTAGGGGAAGGGCTGGGGCCCTAGAATTTCTGCGCCTGCTTATACAGGAAGTAGCCGAAAGTTTGGGGCCAAGGAAAACAAGTTCAAGGTCATCCTGGAAATCAGCAGCCTAGCTTCTACTCTGTGGCTGAGAACTTGCCCCTCTCCCCAGGTGGGGCTCTCCTGGTGATTAATAATTAACATAGAGAGATAATCAGGGTATACAGAAAGGATGGCCCAGGACCACTGACAAAGGCCTATGAGAAAGCAAAATTCACTCAGCCTTGTCTGGCATACCTTTAATGACAGGGAGCTCACTACCGAATCACCCTTGTCCTCAACAAGTCTGAAAGTGAAGCTGCAATGAAGAATTGCAGAAGGCCTTTAGAGAGCTGGTGATCATCCCGTCCTCTACCTAGGGCTCAGAGGGCTTGGGACTTGCCCAAGGTCACTCAGACACACCTGGGTCTTCCCAGCTGATGCTGCTACAGGCACAGTAAGAAGGAACTAGTAGGGGAGCTAGGGCTGGGGTTGGGCTGCAGCCCCCGCCCCATACCCACATCCCTCCTGGCAAAAAGTCCCTAGTTAGGGTTTGGGGGGCTGACCTTTACTAGAAAGCCCATAGGTGGGGCCCCTGAATTTATCTCAGTCCCACTGAGAGCCCTGGGGGAGCAGCCTAGGTTACTACAGTGGCCTCTACACAGTGCTGCTGACAGCCTTTTCCTTTCCCCCTGTCATCTCTGCCCCAAGAAGCTACAAGGTGGCTTCAGAAATCTCTGGACCAACTTTCTCTGACCTCGTGTTTCCTGTTCCTCCTAGTGCTCCCCCTCTCACACGTCCCTCCCTTTACACAGGCTCCCACACACGCACAGACCTGCCTTCTAACGCAGACCAAATGGTGGGCTCTTCCCAGGCCCACAGAGTGACCTGGAGGTGCTGGCCGGTGCTGCCCTCTGCTGGTCTGTGGAGCCCTAAGACAAAGTTCTTCCTAGCCTCGGGGCCACCATGGGAAGCACTAGCCTGGCTGGGGAGGCCCAGGACTCTATAGCTCTCAGGACTGTCTGTCCCATCGAGATCCCAGGGTGGAATGGCACAGGGTCCTAGTGTGCTGAGTGACTTGAGCAAGGCTTCCATACCTGCTCTGGGCCTCTGTTCCCACTAGTGCAAAGGGAGATAGCCTAGAACCTCTATTCTCAGACTTCAAGGCACTTTTGTTGCCTGGGGGACATGTTCAAATGCAGAAGCCCAGGCCTACTGGGGAGAGTCTGGTTTAGCCCACCTGGGGAGGAGCCTGGGAATCTGCAGTTTAACCAACAGGGGGTTAAGGTGGCCCACTTGTTGGTCTCTCTCAGGACTCTCTATCTCTGTATGAAGACTTCTGGGACCCTAGTGTCTGAGTGTCCCAAGCCTCTTACAGCCTGTCCCCTTTCACAGCACCCCACGTGCGGCAGGCGGGGATTGCAAGCCCCATAGTACAGTTGGGCAAACTGGGCTCAGAACAGGTGGAGAACAAGTAGTTTGCCCAGGTCCTGTTCCACAGCGAAGCTCCCAGCTTCCCATCCTTCCCCGGGCTCCCCACATGTGGTCTGGATTCTGGGGCCCAGCAGGTCGGCTCAGGCTGCGGAGCAGCACTGACTGGTCCCCTTTGTCTTGGTCCTTGTGCCCTCTGACCTCGCCAAGTCCTGGGCTGATTAAAATATCCCCTGACAGTCCCGATAGGCCTGGTGTCTCCTTACAGGGCTGTGGAGTGCAGCTGGGTGCTGCACTCCGGCCACCCCAGGGTGCTGGACAGAGCTGGACCCTGCCAGCACAATGGAGACTAGAGAACCTTCACCCATCGTGTTTGCACAGACCAGCCAGGAGAAACCACAGTCCAGACAGGGCAGAGCCTTGCCTAAGATCATATAGGACACAGTGACCAACCCCAGTATGGTACTTACTCTCTGCTGGGCAATATTAATTCAGTGAGTCCTTATAACAACCTTAGGAGGTAGACACTGTTACTCTCCCATTTCACAGGCACAGAAAGGTGATTGTGACAGAGACGGGACTCATTCTCACACAGCCTGGCTCCTATTGGTGTCCCCTCACCTGTCCCAAGATAATGAACCCATCAGCCTCTTTTCAGATGCCAAAAAGACAGAGCTGTTTGCAGCAATAACGCTGGAGCCTTGGCTTCTATTCTCAGCCCTCTCCCTAATCTCATGTCTTTGCTCCCGCTGTTCCCACTGCTCGGACACAGGACGTGGGCATGCTCCCTAGACTCTGAGCCCCCTCTGAGCCCGCTCTGTGAATGGCTTATTGCTAGCTCCGAACTCCAGCGGGAGTCTACCCACCATTCTCCATCTCCACTGCCATTACTGAGATCCAGGTCACTACCATCTCCAGCTGTGGGGACGCCCACAGCCCCTAACAGGTCTCCCCAAATCCTCTCTTGACCTGTGAGTCTATTTTCCACAAAGGAGCCAGAGTGAGCTTTTTATAAAGAGCCGTCTGTCCCAGCTACCCTGGCCTCGCTGGCCTTCAGACACTGGCTCATCTCTGCCCCCTGGCTCTCTTGAGCCACCTGGTACTTCCGCTCACTCTTCCTTTCCAGAAAAAACACTCCCCTTCCCTCTCCAAACTCATTGCTCCCCCACCCCACCCCCCCCACACACAAGCACATAATGACCTTCCTGCATCTCCTCTGGGTTCTCTGCACCTTTCCTCCAGGGAACCCATCACATTGTGCCATGTGATACCTATTTTTGATGATTCATCTCACATCTGTCTCTCCTGGCACACGGCTGCCCCGAGGATTGGGTCCTGTCTGCCTGGCTCACCGTCATAACCCCAGTGCCCAGACCAGGGCTGTCACATGGCTGCTGCCAATCATAAGGAGAAGGAAGGCGTCACAGCCGTGTTTGCAGGAAAGCACGGCACACATGAATGCACACTAGAGCTTCCTCATCTCTGGTCCTCCATGCATTCTGAAGCTCCTGAGCTCACAGCAAAATAGGGCCGATGACCTCCACCCCACCCAAAACAAGTCACAGCTCAGGACTTATTAATTTTCCTCCCCGCAGGTTCCAGTGCTTTTCATTCTGTGATTTATAGCCCATCCAATAAATTTCCCCCATTATCTTTCACAAGGAGTGCACTGCCTTTCTGCCATTTAATAATACATTTGGCTCCCTGGGACTCTCTCCGGAGAAATCTTAGGGTTGGCTCCAATTCAGGAGCAGGCCCATAAGGCCACATGGGATTCTGAGGGCCCCTTTCAGACCCAAACCTTGAGCAGGTCCAAGTCTCATACTCAGGGCTAACTGGGCAGGGGCCCAACTTCTCTCCCCTCCCTCCATTCCTCCCACCCTCTGGCAAGGAAGTCTGGCGGAGAAAATGTAGGCTGAGATGTCTGGAGCTCACCAGGGCCCTGGTGGCCAGTTTTAAGCCTGGAGACTCTGGTGCTTCCCCATCCAGGCTTGATGCTTTCCAGAGGCTCACAGCCATGATCTTGACCTACCTCTTTTACTCCCTGGGCAAGGCAGGAACTCATGAGACCCCGTTTCACAGATGAGGGAACTTCTCTGTAATACAGGGAGGTTGCATCCCAGCCCCAACTACTCAAATGTGACAGAAGAGATTTCTGAGCATATCCTCTGTGCCAGGCACTGTGCCTGCATCCACTCACTGCATCCTCACAGTCACCTTTAGAGGCAGAAGGCACTGTTATGCCCATTTTACAGATGAGGAAATCAAGCCTCAAAGAAAAGTAACTTCTCTAAGGTTATACAGGGAGGAAATGGCATTGCCCCAGAGGCTACTAGGAGTGCCCGGCTCCAGGGAGAGCAACCCATTCAAAAACAAAAAGTGGCGGGGAATGAGGCAGATCTCAGGGCTTTAGGGGCTGACAGCCCAGGGGCTGCAATCTTGCCCTTGGTAGTTCTCAGCTGTGTGATCTAAAGCAAATCTCTTAACCTCTCTAGGTCTGATCTCCCCATTCTGTCCTCCCCGGATGATTACAGGACTTGCATGAGACAAGACGTGGGAAGCTGCCTTGTAAATGTCCAGTCCTGGGCCACATCATCGTCGTGTGCTAGAACAGTGGGTGAGACATCATGCAAAGGCCTGCAGGGAACAACCCCCTGGGCTGCTCCCTGTGAAGTGTGACCCACGGCTCCCAACCTCGCAGGGTTCTGGGCAGAAGACATGGGCTCCTCCTCAGACCACAAGCTGCTTACCTCACCCTGGTACCAGGCACCTCATGCCCAGGCTTGGGAGCAGCCAGGTGGCCCTCCCACTCCTGCCGGCTAGGGGTGTTGGGTGGAGGGGTATTCCAGGCCTTGGTGCCAGCCCGGGCTAGATCGCCCCCTTGCCCTTGGCCCTCAGCCCTCAGTCTGTTTTCCTCCCCTCGGGCTCCTGAAAGTTTCTACTTCTGCTTTCTAGTTTCCGTGGCAACCACCTCTCTTCCTTTCATTGTTTTCCTCTCCTCAGCCACTTTGCCATCTTAAGAAGCAAGTCTCTCTCTTCTTTATGCTAATGAGAGAATTAAAGTGGGTTGGGGCAGAAGGTCTGGCCAGGAGAAAGAGGACAGAGCGGGCCAGGGATAGAAGGGGAAAGGTGACCTCTGGGGTATAGCCAGAGGGCTGGTATAGCTACAGTTTGCCCCCAAATGACCTATGGGCCTGAGACTGCCCACAGGGTCCTCCACAGCGGGCTTCTCCAAATATGACCCTCCAGCTCAGAGTGCCCACTGGCCCTGCAGGGGATGCTCAGGCTGGGTAGTCAGGGCTTTGCAAGCTGGCTAAGCCTGAATCTGCTTCCTGCTAGTCTTCACTCGCACGTGCCCTGCGTTAGACAGCCTCCAACCCCCTGCCCCACCCTTTCTGCATTTATGGTCTTTACTTTCCCCAGACCTAGCTCCCCACAGGAAGTTCTTACTGATGCTCCCCCACCCCCATCAGAGTGTCACTCTCTTATACTGTGCCTGTTTCCCCACATCCTGACCTTTCTCCCAGGTGGCCATCTGCCCTACAAGCAGGGCATCTGGACAGCAAAGCCAACGCTCCCTCACTCCACATCCAAGCAGGTCCACGCTGAACCCGTGGCCAGAGAGACTGGGGCTCCAGTCGGTTCTACCACCAGCCAGCTGAGGCCCTTCAAAGTTTGCTCTAGAACTTGATGTTCTCTGTGGTCAAATGAGGATGGAACTCGCTTCCTCCCAGGCCATCGGAGACTGAAGGGAGCTTGTGGGTTTGAAAGAGCTTGAAAAATTCTAAAGTGTAGGGCCGAGTCTGGGATTATCTTTCGGTGCTGAATTAGTGCCATCCACTGAGGGGCTCAAAGGCCTCCTTGAGCCCACAGGTCTCATGGCTCTCTTTCTCCACCTGCTGACCTCCGGTGGCACTAACTGCCTGTGTCTGATCAGCTCCACACCAAGGCCCTGTCTCCCTAGCCAGTGCTCCACAGGGCACACAGGGCAGTTCACCCGCCACCAACGTCCTCCCACACATATACACACTGACATGCTTGGGGGCCCCCCCATAGGCCCCATTGGGGGGCCGAGGGCACCTCTGAGGCCCAAGTGGCCCAGTCCACATGGTGGGGGTTGCTGATGGAAGAATAGCTTCTTCCCAGCTAACCAGGGGTTGGGGGCTGGGCCTGGGGCTGGCAGTAGCCCCAGAAAGGGCTCCCCAGCTAACTGACTGGGCTATCCACTGCCTTCTCCTGTTCCACCACCCGCTTCCTTTCCAGGCCCACTCCTGAGGCTGGACCACCAAGACTCATCCCTTTCTCTTATGGTCTGGGTGGGCTACCCAGTAACACTTCTCAAAACTGCTCTTTCCAGACAAAGGTTTCCTCACTCCACCTCCCGCCCCCACATCCTCCACCCCCACGCCTCAACCCCTGCACCCTCCTCTCTCTGGTGGTGGTGAACTTCACCCCTCACTGCCCGCCCAGCCTCAGCCCTACACGTCAGCCCTCCTGAAATTGCTCACAGAGGCTGCACCTGCCCAGGCTTGTGCTAGAATGGGACTCCTAAAACTATGGCATCTCAGGGAGATCCTGCGTATACTTGGGGACCATTTCCCCTCCCTCCAAAGACCCACAGAATCAGAAGGCTTTAAGCAGTCTCATGGAAAAAAAGGATAAAGACTTGTAAAATGTCAGAACCGAGTGGGTAAAGACAGGGCCAGCTGTAGCCAGTCGGGGACTGTGTCCTGTGTCCCCTCCTCTCCCCACCTCCTGTGCCTGCTCTACTGATGGTGCAAGGGCCCAGGATTCCCACAGCTGGCACTGGGAAGCCACACCATTCGGCTCCCACACTAGGGTGCATGGGGCACACTGCTCAGGGGCCGACATGTGCAAACCCATGCAAGTTGGCACAGTCTTGAGAGGGACACTGTGTGGGCTCAAGGAGGCTCTGACACAGTCCCTGTCCTCAGTCTGGTGGGACACAGGAACCCACCAACAAGGGCCCAAGGCAGAAGCATAAGGAAGGGGGTAACTGATTCTGACAGGGCAGGGGGACACCAAGGAAGGCTTCACAGAGGAAGTGGCATCTAAGCCCGGCCTTTGAGTAGGATTCCAAAAGGCATAAGGGAAGGGAAGGAACTCATTGAGGAATGGTGGCAGCCAGAGAGAGAGACTCGACTTGACTTCCCTTTTCCAAATGCCACGTAGTTAGACCACAGTGAGGGTTTGGGCTTAGAGGATGCTGGCCATGTGTCCAATTAGTTGGGCCTCTTAGGCCAGGCAGGTGACAAATCCCCTAAGATGGCCCAGAAAGAGGTACTTTCCTAGCTGGTTCCTGAGACCAGACCCTGAGGCTGTGTCTGTTCTGGTCACTGCTGTCACAGGGCAGTGACCTGAGTGTGCCAAAGAGGAACAGAGTCTGCCAGGCCTTAAAAGCCCTAAAGAAAAGTGTCTCTTTGAGTTCCCTGAGCAGCCCATTCCAGGATTTCACACCACCCCACAGTCTGCCAGGAAGTCCTTCCCCCTATCTAACCTACATCTCTCTTGCTGAAATGTATACCCACCCTGCTTTGGAGAGAGAGGAATTACAAAGCACAGAGGCTGAAATGCCTCACCAGGCACTCTGTCTGCGGCCGAGGTGGGAGTGGGGGTGGGTCAGTGGGCACAGACACCACCCCCGGTCTGACAAGAGAGGACAAGGCCCCTTTGTGTACATGATTAATTTATAGGCCTGGGGAGGGCCTAGCAAGCTGGGGCCTCGGAGGCTTCCCTGACCCAATTTAGAAGCTGCGTTTATTGTGTTGCTCGTGTCAAACCTTCCCGATGAGGTCTCTATTCCCAGCGTGCTCATGAATTTTCCAGGGGTTTAATAGTGTACAATCTGAGAACGATTTATTAAGAAGATTAAACCCCCCCAAATATGCTTCCACATGCTCTACAAAACACAGCAAATTTATTCTCCCGCGTCAGTGGGCTCCACTGCCCAGAGCAGAGCAATCGCTCAGCAGAGTTAAAGCTGGAACCCTTCAGCCTGAGGTGTGGAAGCCCCAGTCAGGGACCGGGTGAGTGTGGGAAGGTGCATATGACCCCATGGCTCAGTCCCAGTGTGAGCAGGGTCCACCTCTGGAGACTCTGCCTTCGTCCCTCGCCCGCCACCTTGCCTGGGACATCATGCCTCAGCAAGGGCTCCAGGCTCACAGCAGGACACTGGTCTAGACACTTCCTGCTCTAGGGCTTAGAAACAAAGAAGGGCACCCGATGTCACTCTGTCCGATCACCCCTCTCACCTCTGAAACCTCAGCCTTGGCCTCTCTTCGCCCTGCGGCCCCTCCCTGTCCAATGTGCCCCCAGGACCAGCTGTTTTATTCCTGGATGAACACAGCCACAGCTCTGGCGTGTCCTACCGCATGCTCTGTGCCGGTCACTGTGCTGAGCTTTAAAAGCATCGTCTCATTCCTCACTCACAGCAACCCTGCCGGGCAGGTGCTGTTATCACCGCACGTCTCAGATGAGGAAATGAACCTTGCAGAATATAATTGAAGTGCCCAGGGCCATGCAGCTAATAACCTACAAAGCTGGGATTCGAACCCCAGCATTCAGACTCCAGCACCTAAGGTCTCGTGGACCTTCTACCCTCCTCATTCCATGGCTGGGGAGACTCCCCTTTCTGGGACCCTCAGTTTGGGCTCAGTTCAGGTCTCTATGTCCCCTCCATTGGATGACTGCTCAGATTCCTTGCTGGACAGCCAGCCTCTAGACTCATCCCCTCCAAATGTCCCTCCACTCAGCAGCCAGAGGGACCATCCCAGAACCCAGACCTGAGCACCCATCACTCTGCTGCTGAGAACCTTGCCGTGGCTCCCTGGGCCGACAGCACAAGGTGCGAGCTCCTTTGCCTCACGTTCAGGGCTCCCACTCTCATCGTCCCCTCTGCTCTCTCCCCATCACTTCCTCCACGTGCAGAGCACGTGCCCCAGCCTTCTGGTATCCACGCTTTTGTTCCCACTGGTGCCTGGGCCAGACATACTTTTCCCCATGTCTCCTACTTCAAAGTTCTCAATGCCAAAATCCAATAACACTTTGTCCACAAAGCTGTCTAAGGATCACTCAGGTCCCTGCAGAAGAAGTGATTTCTCCCTCCTTAGAACCTCGTCGGCACCAGGCTCACAGGTCCCTTGTTCAGCTGTGTAGGTACACCTGCCCCACACACCCCTCGAAAGCCCAGGAGCCCCAAGGCCTAGCACACAACTGGGTAGATGGAGCAGGTGGGTTCAATGCAGACGTCAGTCCACTAACTACAGGACGCCTTGACCCTGAGTGAGGGTAGCCTCAGTGCCCAGCCTGTGAGTCCTTCACCCTTTTCAGTGTCATGGATTCCGGATGTCTAAGGCCCCTGCTCAGAAAAATGGTTTTGAATGTATAAGATAAAATACCGAGGATTACAAAGGAAACCAATTATACTGAAATATGGTTATCAAAATATTTTTTGAAACATTCAGAGCAATATATGTGCTTTTCTATCAACACCTTAAATAATAAGATCTAGTTTTAATAACTACTGTAATTCTGAAATATGATGAACAAAAGTGTTATTTCAGGATACTATATTATGACATGATAGTTTCTGTGCTTTCTGTGATTTCTATAAAATCATAGAACAGCTAATGCCACTGTGGGTTGTCACCTGCATTTGTAATTTAAAAAATTACAATTTGCAATTGTAATTAGAGGTTAGTGAAAATAAAAGTGGGACTTTTTTTTTTTCCTGTCTAAGTTTGTGTACACTCTGGATTCTACCTAGAGATTCCTGGGGTCCCTGGTTAAGAACCCCTGGCTTAGAGAGGGGGTCACAAGGGAAAAGAGCAGGGTTTGCCCTGGAGCTCAGATCTGGCTGTGTGCTGCCTGGCATGTCCCCAGCCTTCTAAGAGTCTCTGCACTCACCTGCCTCAGTCAGACTATGGAGAACCAAACCCCATGCCCACACGCTGGTTGCTCTGGCTTACCCCAAAGCCCCGCAGTGGGGAAGGCTTGGCAGAGGCCCTGGCGAATGACCCTTTGAGACTTTGTGCCCCAGACAGCCCAGCTCAGAGCCTCAGGGCCCCTGGCCGCCTCCCAGGGAACTTGTTTTATATCCCCAAAGAGCAGAGCTGACAGGTGATAAATCGTGAAGGAAGGATGGAGTGGGCTCAGACCGTCTGCCCGGCGCCCGCCCAGCCACCCTGCTGTACCCACCACCGCCCTCCGGAGGGATAAAAACACCATTAATTACCCAGAAAGAAAGGGCGCCGTGAGGACGCGCCCAAAAGCTGCTCGGATATCATCTCTGGCCACATTTTCTGAGTGTAGCACCAAGCCTAGCGGCCAGCTGTCAATCTTCATCTCCCTCTGTCACTAGCAAACCGGGTTCTCCTCCCAAATCCTTCAAGGCCACCTTTCAACTCGGGTCCTGCCTCCAAAGACTCTTGACCCATCCATTGTCCTTAAAGGGACTGCTTTTTGCAGGCAGGGCCCCCAGACAGTGCTCCCTTGGTGGGGGTGGGACCTGAGAGGGAAAAGGGAGTTAACACTGTCAGCTGTGTTGCCTTCACCAGCATGAGTCCATCACCTGTGAACTCCATGCAGGAAGTGTCTCTGGCCTCACTCGGACCCCACTGCCAACTCTAGTCATGATCCCACACTCAGGTGATGGAGTCACCTGCATGGTACTCCATACCAGTTACCTTGTACAGGTCTGTGCTGACCACTATCCACGCAAGAGCTCAGGCAACCCTCCCACCAGCTCTATGGTCAAGGCATTATTATTATCCTATTTTACAGACAAGGTAACTGAGGCTCAGAGAGGTTAATTGTCTGTCCCAAGGAGGCACAGCTGGAAACCGACAGAGCCAGAGTTTGAGCCCAGTCTGTCTAGTTCCAGATCTCATCACTAGCATCTTTTTGGCCCTCATGTAGGCCCCCTGCAACCACAGGTGGTCAGAGTCTCTCTAAAGGATGTTTGCCAGGCCCCTTCATATACCCCTTCCTCCCTTTTCATGCCCCTGCCCAGGGACTCCCTCAGAGCCCAGAGACTCATCTCCAAACTCCACTGTTCCCAGTGCCACCTCCTCCAGGAGGCCTTTCCTGACTGCCCACCCTCTGTAGAGTCTGAAGTTTTCCAGTGCCTCCTGGCCCATAGCAGAAGCACCAGCGATGACCACTAGCACTCACTGCCCATGGGTAGGAGCTGAATGAATCTTTTCCTTATCACTCCCACCACCATACCCCCAGCCAGACCCAGACACCCCACAAGGGCTCTTCTAAAGAGGAAAGATAAGGGAAATCATGCTGGCAGATGAACGAGTGAGCCCATGACTCGATGCTTGTGCCAACCTTCCACCAGAGGCGGGTCTGCTCACACACAGGCAAGGGACTCTGGGGGGCTAGGAGTTGGCATTGCATGGGCCATAAGAACAAAGTCAGCTGATGCACTGGACCTGCACGCCACTCAAGAAGAACCCAGAGACGTGCCAGACCTGAGTTCAAGCCCATGGCAAAACCATGATTGCTACTCCAAGCTCACAGCAGGAATAACAGTAGTACCATTCCCAGCAATAACCACTGTCCTGGTAAATGTGCTTCTTCTGGACAAAGGGACACTGACACCTAAGCCCAGTGAGGTCCACAGGATGCTCCTGAAACACCAGGGGAGGGTGGCTAAATCAAGCACCACACCCTCAATTGCAGAAAGCTGTATGTAGCAGATAGAGACAGCAAGACCGAGGTCCATGTCTGACTAGGAACACCTTTTCAAAATACCTTACTGAACTAAAAAAGGCAAGTTGCAGGATAAATGATTTTTGTAAATTATTAGATTCATAGTTTTCATAAGGACTCCCAGATATATGGGAGCTCAAAAGAGCACGGAGAAAAACACACTCGAAATGCCTCCTGAGGGTCCCTCCTGGCTGAGTCCTGCCCCTGGGAGCCTACCCCACCCCCATCCCAGCCCTAGCCCAGGCCAGCTCTTGATACTGGAGAAGTTCACGGCCTCATCAACTTACCCACAGGAGGCAGGAGCAGAAACTGTCACAACCTTTGTGGAGGGTAACTCAGCAACGTGTGTCAAAAATTAAAATCCATAAAATGTCTGTTTTAAATTCATATACCATCCTTCAACATCCTTTCCCTCAGATAAACTCTCACAAGCATGCAGGAACAGATGTACAGAGGTGTTTACGCAGCCCTGTTTGCAGAGAAAAACACCTGTAAACCATACTCATGTCCATCACTGGGCCCTGGCTGAATAAATTATAGTCCACTCTGAAAACGGAATCCTGGCAGCTGTCCTGCAGCATGAGGCGGTGTGAATACTGACGCCGAACACTGCGAGGTGACCTTGCAGAGCATGTGGGACGACCCTGGATGGGGAGACCCCGGAAGCACGGAAACAGGCTCTCACAGGTTCTTCCAAAAAACAGACAGCAGTTAACCTGGGGAATGTGTATGTGTGTATGTGTGTATGTGTGTGTGTGTCTGTGTGTATGCGTATAAGTATGTTTATGCATGTGTTTCTGTGTATGTGTTTGTGTATATGTGTATGTATGTGTTTGCATGTATGTGTTTATGTACGTGTTTGCATGTATGTGTGTATCTGTGTGTATATGTGTTTGCATATGTGTTTTTGTATGTGTTTTTATGTATCTGTATAAGTGTGTGTGTATGAGTGTATGTGTGTATGTGTGTGTTTGTGTATATTTTTATGTGTTTGTGTATATGTGTATATGTGTATTTGCATATTTGTGTGTATGTGTATAAGTGTATGTGTGTATGAGTGTGTTTGTGTGTACATTTATGTATGTGTTTGTGTGTATGCGTATATGTGTATGTGGAGGGGTGCGTAAGTGTGTGTGGGGGGTGTTGAGTGGGGGGGCAGGAAAGGGGAGAGGTTTTGTTTTTACTTTACGCCCTATGATAATGTTTGATTTTATTTTAAATCATAGAATACGCTGTTTCATATGTTGGGGAACAGATCGCAGAGGGGGATGTGGGCAGTGGAGGAAGCTGTGCATGTGGGGGAGCAGGAAGTATAAGGGAACTCTCTGTTCTCCCTGCTCAATTTTGCTGTGAACCTAAAACTGCTCTAAAAAATAAAATCCTATTTTTTATAAAAAAGAACAGATCATGGTTCTTTTGGTCCTCCAAAGTCAGTACTGCTCCAGGTTAACCTCCCTGTGCCTTCCTCATTCTTGGGCAGGTCCTAAGTCCCGGCCTGGCTCCCCAGGGGGAGAAAGGTGCAGTCACCTAACTGCAGCTCAAGCTGGGAGCCCTATTGAACTACCAGCTTTGAACTCTGCTCACCCTATTTCCTCTGCTTAGAAAGCCTCTGCACTTCATGTACCTGTTCAGATATCATCCTCCCTGAAAACCCATTCCAGGTACCCTCGTGCCTTGAAATGCAGGCTCTCTGAGGACAGTCGGTATCCCAAATATCTCTTTGTAGGGTTGGCCTGGTACAGAGTAAGTGCTCATTAAACATGCGCCAAGTCAATGGGTGCCCCATTGAACACATTAACATTTCTGAAAGCCCCAAACACTGTCTGAACATCTCTCTGGAGCCACTCATTTTGCATTGAATTATGATGCTGCCTGCCCTTAGCAGCAGTGAGCTCCTGGAGGGTCCCGCGGGGCCGACACCCCAAAGCATGCCCCAACCCTGTCACTCACCTGACTCAGGAATCCCCAACGCAAATGCCAGCATGAGCCAGGAAGGGAAGAGAATGAGCGAAGCAGATGGGCCAGGCTACCTGGAGTGTGCACGCCCCTGCCAGCCCAGGTGCTACTGGCAAGCAGGCCCAGGACGGCCAGGTGATCCGATTTCCAGAGCAGTTACCAGATTGTAATGTAAAAACTCTTGACTGTTCAATGTCGGTAACTAATTCTCCTTTTCAAACAAGTGAACAACCACCACATAGGTTAAATCACATAGGGTTGTAGGCCAAATTCAGCCCAGTCCCCTGCCTCTGATAGCCTCACAGAATAGCAGCTCAGAATTCAGAGCAGCCATAACTAAAAAAGGCAAAAGCTCTCCTTGATCCTGCCGTCCCATCAGCCCAAATAGCCCCAGAGCCCACATCCAAACATTAGCACCACAAGGGACTCAGAGACCAGCCAGTTGGCTCTGCAACCACCTGCTGTGCACCCCAGGCCAAATGACTTCACCTCTCTGAGCACCTGCTTTCTCCTCTGCAAGGGGGGGGGGGGCGGGGGATAATAACAGTACCTGCCTGGGTGCCAGGAGTGTCATAGGGATGCTGGGGATTCATAAGGGAGAGGACCTGGAACCCAGAAAAGGGCCATAGCCTTTAAGGGCTCATTCTTATCATGACAAACAGAAACAGCTAGTCCTAGAGGAGGTGAGGGATGCAGACACATCACAGAAGTGCTGGGTGTCAAAGCCGAAGGGCTTCTTCTCCCTCAGCCCCCCAACAATGTCTTTGTTGGGGCAGGAAATAATGAGCCTCAGAGCTGCCAGAAAGGCCAGTTACATAAGCACCCTTTCCTCTGAACACACTAAGTCCCCAGATGACAGAAATTAACCATTATGGTGCACTTAGTATACACCGGGCACCATGCTAGATGCTTCAAATAAGTTCCTGTCATTTCACATTCTTAACAATCCCAGAGGGTAGTTATTTTTACCTCCCCATTTTACAGATGAGTAAATTGAGGCTCAGAGAAGCGACCTGACGTGTCCAAGGTCACCCAGTAAATGCTGCAGCCCGGCTTTGGCTGTAGGCCATCTCTTCCAGCACGTTCAGCAGCCTCCTCAGCCTGCTCCATAGACACCTTCCGGCCTGCATTCCATAAACCTTTGTGATGACTAAGTGTGCCAGCTGCTGACCCAGTCCTAGGGCCACCAGAAACAAGACCGGCTCCTGCTCAAAGCAGCCTCGCTGGGAACCATGACCTCTGCGTGGAAGAGCTGCTTCAGGGAGGATGAGACCCCTGAGCCAGGGCCAAGAGGTGAGGAGGAGTGGGGTCAGAGCTGCGGAGGTGATCAGTGGGCTGGCTGCACCAGGGGGGAGCCCAGGGCACCCCCAAAACTTGAGGCTTGGGGCCTGAGAACTACCATTTAGACAGATCCAGCCTGGCTTGGCCCAAGGCAGGTAAGAGAACAGATGGACAGTTTCTCTCTAGAGAGAATACGCAAGTGTAGGAGAAATGGAAAGAGACAAACATTATGGAGGTAAAGAAAACTTAAAGCCTTCAAGTTTAAAATCCACCCTTGCGGTTCCCTGGTCCCTGAGAAGTGGAGGCCTCTTGCTCCGCTGGTCCTGCACCACCCCCCTAGATGTCACATTGCGGGGAGGGCACTCAGGCCTCGGGTGCTGTTATGGGCTGAAATGTGTTCCCCTAAAATCCACACATTGACGTCCCAATCCCACAGTCCTTCAGAATGTAACCATATTTAGAAAAAAGGTCTTTAAAGAGGTGATTAAGTTAAAATGAGGCCATTGGGCTAGGGCCTCATCCAATCTGACCAGGGTCCTTTGGACACACAAAGGACAGCAGGGGCCCAGGAGCACAGAGCACCACCACGTGAAGAGGCAGCGAGCCTGTGGCCATCTACAGGCCAAGGAGGGGGGCCTCAGAGGAAACCGGCCCTGCCAACCCCGCGATCTCGGACTTGCAGCCTCTGGAACTGTGAGAAAAGACGTTTCTAGTGTTTAAGCCACCGAGTCAGGGGTATTCTGTTATGGCAGCCTGAGCACACCAATGCGTATGGGGACCAGTCATGCTGTGTCAGACAAGAGCCCCGGCTCGGTCTTCTGGAGCTGGCCTTGGGCGTGTCAAGCCAATCTCCTCTGCAAAGTGGGGGCGAGGAGAGCTGGCCACTCGCTTACCAGGATGGCGCAGGCCGGCCCGGGCACTGCCATGTCTACATGTGTACCCCCAGGCACCCACCCACTTGTCCTCAGGAATGTGTCTACCCTGGCTGGACTCCTAAGGCTGTGCACATTAAAACAGCATGTGGACCTCGAAACACCCAGTCCTCCAGGGATGGCCACTTGGGCCAGGAAGGTCAGCTCAGCCGATTTCCCGGCAACCATCTCGGTTTTAAAACTGAAAGTCCCACATCCTGGAAACCCCATTAGTCCTGGGCAAACGGAGCTGTCGGCCACCCTAAATGAGGGTTGGGCCTTCTGAGACCTTCATTTACTCATTTGTGCATTCCTCTGACAAATATTTACCAGAAGCCTAGGCTGTACCAGAAACCGTGTCAGGTGCGAATTGTAAAAAGCCAGACAAGGAGCCTGCCCTCGTGGGCTTTCAGTCCAGTAGAAACACAAACGCAAGCATTAAAAAAAAACTATAAACTTAGATACACATGTAAGTTAAAACTGTGATGCATGCTATAAAGGAAAAAACAAGTATCGAGGCAGACACGAACTGGGGAGGGGTTGTCCTCTATTAGACACATGCTGAAGGTGAGAGCTGAAGCAGTTCCAAGGAGCGGAGGAGATGAGGCCAAGGAACCGTCTAGTGAGGTCCAGATGTGGACGAAACCTGCTTGTATGAAAGGAACTGGAGGAGAGGCCAGCGAGGCTGAAGAGCCATGAGGATGGGGAAGGGGATGTGAGCCAGGTCTGGGCTACACGTGACTCTAAGAGCAGTGGGAGCCAGAAGCAATTCAAACCAATCCCTGTTAAATTAAAAAAACCACAGGGGCATTGGCTGCCGAGTAAAGAACAGACCGTACGGGAGCACACACAGGAGTGGGTCCAGTTTGTAGCATCCTGCAGTCACACAGGACAGAAGATGGCAGCCTGGATCTGGGTGCAGCAGGGAGGTGAGGACAATGAATAGATTTGTGGCCTCTCTGATCTTCTCCTCTCACTCAGGGCCTCAAGAAAGTACCTGGGAGTCAGAGCAAGTCAAAGCCTGGTGGCCTTGGCAATGACACTTACCCCTGTCCCCCTCCCCCCCCATACCCCACAGTACCTGTCACTCTCTGGACAAACCTGTCCCAAGCTGGTTGTGAATCAATCTCTTCCAAGGGGCCAAGTGACTGTGCACCCTGGGGGTGGGCTCCTAGTGGTATTTTTTAAGCTGTTAACAATTGCCATCTGTTAATTATTAGTTGGTCTACTTCTGTTTTGCTCTCACCCACACCATTGCTCAACCCGCCAGCAGCCCTGGTCCTGAAAAGTGGAAATATTACCCCCCCCCGCCCCCTGCAGAGGCCCTCCCAAGCAGGCAGTAGGGGGCTCGAGGTCACTAGGCCTTGCGGCCTTCTAGATACCAAATTACAAGGGGTAGAGTAAGCTCTGAGCCAGGTCTTGGGGGTCCCCTTCCTGACCTCCCTCCAGCTCCACATTTCTGAGGCATCCACTTTGTCCCTGGAGAGGGAGCCCTCCTAGGCAGGCCAGACCCTTCTCTTACAGACTCCAGAGATTTCTGGGCTGAGCCCCAGCAACCAAGCTGCAAATGTTATAGATTCTACAGATGGAACATTCCACAGGAGTCAAGGGACGGGTGAGCAGCACAAATAGCCATGCTATTCTGGTTGGAGGCAGGGGGCTGAACTGCATGGACATTTGCCTGTCCTCTGGCTTTGTGAATCTGATCACACAAGGGTAGGATCTTGACAGGCAGACACAAGGCTGAGGGGATGGCATTCCAATAGGCAGGGGAACCTTGAGAACAAAAAAGCATGGCAACAGGGCGGGTGGGAGGCCTTGGTGCATTCAGCTGGCTGAGCTCCTAGGCACAGAGAAAGGAGCTATGGGCAAGGAGGCTCCTACCTGAGTTTGGAGGTCCCTGAAAATCAACCTGAGATGCCTGGACTATATATACCCTAGAGAAAATAGGGAGCCCCTCAAGACCCTTGAGCAAAGGAGCGACCCCATCAGACCAAGGTTTAGAGTGCTCCCCTGGGGCAGGGTGGCAAGGGATCAGGAAGTAGGCAGCATGCCAAGAGGCTATGGCCAGTGGGGGCAGGGATGGAGGCAGGAGTCAGCCTCAAAGGGAATTACCAGGAGGCTATGGGCAGTCTGTCTCTCCTCGAAGAGACAGACAGTGGGGGCAGGGATGGCGGCAGGAGTCAGCCTCAAAGGGAATTACCAGTCCTGCATGAAGGAGGAAGGAAGGTATGGAGGGTAACCACTAGACTGGGGCTGCCCAGGGTAGCCTTCACTTGAAAGAGGGAAGCCGTGGCAGGGGAGGGGTGATCAGGGTGGGAGGAAGTAGTTTTAGTGGAAAGAAAAGGACTGTCACGTTGGACCAGTCGATGTGCCTTTAGAGCATCTGTTGAAAATTGCTTCTTCATCTGGAACGTGGGGGAGAGGATTAGGGGAAGAAATTTATAATTGGGATTGGGAGTAGTCCAGGCTCAGGGGTCACTCTGGGCATGAGTGGCGGAGGGCTCCCAGGTGAAAACTGATAGGTGAGAAGAGGAGGCACCTGGGGCAGGACCCTCGGAGGTCAGGAGGCATCCGCAGAGAAGCATGCAAGGGGTCGAGAGGGTGCGGAGTGCGAGAAGGCAAGACGAAGGGCCGGCACACACCCTGGGGAGGCTGGCGGAGGCCCCAAGCAATCGTGATACCAGAATCAGCAAAGATCCCACATATTGAGTTTCTTTTACATGCCTGACCTGCGTCGCCTACTTCACTGACACCTCCAAAACCCACTGGGGTTCGTACTGTGATCCCATTTTATAGATGGGAAAGTCAGCAAAAGTGATTCAGTCACTCAGCTAGTCAAGCTGTACTTTTAACCACTATGAGGATAGGGGAAGGGTCAGTCAGTGGCTAGCCTTTTCAGCGGGGAAGAGATTCCTAGGAGCCAGATGGTGAACAGGTAGAAGCAGACAACTATTCTTCCAGCTGGGAAGTGTGGGTGGGTAGCTCCAGCAAC
The DNA here is from genome assembly GCA_028627145.1 of Eidolon dupreanum. Lineage (NCBI taxonomy): Eukaryota > Metazoa > Chordata > Mammalia > Chiroptera > Pteropodidae > Eidolon > Eidolon dupreanum. The sequence continues at coordinate 153,276,344 of CM053509.1, read as the reverse complement.
TTCTTCCAGCAGCTGACCCCAGCAGCCGGAGAGGAAGCCGCCCATCTGAGCGGAAGGATCTGGAAGGCTATAGAAGGGGACCAAAGCCGGGAAGGACTTTTCGTTCTTGTTTTGCCTTTAGAATCCAAACTTGGAAAACAATGACCGCTAAGAGCAATTCGATGACTAAAATTTTTGACTGTCGCTAAATTTAGCACTCAGGGTGGGGTAGGCACATGACGTACGATGTGTAAATCTTGACTTCCACCACCAGCCCGATGTTGGAGCCTGGTGCCCTGTTTAATTCCTCTAATTCTACATTTCCAAATAATAACTTCCAACCCAAGGAGAGCTTAGAAATGAATGAGATCCCCATTCAGTACCCAATTAGTACCTAGCACCAAAACAAGAAAGGGCAGTATTTAAGCCAAAGAAATCAATCACTAATGGTGGACTTTCAGGCACCAGAATTGGTTTACAGGGCTCCCGAAATCATGCCAATTCTCAATCTGTACTAAAACAGTCCCTGGCACATGGCAGGCACTCAATAAATATGTGTTGACTCTAGGTAGGAGTTAATTTGACACATGGTAGGCCCTCAGTAAATATGTACCCCTCCGGTCAGGGGCTGTGCAGCTCCCTGTTGTCACAGTCAAAAGACTGGAGGGTCTCCCTGGAGCCGCAGAGAGCCGGGAGCCACACACTCCAACAATCACCCCTTCATCACATACCATCACATTATAATTTATCCGTCGGTTTTGTCGGATAGTATTACATTGGCCAGAAAGAGCTTCCACACATATATATTTGGCCCTCTAAAGTTTGTGGGAGTCTTTCAACATTATTTAGGTTCAACCCAGTTGTTTTCAATCCTTAAAAGCATTTCCATAAGACTAAAACTCAGACCAGACTAGGAATGGTCCCTGCCACCCCCACTAGGCCTGGGACCAAGTCTTAGAGATAGATCACTAAGCGCATATATCTGCTCAGCCAAGTTGTGGCTTTGGATCCTTCTCAGTGTCTGCTTCGTTTTGCTTATAGGAGGTAATATGCATGCCATCTGGATATTGTGCCTTCAATGTAAATTCTTCCTTTGAAGAAAAAAAAAGTTTCTACAAAAAAATCCATTGAATTTACCAACTATTTATGACATGCTCATCACATGTTTATGGGTCTTCTGTTGCTTTTGCCTGCATTTCTTTACCCTTCTTCTGGGGCCAGCACCCCAATATTCCTTGGAGACCCCTTTCCCCACTCCCAGTCTAGTGCAGAAACAGTTTAGAATTGGGGGGGAAGTGGGAGGTGAGAGACAAATATCACATCCTAACTAACTCATTGGCTTCCTTGGTTCTTTTAGATACTTGAGACCATAAGATCTTTTTAACTTTGGCCAGTTTGAAGGGCATTTTTGCCTCATATCTGAAAGAGCCCTGGCTGACCCCTGTGCAAGCACTAAGCTGGGCACTGAGAGGTAATCCCAAGGTGACAAAGGGTCCCTGTCTTTCAGGAGCTTCCCAGTTTAGAAGGTGGTTAGACACAGACTCAAGCAACCAGTCACAGTGCCAAGTTCACCTAGCAGCTGAGAGGGAACCGGAGGAAGCCCCGCTTCCCCAAGCGCCCACCCCTCCTCCACAGGGCAGCTGATGGGCTCCTAGTCCCCACTAGAGCCCACCGAGGTCCTGGACCAGGAGTCAGGAAACTAGATTGTGAGGCAGGAACTTGGAGAGATCACCCTGGGCCTCAATCTCCTCATCTGTAAAGTGGGGATGAAAATGCCACGTAACACCCAAATAGAAAGCAGTGTCCAGGCCTCACGAGGGTGGATCATGAGACAAGGACAGGCCACCTCTGAGGCTGGACCCAAACCGGTACACCCATGGGTCTGGTGAGGGAGGGCTCGGGGCAGTGGGGAGGAGAGGCTCGAGAGAAGCCACTACACTGTGCTGCTTCCTCCAGACAAGCCCCAGACGAGAGAGACCTGAGGAATGTTCTAGTCCAAGCTTCCCCCTCCCCCCCAGGTCTGGAGCATTCATTCCTTTTAAATCGGGCCTTCTCTGGGCATTTGCCAGGGTGGGGGGCATTCTGGGGAGGAAATCTCTCACACTGCCTTTTTATCCACTAAGCAGATCAACATCCCAGGGTCATCAGGCCTCCCCACACTGGGGTCCTCTCTTTGCTGTTCTCCACGTCCCCATTAAGCCAGGCACCCCAACTTGCCCCTCCTCCCAAGGGACAGCAGTGCTCTGGGTGGCAGAGCCAGCACCTCCGTCTGCCCAGAGGAGAGGTCAGGCTGATTTACAGCAACTGCTCTCCCGAAAGGCTCTCTGAGGAGTTTTCAATGCCTCCCTCGCCGTCTGGGAGGGCCAGGGCCAAGGTCAGGGTCAGGTCAGGGGCAATGCCCAGGACTGACCTGCCCGTGGCGAGGAGCAATCAAACCCATCAGCCCTTACCCCTGCCGTTCAGCTCCTCATTTCCTACAGCAAACCTGCCCCGGTTCCACAGTCAGGAAAGCTCCCCTGCAACCCACGCACCTTCTATACAAGAGCGAGAAAATTCAAAGGTAAGAAATACGTGAATTCAGTCACTGCCCCACCCCCGCTGTAACCATCACCAGCAGTGCCACTGGCTGCCAACACCTTGGAAGATGCCTTTGTGGGCATCCCCCTGCCTCTGCAACAGCATCATCTCCTAAAACAACATTCAATTCTGAATTACCAAAATCAATTACTCCAAGAAGGAACTCAGGCAGACAGGCGCTAGAATAAAGACAGAAAATAATTCCCACCTTCAGGTAATTGCTCCCTTGAGAATTTCAGATAATAAAAGAAGAATCTTAAAAGACAGCATGTTCCCCCAAAAAGGAAGGGAAGACTGTGCTCGGATAAACAGAAGGCCCTTCTCTCCCTTGCTGCCTTCTCTCCCCTTCCGCTCCTGTGCCCCTGCAGGACTAAACCACAGTGGGGTCTCAGGAACCCATGGGGATCGCCATGGGAGGCAGGGGGCCCTCGGGACAGTGCTGGGTTCTCAGAGGACATTGGACTCTCATGTCCTTCCCTGGCGGGGATACAGACAGGGCTCCTGTTGCATGCAGACTCAGGCACACAGGATTGGCAGCTAATCTCTCTCCCTCTTCCACATGTCCATCTCATCCCCTCAAAGGCCATCAGCTCTTCAAGAGTTGGTCCTTGGCTGTCACTCCCAGCCCTTTCTCATCACCTGGCCCCAGATATCCACATAAAGGACCTGTCAGTGGATCCCAGAGATGACCAGAGGCACACAGATTTTCCAGGGGCCGTTACTGAGCCCTCTGAGCCTCAGTTTCCTTGGTATAAAATGGGAGATAACATCGAAATGCTATATAGATGTTACAATGCCACATCTCCAAGAATGTCACAAAGTCTTGTCAACAGGTATTCCACAAAGAAAGTGTCCTATAGTCAGAGGTTTGGAGAGCTCTGGGGTAAACACAGTTCAGCACGTTTCTTTACTGCAGGACTTCTCAGAGGCTTTAAAAGTGCTGATGTACATTAGTAGTGTACCATGGGCATAAAGAATGCAGCCTTTTCCCAAATTCCTTTCCTACAAAGCATCTCCCTAGACTGCCATGCCACAGAACAAATGTGGTTGCAGACGTGAGGCGTAACAAGGATGTAACAAGGCATTGAAAGGGGCCTGGTTGGGGAGAGGGGCTATAGGAAAATTTCATGGAGGGTACAGCACTTGAGATAATTCTGAAGGAAAAAGGAGGGCCAAAGACAGAGGAGGGGGCATCCCATGTAGAGGGGATTGCCCGAGCCGCAGCCCAGGGCATGCTGGTCCTGGTTGGTCCTGGAGGGAAAGAGGTGAGGCTGGGAAGTCAGGCTGAGGAGGATCTTAAAGTAAAGAAGAAAGTGAGGGTTTTTTTTTAAAGGTCATTGAGTGAAAATAATGGCTTACTTGTAGGCGCACTTACCACACGCTGGAACTGTGTGAAGCATATGCCTTAGAATATTCCTAAGAAGCAGGTGCCATTGTACCCCTCGCTTCAGGACCAAGGACAAGTTAAGTGTCTGCCCTAATTCAGGCGGCGACTGAGTGGCAGGGCAGAGGCTTAACCACCGCACTTCCCTACCCAGAACCCAACGCTGGAGACGCCACCACGGTGTGGAGAAGAGCGGACGACTCCTCACCGTGGGAAGCCCTCTCCCTGTACCTTGGTCACTGATTTATCTTCCCTCGGCCAATACTCCCCCTATATACACGTGGGTTATTCATTCTAAATATTTAAAAGGAGACTTCACGCATCCCTCTGGGAATGGACAAGGTGCCAAAACAGCACCGACAGAAACATGTGTGTGGCCAAACCCATCAACATCCTCACTAAGATTTATGTTTCCCAAGCACGTTGCCGCTACTTGATTTATGGGGCCCGCAGAGCTATTCTAAGAGGGAGCAGACCTCTGGGGGTCAGGGGGAGGCACCATCACCACCAAATATTTCAATAATCATCTCGATCACAGTATAGAAAGCACCAAGACACTTCCTGCTCTTGCACAGCAAAGGAAGTAAAATTGTTTGCCTTAATTCAATCAGGTAATTAACTAGACAATACCAAGAGAAATTCCAGCAAGGATATAAATACTTAAAATCTCTGCACTAGTTGGTGAGGAGGATGTCAACAACAGGAACTCGGTGACGAGGGGAGAGGTGAGGGTGGAGAGGTGTGTCCCTAGCTAAAAACAACAGTGATGGCAGCAGTTTATAATGACAGGCTCTGACTCTGTGCCAGCTCTGTGATAAGCACCTTATATGCATTACCTCACTTATGCCTCAAAACAACTCGATGAGGTAGGTGTCTCTATTATCCTCATTTGACAGAGGAGGAAACTGAGCCCAAGCAGTGAAATGACTTGCCCAAGGACACACCGTGGAAGTAGCAAACTCACCTCTGAATTCAAAGTGCTTCTTCATCCACACCCCTCTGCTCCCTCTCCAAAGGCATGCCGGAGATAAAGGGGTTCTAGGGGTGTTCCAGTCTAAATGAGGAAACTGAGGGAGGATTGGATACCTTGTCCTGACTGCCACGCCGGGAGCCTCCCAGCCAACCTGGCTGCAGGCTGTCACAGAGAACCAGGCCAGCTTGGGAGAAGGGAGTTTACAATCCCGTTTGCAGAAATCTGGGCAGCTGTCCTCCTGGGGCTGGCTCCAGCCCCACGGCCTCCAGGAAGCCTCTTCGATTTCTCACCCTCCCCACACACCAGCCTGTGGCCTCACCAAAGACTGACCACACTTTCTCCCTAAAGGGGAACTCCGAGGTTCCTGAATGGGACAGAAGGAGGAGCTAAACGTCACACTAGTTTGAGTCACCATCCCCACCTTCACTCAGCAGGCCTGCTTCAACAAACACTGGCCCCAATGACTTCAGCCTCAGAAACAAGCACTGGTGGTATGTGAATGCCAGGCGAGAGGTAAACTTCAAGCGCCTTAAGGAAATCTCCTCCTTTATTATCCCCTCTCTCTATGCATCACCGTAGCTTGCTTAAAAATCACACTGGAAAATCTTTTTGTTTGGCTGATTTGAATCACTGTGTATCTTTGCAAGAAAAATAAGTAGTTCATACAGTCTCTTTAATTTAGACTTTTCCATACCCAGAACTTCCTTCACCAGAGGCCTGCTTAATCACACCTAATTTCTCTGTATTTATACTTTCACATTCCCGCAGGAGTTAGCCCAGCAGTGACTGACATCTGGGGCTGTGGAGTGCAGAAGACTTTCATTCAAACTCTCGCTCTGCCCCTTCCCAGCTGGGTGGACTTAGGCTGCTCCGGGCCTCAGTTTCCTCATCTGCAAAATGGAGATGATAACAGGACCTCGTGGGGCTGTTGTGAGAATCAAATGGGCTAATTCTTGGAAAGTCGGGAGTGCAGTGTTTGGTCCACAGAAAGTACTCAGAAAGTGTGAGCTGTTTAGCAATAATTATTACAGCCCAGAGAGGTCCTGCATCTTGCTCAGGACACAGTGTGAAGCTCTGAGAACAAAACTAACACCAGGTTCTGGCTCCTGGTCCAAGCTCTTTCCCAACACAGAGCCACTCTCCTGAGAACCTATGAGATGGCACCGCCCAGGGACTTATCATGGCCCAGCAGCTTCCCTGGGCCTGCAGGACACAGGCCAAGAACAAAGTCCCAACCAGGTTTGTTTTTCTTACATGCACACACAAAATCGACAAGTGGCTCAGAGTGCAAGTTCCCAAACCTTGGCATCCTCCCCCATCCAGAGGTGAGTAGTGATCTCATCCCGGTGACTAAGCCGACGCCCGCCGACGCCAAGAGCCCTCTCTGAGAAGCCACAGGCTTGGCGCTGCTGGCTCCCAGCCCCGGGAGGAGTCGAGGCTATAGAATCAGGATTCTTGCAGAGCTGGGAACCCTGTTCCTGGAGCCCAGAAAGGAGCAGAGGGGCTCTGAAAAGTGGGGTGGTGCTGTAGCCAAAGACTAGGGTAGAGCCGGAGATCTGGGTTCGAGTCCCAGCTTTGCCATGAGCTTCTCCTGAGTTTAGGCAAAACCAGGCCTCTGTCCGCTTAACTCTGGAATGGGTGGGTTACAGCTTTCCAATCATCTGACCAGCTCAAATCTGTTTTAGCCCTAGTCTTGCCCACCAGGGGCCTCTGGCCTAGCTGAGGAAAGAGGGAAGTGCTAATAAAGGTATGGATTAGAGGACAATGGGCACTAAAATGTGCAGAAGAGGCCAGTGTCGATGACGTGGTCAGTGCTTGCTGCCTGGAGGAGCCAAGGATCCTAAAGGGGGAAGAGTGGAGCAAGGAGAAGAGAAGGGATTCTGGTCGTCTGGGAGCTTGTCAGGGGCAAGGAGCCCAGGGTCAGGGGCAAGAGAGCAGCCTGTAAAGGCTTCAGTGAGTCAGGCCAGGAGAGAAGAGCCTTCCCCCAGAACTTCAGCCACCACCTCCTCCCTCTTGCTTAATTCCTCCCATCAGGGCAAAAACAGGCAGACAACCAGGAGAACCTAGGTTACACACTGGAAAAAGCCAAGAAACCCAGGTAGACTTTGTCCAGAACTGGCTCCTCCCAGAACCCAGAGGCCCCGGAACGTAAGGCCCTCCCTCTTGCATGGTGCTGGATTCCAGAAGGAGAGATGCGGGTGTTTTCTGAGGATTCAGAAAAATCTGCTCATCCAAACACCATAGAATGACACCTGTTGCAAAGCCTGGCGCGGGGGAGGGGGGCGGAGGTGGGAGCGGGAGGCGGGAAGGGAACACCCCTGCAGTGCCCTGTTGACAAAGCGGGAAACTGCTGTGCTCTGGAATACTCAAAGGCTCCCTGCTGCCTACAGCATCATGTTCACACTCCTTATTATGGCGTTTAGGTCCCTGATTTGGGTTCTACTGGTACTTTTCTGCTTCATTCCCATCACTACTCTGCCTCCTGCTCCAGCTACTTTCAGCCTCTGGCTGATCCCCAACCCCAGCAGGAGCCTTTGTCTCCTGGGGCCTTGAACCATCCTTAGATCCTTAGTCTCTCACTATCCTTGCTGCCTGCTCAGCTTAATAATCCGCTCCTATTTTTTCAACCAACCCCTTTCCCCGCTGTAGCCTGTAGACTTTAGATTTTAATTGAGCTCCTTGTAAGAATACAGAATGCAGACATAAGGGGTGGGGAACAGATCTAGGTTCTGCCACCAAATTTTGGGTACAGCCTCAAGCAAAGAACTGGGCATACACCTCCACGCGCTCATTTATACAGTGGGCAGTTCAACCACTTCCAACGTCAGCGGCTGCTGAGCCACTCAAGCAAGATAATGGAGCCAAGGGCTCTGCACAGCCTCAAGTGGACATGAACTCAAGGGATTAGGATGGCTATTTTTAACTCCCCACATCCTGGCTGAAAACAAATCCCTCACACACCCTGCAGATCCCTATCAGGGGGGCTGGCAGAGACTTTTGGGAATTCTCTCCTCCGAGAAGCAGGACTAGTGTTGATGGCTTTCCCTCTGCCAGGAAAGGCTTGGAGGGCCCTGCTCCGGCCAGGGTCAGTTTCCATTATGTCTGGCCAGTTCCTCACTGCCCCTGTCAAACAGCCATTTCCCGGTGGACTTGCTGTCATATATTTCCCGGCTGGTGACAGCCAGACAGAGTCATCAAAGATGCTGAGAAGGGTCATTCATTCATTTGCTTACTCATTTACCCCTACACTCCTTCCTGATCCCCATCTAAGGAGGTGGGATTTGCTACAGGGTCACCTAGAGAGGTCAGCCATGAGGCATCTATGCTAGGATGCTCAGTTTAGGGGCAGAGGCTGGGACGGATACAGGTAAACTGAGAGAGTAAAGTGACGAGGACAGCCAGTAACAGGTATCACGGAGGCTATGGGGCTCCAAGAGCCCCTGCCAGCCTCCAGTGGGGCAAGGGTCCTGGGCACCATCATCAGTCTCATTACTTTCCCTCCGGCACGCCCAGCAACCCTCAGAATGTACTCTAAGGTGTGTCTGTAATAGGTAGCAGTTGTTGTGACTACATACAGGGAGATGGGAGCTTCCTACTTCAGGACAGAGAGCTCCTACCTGGTTACCTGGCCCACCTGTGTGAGTGTTGACTAAATTCACTACCTGAGTTCCGTGATGCTAGTGAGAAAAATGCCTCCAACGCAAGACTCACAGGAAAAAAAAAAAAACACTCATTCGAATCTCCTGGCTCCCCACGCCACTCTGCGACCTCAGAGGCCCCATGGGGTGCAGCAGGCCTGGAGTAAGAGGACCCAGTGCAACTTCTGGGCCTCCTTCTGGCTGCATGAGCTTAGCCAAGCGTCTCCTCTCTCAGAACCTTGGTTTCCACAGCAGAAACTCACGCGGGGACTGAGAGAAAGAAGACATTTAAACAAGGCTGAGTGAAAGCATTTTACAAACCCGGAAGTTTGACATAAATGTTTGGTGTTTTAGTATATATTCTTTGTCCTCATTTTTGCCCTTTCGATCCTTTGGCCTCTGGGGCTCAACGACCCTCTCTGAACCTGGGGACAGTTTTCCAGAGGTTCTGGCCACAAATACTGTGCAGCCTTAGACAAGTAACACAATCCCTGGGTGCTTCTGGAACCAAGTCTGTGGGCCCCCAACACCATGCCAGTCACCCCGCAAGACCCTTCCTGAGTACTTTGCAAACTCTCATGCATTCTAAAGAATCAGGTGGATTCAGGCTAGCTCGTTTGGGACCTGGAGTTCGGCTTGCAGACTGGAGAACCGACGAGGTGCTCTTTTCAGACCTGCTTCCAGGCTGTTCAGTCTTTGATGCTACAAAGCCAGAATAGATTTTTTTCAAAAGCAGATCAAGAGACATCCAAAGGAGGCAGGAAAGTCCTTCCGCACACCAAAGGCATCTCTCCGTCCACCCCTCACCTGGAGCCAACCTGCCCAGGAGCACACACCAAGAGGACCCCCACCCATTTGCCTTGGAAAGTTGGGTGCAGGCAAAATGCTCTGAGTCAGGAGCAGAAAAAACCCAAGCTGGGTACAAGCCAGCCCAGCTCTACAAGGCTTTCCGGGCATTTCCTAGACCAAGGAAGGCCATCGCCAAGCCTCACCCACTTCGTGGGTCCTGAGATAAGAGGTAAGGCCAAGGCTTTGCCTTCTAGAAATTCAGAGCCCATTTCAGAGATGGGCAAGCCAATGATGAAGTATAAGGCAAGGTGGCTGATGAGAGCTACGGGCTAAGACTGTGCAGGGAGACAGCTCACCCTTAGTGGGGTGATGAGACCGAATAGAGTGACAATTGTGCCAGACCTAGAGAGGCAGGAGGAATCTGGGCAACTAAGCAGTGGCTGAGGGAGAAGGGCATCCAGGAGTCACAGGCAGAGCCCAGGAAACGGGCAGTCTGCAGAACTGAGGAAGAAGAGGGGACAGAGAGGAAAGTTGAGTGGGCGTGGGGCCCTGATCGCCAGGCAAGGGAGCATGAGTTTGATCCCGCAGGTGGGTAACAGGGAGACACACCCAGGGAGGGAAGAAGAGACATGATAGAGGAGGAAACTGAGGGCAGGTGGGTGGCAGGAGCTGCTTTAGGAAGCCAGGCTGCCGGGGGCCACCCTGGGCATGGAGAACAGACAACCCGATCCCCTCAGCCAGCTGCTCGGCTCCAGGGAAAGGTTACAGCCATCCCAGCACAGCCACCATCTGGGAGTGGCCGGGCGCGAGGAAGGCCAGGGAGGGAGATAAGAGACTATTACACATCCTCCTGGTCTCTTGGCCAAGGCTGAGAGAGGGGCTCAGCTGGGTTGGTCTCAGACCCCATGGTCCCCTTCGGCTCCCATCCACAACCCCCATCACCTACAGTGTTCAGAGTGTAAAATATTGTTCAGTTCCAAGCAACCTCGCCCCATCCTGGGCTGTCTCCTGCTGCCCCACCCCCTGCCCCAGCTCCCCAAGCCCCCTGGACACCGAGCCTACACAAGCCTTTCTGCCTGGTTTCATAGTCAGCCTCGGTGCAGCACTCTGCCCCCCTCCCCAACCCAACCCAACCCAACGACTCACCCGTGCCTGGAGCCCATCATGAACCCCTCATCTCTAGAAGTGCAGGAAAAACTGCAACCTGTGAATGTTAAGGTTGGAAGGTATCTCAGGGGTCTAACTAAACGCCTCCTCTCTCCCCTTTACAGACAAGAAAACTGAAGTTTTAAGAGATGACCAACCCTGTCCAGGATCACACAGCCTGATGGCGGCCCAGTCAGAACCCAGCCAGGTCTTTAAGCTCCCAGGCGAGGGCTCTGGCACCCAATCACCACTGGGTGGGACAGAGGAACGATGAGGTTGGGATGTGGTGCAGAAAGGCCCGTGCTTATTGTCAAGGGTCCCGAGTTCAAGTGTGAACTATACCACCTTCCCCATACACAGACACACACAGACATTAGAGCTTTGGAAATGTCACTGTAGCTTCCTGGCCTCAAGGAACCTCCTCCATGAAATGGGCATTTGATAAGTCTGTGCTTTCCGCAGGATCAGACAGGGTTGAGTGATCTGTGTGCAGAGGAGCTGGGAGGTCGGGACTGGAACGGTGCAGAGGCCTAGGCAGGCCATTCCTTTACTCCTCGCCCTCCCGGCAGCCAGCCCAGACAGGCGGCCTCAAGTCACACATTCCCCTGGAGCCGCCCAGGGACCAGCAGCACAGCTCCCGGGGGTGAGGGGGAGGGGATGGACTTCTACTAGATTTTATAACATGATACACACATGGCAGACCCGTCCCACTCCCCTTCCTGAGAAGTAAAGGCACAGCACCTCCTGTGTGAGAGGTCAGAGGCCATAATGGGGTCATGGAGGATGAAGGTGTATATGTGTGTCAGGGGTGGGGAGGTCATGCTCATTTCTCCTGGGTTCCCCGACTGAGAAATCTGAGCACAAGAGCCTCATCCAGAGTACACCAATCCTCTAAAGCAGAGGCCAGAGACCTTTGGGAGTGAGTGAGCAGGGCCTTCTGGAGCCACAGGCTTGCTGCTATGTGCATCCACTTACGGCAAGAGAGGCCTTACCTGGCCACCTCTGTCCTCCAAAGGCCAGCCCCACAATGCCTGCCATCCACCCAGGAGACTTCCACAGCCATCCACAGACAGCAGCACCCTACCAGTGGGTGTAACATCATGCCCATTTAACAAATGAGAGAAAGCCCAGAAAAGAAAAGTAACCAGCTCAAGAAAGTGAAACCAAGACTTGAATTCGGATCTCTTGAAACCCACATCCCATATTTTCTTCCTAGGAGTATTTCAGGGCTATGGTTCTCAAACTGTGGTGTGCATGAGAATGGCTTGGGAAGTTTCTAAAAGTACAGATTCCTATGTCTGGATTAGAGATGAAAAATCTGCATTTCAACAAGTACCCAAGTGATTGTGATAAAAGCATTGCCAGCACACACACACACACACACACACACACACACACAGGAACGCATGACGGCACAGGACAAAAGTAACAATTAGAAGCTTGTGCTTCAAAGGCAGATGCTGAGTTTGGGATGTACCCAGCTCCTTACAGGGTATATGACTTTGGGTAAATCCCTTAACCTCCCCAAACCCATTTCTTCATATGCAAAATACGGATAAGAAAAGAATCGACCTCATAGGTTGTCTTAAGGATGGAAGGAAATAATAAGCAAAAAGCCCTCAGCCAGGACCTGGCATATAATAAACACTCAATAAATGGTGTTATGATCATTGCCAAACTCAGTTCAATGTGTTAAATGCCTAAAGGAAGGAACAGAATGCCAGGCGCCGGGGGACTGCAGTGAATAATTGAGCCAGTAAGAGATGCCTGCAGGGCTGTACTAGAACCAGTGGATGGAAGTAACAGGGACACAGATTTCCATTCCAAACAGGAAGAATTTTTTAACAGACTGAAGCTGCCCAATCATGAAGTCAGTTTGCCTAGTGGGCCAACTGTCACTAGAAGATCCCAGCTAAAAAAGACTAGATGTTCACCAGGTGAAGATACAACACCAGGGAAGGAAGATTGGGGAGGGGGTGGCCTGGATGGTCCTGAAGGTGACTTTGGACCAGATTCTGCAGGTCAGCCCCTCTCCCTGTCATGCTGGTTAATTAGTGCATTTGCATTTCCCTGATATTTACAACCTTTACCTCTAAGCATCCAAAAGGGATGAGGAGAGATCAATTTTAGATGGAAAGCCTATATGTTAAGAATAGTTCATGACAAGGACGGGGATGGAGGGAGGTGTCTTAAATCTGAGGTTTACAAACCCACTAAAATATGCCTCAGAGGGTATACGCATCTGGGCACTTTTCTCAAAAGAGTTGGTTGAAAGCGGGTGGCGGCTCACACCAACTTTTGAGAGGAGGAAAACTTGAGGCACAAGAGGGCTGGGTCCCTTAGGCAGCAATGAGGCCCAAGCTCCAGGATGCAGACTGGTAGCCCAAAGCTGTTGTCCTATGAGCCAGGTGCCTTCCACGTCTTGCCTCTCAAAGCCTCACTAGATTCCTCTGCGGGGGGACCTTTGAGCTCAGAGAAGTTAGGAAACTGGCCCAAGGACACACAGCTAATGAGTGACTGGGCTGAGGTTCCAGCCCAGGTTCTCTGGGCTCCAAAGCTGGTGTTTGCTTTGCTTTTAACTCTCAGGTGTACTGTCTTAGGTCAAGAAAAAGTAGAAAGGAGTTTGGCTTTGACATTGATGGGAAGTAATGTTAAAAATGATGATCCTCATAGGCGACAAGCTATCTACTCATCCAACCTCAATTAAAATTAAATTCAAGTCAAAATTAATTTCCCCCTAAATAGCAGAAGGGGGCTGGGGGAAGGGGTACAGTCTCTGTGTGACTCAAGCCACACAGCTCAAAAGAATGGACCATCCGGAAACCAGAAAACCTACAATCATTCCCATCAGGCTAAAAACTGGGACCTGGATGACTCTGGTCCCTATTCTCACTCTGCTTACATAGCTCAAGGTGTTTTCATGAAGGGCGGGGTTCAAGGAAGCCCAGGAAACCAAAAAGAGACTTCACTTCAATGACCCCGCCCCCCTGAAAACTGAGGAGTGGCTACGGGTCCAACAAAACAACACTCAAAACTTGGGTGCCCTGAGGTGCCTGGCTATGGGCAGAAAGGAGGGGCTACCAATCACCGAAACCCCAGAGTGGGCTGAGGAGGCTCCTAAGTTTTGGAGAAACCACTAGAAACGTTGGAGTCGAGAGGCTACAGAAACCACGCGCCAACCCCGCTCGGGCTGCGAGTCCCTGCTAGGGGTGCCCTCCTTGTAACAGTCACAGCGGCTCTTCCCCCAGGGACCCAGAGATACAGGCAGGGCGTCCAGGAAAGGTTAAAGGAAGAAAGCATTAAGTGGCAATCCTTGTGGCATAGAGGGCTGTAAGGTAGAAGAGGGTGGAGTAAAGCAAAGTCGCAGCCCACTCGTCTGTGGGGTATCCCCATAGCTTCTATCAGGCCCTCCAGGCCCTTTCAAATCCTGGATACCTTTGGGACCGCTACAAGCCCCCGGGCCCCCCTCAACTTGATTCGGGAGACCTAGCTCTTACCTCTACCCGCCAGCGGGGCCGCTGCGCGCTGCCATCCCAAAGGCTCCCGAGCCAGCCCAGGGCCAGGGTCACGAGGTGGTGGGTTCGCGGTGTCGCCACCCGGCCGGAAAGTTTCCGTAGCTCCAGCCAGCCTGAGCGCAGCGCAGCGGGCCAAGCAGGCGGCGGGCCGGGCAGGAGCGCGCTCCGGCAGGCTCCACGCCGCCGCCTGCGCCCTGGCGCTCCGGCTCCTGGTCACCCCTGGCCACCCGGCCCGGTCCAGGCCGGCCAATCGCAGGCCCGGCCAACCGCAGCTCCGCCCGCCCGCCTGCCGGCACCGCGCGCGGGCCAGGAGGGGAGGGGAGGGGCGGGCGCGCACCTGTTTGACCAATCGACCCCACTAGGGCAACCTCGCCGGGCCGGACTGGGCAGGGCGGTCCCCCTCCGCTCCCGGCACACGCCCCCAGTCCCCCCTTTGGCCCAGAATCTAGGCCGGGCCACACGCCCCCTCTCTTGCACCCCAGAGCTAAGCCGGGCCACGCGCCCTCCGCTCCCCATGCCCCGCCGGTCTACGGCACGGGCTGTCTCACCTAGCCCGCCCAGGCCCTCTGCGCGGCGGACCGCGCTCCTCACCATGCCCCCAGGATTTTGGAAGATAAAACTCCGGCTTTAGCCTGTGGGTCCTAGGGGTACGCGATCGAAAAGTGGACGGCGACTCTTTGCTCACCCCTCTCCCTTTTTATACCCTCCTTCCCCACAAGGATCTTCGCTCGCGTCCCGCGACCCCTTAAACATGGCTGTGGGCCCAGCCTCACGATCTCTGACCGCGGGGGCCGGAGATCGAGATCTGATGCTAGGTCCAGAGCTTTAAAAGATAATGGGGTGGGGCGGGGGGAGGGACAGGAAAGGCACCTCTAACCCTCCCACCAACATAAATTCTCGAGGACCCCATCTGGGTTCCGGCAAACTTCTCCAGAATGCTCGTGATCCGCTTCAGCGGGTTCCTCGGCTTCTCTTAGGGTCACGACAAATCTTAAAGCTTGACGATTTTATTGTCCCATTTTCCAGATACGAAGACTGAGGCCAAAGGGAGGCGAACGCTTCTCGGACGCTGGTGGCAAGACCGCAACTTTTTCAAACTAAAGAGGAGTGTGCAGAGATCGCCTGGCACTTCTGCACAAGCCCTGTGAGGATGCCTGGGGTATCCTCCCTCCCCCGCCCCCTGCTGCCGACCTGGGGCTGGGAAGCAGAAAGAGGCCCCAGCAAGGGCCTGGGAAGAGCGAGAAGCACGCCCGCGGCCGGCCCGGCCTTACCTCGGCAGCACAGCGTGTCCTCGCAGAGCGCGCGGGCCGGAGGCCCCAGCAGGGGCAGCGAGGCCCAGGCCAGCGCGCGGGAGGCGGCGCCGCCCGCTCCCATCCCGGACGGACTCGGCCGCGCCTCGGCCCGCGGGCCTTCCACCCTCCGCGGCACCTGTGGGGTCAGCGCTGTGCCCGCGGAAACGACCTCGGGGGTGGGACCTGGGCCAGGCTTGGGGTTGGGGCATGCGGGGGCTCCCCGGGCTCCTTGGACTGGCGCGGCTCGGACTCCCACAATCGCGGCACGGGCGCAAGTCGTGCTGGGCAGGGCGCTATTTTTAGCGAGAGCTGCTCTCCCAGTTGGGCAGACAGAACCAGTTAATTCGGCCGCTGGGGAAGGGCCTGCACCTGGAGCTCCCCGGAACGGCAGCCGCAGCTCTACTGAAAGCTGATCCTTCGCATTCCTGCCTCGGGAGGCGGGAGGGCGGGAGGACGCCTCTAATTCCTAGGGGAAGCCAGCGTCCTCTCTGAAGGCAGCGACTGAGACCCAAGAGCACGCCCAGGATGGGGCTCTTTAAATTGACTCTGAAACCCCGCGCGACTTCCTCCTGCTGATCTCAAGCCTCAGACGACTTCTCATAAGATGCCCTCCTAAGGTTAGGTCTCACCCTCCCTACTGGTCTCCACCACTAGGAAGAGCCTCCCTCACCCCACCCCAGACATGGGATCTGGGCCCCAGCACCGACAAAAGCTGACACACATACATCACTCAGGAGCTACTTGTTGAAAGAAAGGAGGAAGGAATGTAAATCCTGGACCAGTGAGCGGGAGGGTCAAGTAGAGCTGCACAGTATGGGATGGATGCACAGGGTGGCTTTGAAATCTTACAGGATTCCTAATCCAACACTTTCTGGCTACTTGATCTTGGCAAGTTTTCTCATCTCTGTGCCTCAGTTCCTGCACAAGGGAGTCTTAGGAGCCCAAGAGACAGTTTGAGAAAGTCTTTGTAAACAAAAGCATGACATGGATGTTCACATAATAAGTGATGACAGGGACGCAAAAAAGAATGAGATGGGATCTACTCTCAGGAAGCCATTAGCCCTTCTAATTCAAGGGAGGAGGTTCTGAGGGCTTAAGAAGGTACAATGAGACCATATGACAGTAGCCTGAGGATGGACAGATAGGTCAAAGGACTGGAATAGAGGCTGCAGAAACAGACCCACATGTATATGGAAACCTGATACATGGCATAGGTGGTGCTGCAGGCCCCTGGGGAGGGGGTGGACTGTTCCCCAAACAGTGCTTTTCTAGAGATTGGCTGTCCTTATTGGGAAAAAATGAGATGAAATTCCCTACCTCACACCACGCATAGAAAAAAAAAAATCAATTCCAGGTGGGTTAGAGACTTGAACGCAACTTATAATATGAAAAGATTTCTTAAAGACCTTTGTGTCTTTAAACACAAACCATTACCAAAAAAGATCGATACATTTAATAAAGTGTCAAACCCTTGCTTATCAAAAGAAGGTATTTGGAGCACAATATCCAAAATATACAAAGCTCTCCCACAAATCAGTTTCAAAAGAAACAAGATAATTGGGCAAAATACACGTACAGGCAATTCAAAGAAGGGGAAACATGAATGACCAATAAACATATGAATAGGTATTCAGTCTCACTCAGAGTAAGGGAAATGCAAACTACAGCCCCAGTACAGTGTTATTTCACACCTGGGAGACTGGAAACCAACAAAGAGGCAGGAATAGAAGAGAGAACTCTCAAACACTGCTGAAGGGGAGGGAAATGAGTACCGCCACTTCTAGAAAACAATTTGATGGTATTTAGAAATGTCAAAGAGGCACGCACCCCAGTGACCCAGAAAGTTGGCTTCTGGGATAAACCTAGAGGACCTCTTGCTCATTACAGTAGTATTTATTCTAGTAAAGAATCCAAACAGCCTCAACGCCCATCAGAGAAAGAGTACAAGAACAGGCTGTGGAGCCCTCAGGGAAATTCTATACTGCAGTGAAAATGAATGAGTATAGCTTTCTTATGAATTGTAAGTGGGGGGCATGGGGAGCAAGTTGTAGAAGATCAAATTGTATGATATCATTCATATAGATTTTTAGAACATGCAAAACAAAATGATGCCATATATTGCTAGGAATGCAGATACGTAGTAAAAGTATAAAGAAATTCAGAAGAATGATAAACACATCATTCAGGGAAGAGTTTACATGGGTGGGAGAGAGACACAATGGATAATAGGAGGTACTGCTTGCATATTGGTAGGGTTTTATTTCTTGACCTGGGCTGGAGGTACAGATATTGTTTTTTGTTGTTGTTGTTGTTGTTGTTGTTGTTGTTTTTTAATTCTTCATAACTTTTTTTAAGGGACAGAGCAAGCATGGAGAGAGTCCACATAAAATCCAGTCCTGCTCCGAACTTAATAATGTGGTCATTGTATCTGTGAAGTGCTCAGCACAAAGCCTGGCTCATGGTGAAGTGCTTGGTAAATGGTGAGAACATAAATAGCCTGTTCCCCAGTCTCCACTGGGGCTCTTCACACCCTAGTCACGCCAGCTGAGGCTCCCTCACCCAAGCACCGCCATGCAGCCAGGTCTCCCACGCCCCCCACTTCCGTCATGCCTTCATGCCTTCCCACTGACAAGCCATTTACTCTTCCTGGAATTCCCGTCCTTTCTAGCTCTGCAGGCCCAGGGCCTGTTTTTCCTACTACCATCCAGCTCAGCCATTTCAGCCCATGGGAAGCCCCTGGAGCCCTTCATCTGCATTCCCACAGCACTGCCCCACCCCCCCCACCCCTCCCCCCCGCCCCGCCACCCTCCACCTCACTGTCCCAGCTTATCACACTGTGAATTGTTGCACCTGGTTATGGAGCTGTCTTCTCCCTGAGTTGGCTGTGAGCTCCTTCAGGTCACAAACCTCATCGGAGCCACCACTACTGCCCCACCACCTGCAGATGGCATGGCCTCAGGAAGGTTTGTTGAATGAATAAAAGGGTGAGTGGACCCAAATATTCGGAAACAAAAGGAGTCATGTCAAACTCTCAAAGGGAAAACAGTCCTCACTACATGGATCTTCACTGAGTGTTCTTGGGAAGTAGCGTGCCCTCCGGGGTCAGGGAGACCTGGGTTCACATCTAGGCTGAGCCACTTGCCAGCCATGTTACATGGGGCATGCTACGACATCCCTCTGTGCCGCAGGTTCTGTGTCTGCACAACCAGGATGTGACTGGGGCTTATTGCAAGAGGTTCTCGTGAGGGTTCAATGAGATAATAGAGACAAGATGCATGGCCCCATTTTTGGAACAGGTAGTAATTATGCGGATGTTGGCTAAGAGGAAAATGTTTTCAGGGGAGGCTGGAAGGAACTCGATTGGGTCATTACGAAAGTGGGAGGCTGAAAAACTATGCCGGGGGTGTTCTCCAGTTCTGAACAAAAACATGCACCTGGAGGCCGGCCCAGAAGATGGGAGGATCGGTACTGTGCTCTGACGTAGGGATCCTGGTGCTCCTTCCTCTTGTTATTGGTCCTGTCTCTGGTTGAGGGGCTGTGTAGTATTTCAGAACTACAGACAGAATCCTGTCTCCCCACATCCACTCTGGCCCCCTCCAATATGTCCTCATACATAGCTCGGGGATCCCAATCTGGACCCATCTTTTTCTCGCCAGCTTCCATCTGTAGGGGCGACAGAGCCTGCAGCACCTTCCCCAGGGATGCGTCTAAGGCGATTTACCAAATGTATCGTCAGCACTATATATGCAAAATCCACATATGTCCACTTGTCGGGAGCTTCCATCAAGGCAACAGAAGGATGGCAAATTGCTTATGGTCCAGGCTCTACAAGATGAATTTGCCAGTGTTGCATGTTGTACAAGCAAACAAATATGTCAAGTCGCCAGGGCCACGTGGTCACGGGAAAAGAACAGCACTGTGTGCTTCATGGGGTCAGAGGAGATTTTCTGAACTAATGAGCTGATCCTCTTTGACCCATAGTGCACTGGACAATGCAATATTATTCTGGTGAAATCCACATTAGCCTCAGTTGGCCCTTTGTCCCATGCAAATGGCCATGTAAGGCAGGAACACTGCCCAGCCTAAGGTCTGCCGTCTCAATGCTTCTTAAAAAGGTCACTGATGACCTTCTTGTTGGTCATGCCAAGGGACACCTTTCCATCTTCTTCTCACCTGACCTCTTGGCCATACTTCACCCCCTGGACACTTTCTGACCTTTTCTGACTCTCCATCCACTCCCACTTTCTCTCCTGGTTCTCTGGTCCTCTCTTGGCTCCCTCGTTTAACTCCACTGGGCTACAGAAGCTGGAGTTGGAGACCGAGTCCCTCTTATCCTTCCAGATTCTCTCCATAGACAACTTTAACTGTATCCAGGCCCGGGGCTTCAACTGCTGGCCTTATGCTGGTGAGTCCCAAATGTTTATTTCCAGGCCAGTCCAGACACTGTCAACCGTCTCTTGCCTGGACTTCAGTAAGAACTAAGCTGGCTCCCTGCATTCAGCTGAGCCCTCTCCCTGTTGGTCTCTGTCTATGGCTTCTCCTCATGAGGTTTTCAAAGTGAAGACTCAATCATATCACCGCCCCCACCCTCTTGGCCTAAAAGCTTTCAATGGCTTCTTGTTGTCTTTATGTGGCATAGCAGGCCCTGGGAGGTCTGGCCCTGCCCACCTCTCTAGCTTGTCTTCTTGTCATCCTCCCTCCCCATCCCTTTCTGCCTTCAGCCACCCCAGCCAGCTTCCAGGTCCCCAGTGATGAAACGTTCCTTCCTCCTGTACGACCTTGGCACACTAGGTTCCTCTTTCCTCTGTCCCCTCTGCTCCTTGGTCCAGTTCACTTCTTCCCATGGCAGCTTAGGTGTCACGTCCTCAGGGAAGCCTTCCCTGGCCTTGCACACTACACACTCGTGGCCCGAGTCACGTTTCTTCATGGCATTTATCACAGCTGGTGACTGTGCCTTTTTGTGTGATCACTGGATCCATGTGTCGCCTTCCCGGTGCTCGACGTCCCCAGGGATCATACCTGGTTTCATTTGTCGTTGCACCTCCTCCCACCCCCAGCAAAGGCCTCGACACACAGTACATGCTCAATGAATGTTGAATAAATGAGTGAATCTGAGTCTGCTTGCATACCTCTAGTGCTGGGCTCTGTTTATCATTGTTGGACACTATTAATTACCAGAAGTTTCTACGTAGATATGTATGAGCGCTTCGCCAGGCGCTTTGTGTGTTCTCTCACTGAATTCTCACAACCACATCTGAGGTGATTCTGTCATTATTAACCTCCATTTGACAGGTGAGGAAACTGAGGCTCAGAGAGCTTAAGCAATTTGCAGAACATCACACAGCATATAGATGGCAGAGCCTGTGCTCAAACTTATGTCTGTTCAACTTCAAATCTCGGGCTGTTACCACCCTACTGTATTCATGCATATAATGTTTCATAGTCATGCACACTAACCAATTACTTAACCTCTAATTGGGATGGTGGGCCCTCACTTGATGCGGTTCAAAACCACGTCGACTGAGGCATCATATGATGATGACCGAGGCTCACGGGAACCCCGGGACAGGGATGACATGAATGAGGAGGGAGGCGAGAGATCAGACAGAAGCAGTTACTTAGGGTTACTTAGAATAAACAGAAGAAATGTGCGTACCTTGCTTCCGGTTAAGGTGTTTGAGAATTAAATACCCAGAGAGAATGAGGCTGCATCAGACACTATGAATCAAGGAAGGATCAGGTGATAGTGAATTGGAGGACGGCTCTGGTTCCCACGGCTGGCCTGTATTGAGGGGCACAGCCCTGCCTGAGCTTAATCGGTCCTGGATGCTTTGATTCTGCCCTCTGCAGTTTCTCTCACCTCTGCTGTCCCTGGATCCCCCTAAGTGCCTAAGTCAATGTCGACGGGGGTCCCCTCTGTGCCCGCCTATGGGCTTGGTGCTGGAGACACAAATAAACAGAACACTGAGCCGCTCAGTTGTGCAAGGAAGAATCAGTCAACGACACTGACAGGGCCCATGGCGCACCCCTGGGTGCTGCCCCATGTGCTCGTGACCAAGGCGGGGGTGGCTGTGGGGGCTCTGATGCCAGCCTGGGCTGGTGGGCCGGAGTGGTGGCTCCAGGAAAGTCTTTCAAAGAGATAATCTCTGCGTATCTTAAAGGAGCAGAGAGAGAACTAATTTCACCAGGCAGAGAGGAACCAGCCCACGCAAAAGCCTGGCAGGGCGAAATGGCCCTGTGTGCTCAGGACGCCAGTCAAGCAGCTGTGGGAGACGGGGCAGGACAGAGCCTGGGTGGCTCAGCAGGCACCCTGAATACCACACCTAGGAACAGAGTGGGGACTTTGGAGGCATCTACCAGGAGACCCAAGTAGGGGAGGGGCGGTCAATGCTTGAGTTTTACAGAATCTCTTCACCTGGAGGAATGAAGATGGATTGACAGGGTAACAAGAACACGGTCTGAGGAGAGAGGTGACTGGGAGTGAGGAAGGAAGGATGGCCAGGGCTATGGAGGGGCTTGGTCGGAAGGAAGACAGGAGATTGGGTGTTTGCTGGCGGGGGATGTTTTGGGCCGGGGATGGTGGTGGACTCTTTGATCTGCACCCCCAATTCTTCCCTTTGAGAACAGAGGACTCACTCCCTCATGTGTGGGGAGGCTGCTACAAGATGGCCCTTGTTGTCAGCCCCCTTTGGCGGTGGCTTCTGCTGAAGAGAGCCACTGCACCTGAGGTGACATCCCTTCTAGGGGTGTCCTACATCCAGTGACCGATCACTCCAGGGCCCCCGCCCCTGCCCCCACATAGGGTGGGCTGAGACCTATACTGAGACCTATACTGAGAAGCTGAGAAGCTCAGCTTCCCCTTCTGCCTGGCCCTGCTTCCTGCCCTTGCCTTCTGCAGGAGTTGAGCCCTTGCGATCCACAGCAAACCTCCTTCTCCCTAGTACATCCCAGAGCCTGCTTCCTGGGGAACCCACCCTGTGACAGGGAGCATGGGGAAGCACTTGCTATGTGTCCTGCTGGTGGTAATGGCCCAGGAGAGAGTGTGACTTTGAAGCTGCCAGTGAGAAAGATGAACAATACTCAAGGGAATGAATTTTTTTTTTTTTTTTTTTTTTTTTTTTTTTTAGTATAAATGTGTCCTATGCAATATTTGGGACAAACTTACACTAAATTTTTTTTATTATTTATTTTGTCACCTTCTGACCCTCTCCCTGCCAGCTGCCTACTAGAGTCCCCCACACTGTGGCCCATGTTCTTCTGAGATTCTGTCTATCCCTCCCTTGCTTAAACACCTGCAGTGGTTCCCCATTGTTGAAATCATCAATTGTTCATTTGAGGCCCTCCTACTGTCTGATCTTCAGCCGCCATCCCAACCTCATCTCTCATCCTCTAACAGCCCCCTTTAATCGGCCTCTGGGTTTTTTGCTCAGCTATTTCCTCTGCCTACAATGCCCTCTCTTATGTCTACTGTTCCAGAAAGCCTTCTAGATCCTTCTGGGGAGATGGAAGTAAGGCATCGCCACTGACTAGACGTGGTAGCGCCTTGGACGAGTCATTTCATGTCCCTGAGTCTCCGTTTCTTTGTCTCCAAAATGAGGACAATACTGCCTCTCTCAGGTTGCTGAGGGGACAAGAGGCCATGTTCAGAAAGTCCAGACACCCTTTCGAACGCTGGCACTCTCCCTGCCTGTGCCTAGATCAGTGTCCGGCACCCAGTGGGCACAAGTTCACATCTGCTGAATTGACTCAACTCCAAGGTCCTGAGCTTTTACAGTTAAACTTGCTTCTTGGAATTACCATGCCCAATCATGGAACTTAGACAAATTCAACTTCCTATATTAAAATGGTCTGAAAAGAAATGAATAACGAAGCCACTACAATTCTGATTGCCTAACGAGTTTCTCTCCCAGTTGACATGGGACCAAACCAGAAAGGGGCATTTTGGAACCAAACATGGTGCCTAGCCCCTCCAGCTGGAAGCGGGTAATATCCGCCACACACATTTCTATCTCAAACCCTCCCAACCCCAGACCACAAGAGGTGATTTCTTATAACCATTAGCATAATCACCCAACTGCAACACTATAGAGAAGCGATTAGACGAGCGTGTGATTTTTGCAGTTATTCGTCTCAAGTAAGTCACCTGAAGTTCATCTGCCATCAGGATTCATGGCTGCAGTCTGTAATCGTAGGGAATTATTTTGCTAATAACAGAGGTACCTTGATCTAATTTAGTTTTAATGCCGGGAGGTGCCCTCCCAGAATAATCAGCTCCAAGGCCATTCCAATTTCCAGGTTTGTTACATGTTCTGGAGAGAAGATTCAATTCAAGGAGGCTGAAGTTACTTCTTTATCACCCAAAGTCATCTAGGGGCGAAATGGAATCCTACCTCTGTGTTGGCAGAAAAATTCAGGGAGAGGCCCAGTGACAGGGAGCTGATGGGGGCAGGGCGTACAACTCCGATGGGCGAGGACCTGCCTGAGTCAGGACCACAGGGCATTCTCTGGGAGAACCCTAATTTTCCTTCACATTCATCATCTCATCCATTCTTTTATTCCACTTTTGGGGTCTCTCCCCAGCAAGACCTGTTATTCGAGTACAAATACTGATAACAAACGCTTAATGCAGTCCTGTTCTAGGTACTTTACACGTATTAACTCACTATATCCCACGAGGCAAGTGGGGGTACTGTTCTCCCCATTTTATAGATGGGAAAGCTGAGGCAGAGAGGTTAAGAACCTTGCCTTAAGTCACACAGCTAGTAAGGGGCATATAGCTAGGATGCGGGTTTTACAAAAATCCCTTTGTCTGGAGGAGAACCTTAGACCATGAACTTCAAGTTCATATACAAAGAAGAATCCTGAACCATCCAGGATTGTTCAGCTCCTACTCTGTGCTCTCATTTACCCTTCACAACTACACTGGGATGGGGGCGTTGTTAGCCCCACTTGATCTGAGGAGTTGAGACTCAGACTCTGAGATTCTGGTT
This sequence comes from Eidolon dupreanum, assembly GCA_028627145.1. Classification (NCBI taxonomy): domain Eukaryota; kingdom Metazoa; phylum Chordata; class Mammalia; order Chiroptera; family Pteropodidae; genus Eidolon; species Eidolon dupreanum. The sequence goes on along the minus strand of CM053509.1, from coordinate 153,252,061 downwards.
CTATACCTAGTGTAGCCTTGGCCAAAGCTGCGACGTCTGTGTGGCTGTTTACACAGAGCTTTGGAAGCAGGCTGGGTCTACTGGAGTTAAAGGAAGCACACGGCAACCTTAGCCACCCCGCTCTGCTCGTCCCTTCCCGCTCTGGGGCAGCTCCTCTTGCCTATCCCCCACCCCTTGCCCCAGAAACCAAGCGTTCTTTGTTGTCATTCCATGTTACCAAACAAAACCTACTTTCAGATTCCTATTCATCCACTCATATGTTTATGCCTTCAGCAGAGGGCCGCAGTGGTTTAGCAGAAGGGCCAGGAGGCCGACGTGGCTCTGCCACTCGGTTCCTCTCCAGGCCTTGGTCTCCCCCATCTGTTCAAGAGGAGGTAGGTTAGACCAGTGCTTTTGAAACTGACAGAGCCACAGAACCACTTACCTGAAAAATTTCAGGGAAGCCCAACATTTACATCAGATAAAAGTGGGCTGGTCCGGGCAAGAGCTCTGTTATGGGAAGGGGGAGTCTTCCCCTACTGGGCAACCTCTGGGCATCTGCTTGCCACCCTCGGACTCTTCTGACACAGACGGAAAACCACTGACCCGGAGAGAGTATTTTGGCTCTTGGGGTTCTTAGAGCCAAGGAATCTGGGCTCCACTGACGGCTGGTGATGCCCAAAGTGCAGTGTGGGCAACTAAATGCCCCCCCTGGGACCTTCCCCACAGACTCCTGCCCCACCTTGTTGGTGGTGTCAAGGGCCAGGTCTGAGAGTGGCCTGTCAGCAAGGCCAGGCTGTGGCTGACACCCGGCTTGTGCGGGAATGAGCTGTCCAGGAGTCTGGTCACAGGGAAATTAAATCAGCTTCTCAGACCAGGCTGTGGGGTCAGTTTGTCCTGGCACATTTCTGGTGGCCAGAAGGACAGGCTACTCCCTGTTTCTAAAAACATGTTTTTTATCCCTCCTGCTCTCCCTCGTTCCTTCCAGAAGTGCTCACTGGTCTCCAGCTTTCTGTTCTGAGCCTAAAGCTACCGGGGAAATGAGAGGACATGGGTGGTGTCCTCCGAACAGACTTCACACACAGACGGTTGCATCTGGGGTGATCTCCCCCACCGGGGCTGAGAAGGCTTCCTGGAGGTGGTGATGACCAAGGGGCACTAGCGTGTGAGTAGGAGTTAGCCCAGTTTTGGGGGGAGGATTGCAAGTGGGGAAGAGGCAGCATTCCAGGCTCCAAAGAGTGGAGTGGAACACCACGGAGGCCTAGAGAAGCCAAGTGTTTGAGATGCTCTCAGTCACTTAGTCTGGCTAACGTGTGGGGTGGGGGGCTATGGCAGGTGGGATGACATATGTGCCCTTGAAGGGCTGTCCACGGGCTGTGGACCTGACCCTGAGGGTCATAGAAGCCAGCAGCGGTTTTAAACAGGGGAAGTAGGGAGGCCAGACATGCGTTTTAGAAGCTCATCTGGCTGCACATAGTTGGGGGTGGGGAGATGATGAAAAAGGGGCTTCCCTTGTCACCTTCCCAGCCCCCATGCTCAACTCTCTCCACTAAGCCCTGCATCACTGAGACACAGCACACGGACAGAGGGACGAAAGGCTTTGGACTGCCAGCCTTCCCTCCCTAGCCTGGCCCCCGGCCTGGAAGACAGCCCATGACCCCTTTGTCCCCAGGACTGCTGGTCAGGACCAGTCTGAAACTCCATCTCATGGGCTGAGATGCTTTGATTTCAGGGCCTCTAATGAGGGCCTGTTTATAAACAGGAACGCAGGCAGTAGGTTAGCTTCCCGCCCCCTTCCAGCACCTTCTTTCCAAATCCCAGCTCTGACAAGCGCCTGCCCCAGCCTTGCAGCCCCTCTTGGCCCTGGATCACTGCCCGAGGCACCCCGCCACCATGCTGAGGGGGAAGGAGGAGTTACATCCCAAACACAAGCTCTTTTGTTCCACCCCTCAGCTCAGCCCTCAGCCCTGCATCTGCGCTGGTGGAGGTTTTCCTGGCACTCAGCGAGCCCCAGGTCGGCTGAGGGATGAGGCATGGTGTGGGCATTGAGGGGCTGGGGACAAGGGCTGGAGCACAGGCCATTTCAGGCTGAGGCTTTGCAGCCTGTCCCTCCCTTGCTCAAATCCCTTCCACGGCTCCTGTTTCCTCTAGGACAGTGGTTCTTGACAGGGGCAATTGTATCCCCCAGGGAACATTTTGCAATATCTGGAGACATTTTTGGTTGCCACAACTTGGGCTGGGGGAGGAGGGTAGGTATGCTACTGGCATCTGGTGGGTAGAGGCCGGGGATGCTGGTAAACATCCTCCAATGCATGGGACGGTCTCCACATCAAAGAGTTATCCAGCTCCCAACGTCAGGAGTGCCAAGACTGAGAAACCCTGCCTGAGGGTAAAGCCCCCTCACCCCATGTCCTCATCTGCCTCCCCAGCCTTCCAGGCAGTCCCCACCCCCACCCCCCATGCTACGGGCTGGGACACGCCCATGCTCATTCCCTCTGCACTGCACCTCCCTCTGCTGTTTCCCTCGCTGGCGCCATCCTCCGTGCCACCCTCCACTTACCTGAAGCTCATTTTCCTACCTGCTTCTACCAGCTGGGACCCTCCCCTGCTGCCCTAGAAGAGGAGGCACGGCCACCCCTATTTCACCTGCCGTGGAACTGGCAAAAGGAGAGACTAAAGGGTCTCAGAGCAGGCCCCCTCCTAGGTGGCCTGGCTTCCAGGCCATGGAGTTGACACCACCACTTGGTCAAGGACCATCTCATCAGGAGAGAAGGATCTCGACCCCGCTCTGCCTCCTACCAACCCCCACCCCGGGGAGGACACCAGGAGGGAAACCAAGGACAGACTGGGACAGCCCCCAGAGGGCTCCTGAGTGGGGCCCTGACCTTGGCAACCTCAGGCTTCAGGAGGCCAGAGACCACCCATCTGCCCCTCCCTCCTGAGCTCAATGGCTACTTTCTAGTTCCGCCTGCTGCGGTAGTTTTAGGTCCCTTCCCTCCACCGCTACCTATGATAGCTGCCGCTCTCCCCTCTCAGTGCCTGACATTCCACCATTAGCAAAGGTGAGGACATTTATCTGAGATTTGCATTGAGAGAGAGAGAGAGAGAGAGAGAGAGAGAGAGAGAGAGAGAGAGAGAACGAGAGAGAGAGAGAGAGAGAGAGTGAGTCCTGGGCAGAGGACGGGCACCCCCAGCCATTGCACAGCACTGGGTCCCTTGGGCTGGCTCTCCTGGAGCACCTGGTTCCGGTGCAGTCTGTGGAACCACAGGGTGGGGAGCGTGGGGCCCTCACAAGTGCACGTGTAACACACACACACACATACACACACACACATACACACAGAGAGAAGCAAGCTGGGATGTAGGTCACCCACTGGAGCGCCTTGGGCCGGGGATTGTAAGGATCCAGCCATCCAGACACTCGCTTCCAGATTGGACAGAAACGCACCCCTCCCTCCGCCTGCCTCTCCCTGCTGCTCGCCTGCATCAATCTGACCCAAAGCCTCCCCCGGCTTCTGTTTGGTTTTCTCCAGAATCCCACCGGCTGAGGCTGCTCTGTGCAGGGTTTACCCTCTATGTGTGTCAGTCCCCATGCGGGGTAACGTGGAGTCTATCGGAGATGGAGGAGTGTGGCCCCACCTTGAAGGCTTCCAAGGCACAGCCCATGGGATGTCCTAGGACCAGAGGTGGCAATGACCTAGAGGGTACAGTCAAGGAGAGAAGAGAGCCACCTCAGCCCGGCTGGTCAGGGCTGGCTTCCTGGGAGAGGTGGCAGGACCTTGGCCTGGCAGCTGAGTGGTGACTTCAAAATTCTAGGAAAGGGGGTGGTGCTGGCACAGCTGAGAAGGCCCCAGACACCTGCATCCTCCACCCTGCAGCTGGGGTCTCTACTGAGGTCACATCTGGTAGGACTGTCACAGACCCATCTTGGCCTTGCAGGCCATTCAGACACAGGAAGCCCAGGGCACCACTCCCCACTCCCACCCGGAATCTACTTTTCCATTCGTGTCCCCCTCTCAGTGTGGATATCAACATCCCCTGCCAGGTCACCCTGACCTCTTTCTTCACCCCATCCCTCCTTGGCCTCCAAGTTTTCAGTCTGGCTCTTGGAGCAGCTCACAGCCTAGAGGTGGAGACAGGTGCCTGGGGAGTTCAAACAAGGTAGTCAGGGAAGACTTCCTGGAGGAGATGACAGCTGAGTCGAGGCTTCAGGATGAGCAGGAGTGGCTGGGTT
>CM053509.1:153187941-153247348 GCA_028627145.1 Eidolon dupreanum | reverse complement strand
GGGGGGGGGGGTGGAGGGGGGCCGGTTACTGTGAGCCCGGCACTTTCTATGCACCTCACTCACCAACTTTCTAAAAGAGGTTCTCTGAGTCCCGTTTCACAGATGAGAACACTGAGAGGCGGCACCGAGTCCCTGAGAGATGGCAGAGCCAGGGGTCGCGACCATGTCTGCCTGACCTGGAGGCATCGTGTCCCCCAGCCGAAGGGGAAAGGAGCGTGTGTGGGTGGGGTCGGCAGGGAGACGTGGAGGTAGGGCAGGATCATGGAGAAGGAATGTCCTGGGCCCCTCCAAACAATGGCCTTTTGCTGTCTCCTGTGTTTCAGGGGAGGGTGGGTTCTGCTTTCTTGGCTTGCTCAAAGGGCTTGAAACTGAGGGTTGGCATCTTTTAACAAGTTCTGAGCCAGCTGGCAGGGGACAAGGGCACGTCACAGGCTGGCCCTGTCATCGGCTCCAGGGAGCAAGAGGAGCTGGTCTCCTGACGACTGCAGTCCCATGCCTGCATGGGCTCCCCGGTCAGTTCTCATTTGCTCTCATGGAGGAGAGCAAATGAGACCAGGACTCAGAGAAGGACAGTGCTCACCAGCATCACACAGCCAGGAAGTGGCAGGAGCAAGGCCCACATTCTGGGGCGGGGTGAGAAATCCGAGTCCTTTGTGGCACTCTCGGGAAGGTCAAGGGACTGGACCCCCTGGTGACGATGCTCCTGCAGCGGACCCCTCCTCACGCCGCACAAGCGTCAAGCTGAATTATCATCAAAGAACCTCAAACCTTTCCGGGAAGAAGTCGAGCTCTCGTAAATGCCGGAATGAGGGCATTTCCCGGCTGTGGGGACAGGGATGGTGGTCTGGGGGGTCCTCCAAGTTCCTAAAATCATCAATTTCATGATGAACAACGGGGCTGCACGTGAGGTGTCCTGGCTGCCGGGTCCCAGGGCCCTGCCGTGGTTCCAGGAAGCCCTGGAGACCTTGACACACCCTGCATTCCAGCCGCAGGGCAGGACGAGACCAGGCCGGCCTGTCTGAGGGGGAGCTCCCCTCTTCCCTGAGCTCCCAGAGCATGGCCTTGGAGGTGCCCAAGTGCCTGGTCCCCACCCTAAGACAACCTCGGGCTTCCCAGAGACCCAGGGACCCAGCGGAGTCCCTCTGACTCCGAGTAGGGTCCCTTCTCAGTGGAGTCACACCGTGTCCTCCTGTGGCTGCTCTCCGCTGGTCCCAGCTTGTCCTGCGTGGTCACACAGAGCGGTTCTGCCCTGGGGATGCCCCTGAGATCATCAGCTCTCTGCACTCCACCTGACCCCGCCCTCCCCCTGCCCTGCTTCCTGGCTCCTTTCCACGTTTTGTGGTGAATCAGGAAAAAACTCAAGAAGCCTGGAAGCATTTTGCCGACAAGGCCATGAAGGCCTTCCATGCAATTCAGCAAACGTTAGCCAGAAACTGTGCCAAGTGCTGGAGACACACAGAAATGAATCAGACTCCCTGCCCGCAGGGGATGGGAAGGCGGGAGGGGCACTTGGCCGGGAGGTGGGGGTCAGCAGAGCTAACGAGCGTGTCCTCCAGGTCACAGGGAAGATTGGAAGGGACCTTTCAGGATGACTCGTTTTCCAGCCGGTAGGTAAAGGGAGATGGAAAGAGAGCAGACATATAGGGCGAATAGACTTGAGAGAGCAAAGGCCAAGCAGTGGGGCCACGTAGCTTGCAGATTTACTTGGATAAAATAGACTATCTATCGGGCATCAACAAACTTTTTCTCTAAAGGGCCAGATAGTAAATATTTGAGGCTTTGCAGGCCACACAGCCCCTGTCGTAACTACTTAACCCGGCCGCCGTAGCTCAAAAGCAGCCACGGACAACACATAAATGAATGAGTGTGGCCATGTGGCAATACGACTTCATTTGTTCACCTAAAATTTGAATTTCACATGATTTCTTGTGTCATGAGATAGCATTCTTCTTTAGATTATTTCCCAGCCAGTAAAAAAATATCAAAAGCATCCTTAGCTTACAGGTTGTGCAAAAACAGGCAAATAGCTGCATTTGCTATTATGTGCTTGGGAGGTCGGGTAGAAGGGAGCCTTGAGGGCCTGAGTGATGCTTCGGGGTTGGTTTGGTCAGAGCTGGGTTACAGTTCTCACACCCACCATCCACCCAACCCTACTGGCCATCGAACCACTGTCTACCACCAAGAAGCTAGAAAAATGTGGGTTTCGATCAGGTGCCGAAACATACATCAGGACAATTTCTTTTAAAATGTGTGTCCAGTTGCACAGGAGTGAAAGCTTGCCGTTCAAAGAGAAATTGATAAAGAGGTACATGCACTAAGGAGGAAGTTTCCCTCTCAGTCTTAGCAGTGACCATGGTCAGGAGGTGGTGTGTGAGTCCAACCCCTCTCTCATGCACGTGGACATGTACGTGTGGACACACACACGCACGTACAATGTGTTTATTCGCACCACACATGCTCACTCCGTGTGAAGGTTCTGTGATGTGCTTTTGTCACTTAGCAACTCAATTCCGAATCTTCCCATCTCAGCACATGAATCCAGCTCTTTGGTTTCTGTCCTGGCCACCAAGCTCTGTATGGTGAGCCGTGCTGCCGTTCACCCCATGGTCCTCTGCTGAAGGACGTTCAGGCTGGTCCCTGTTTTACACGATGACAAGCAGTGCCGCCATGACCCCTCTCAGCACACATATCTATTTCTGTGCACCAATTTGATTATATTTTTGTTGGAGAGATGCTCAGAAGCAGAATTGCTGTGTCAAAAAGCATGAAAAATTAAAATTCGGATCAGTGTGGCATGCGGGAGCCGTTTCTTCTCATTGCTGGTAACAAGCATGTCCATCTTGCTGGGGCCTGGGAAGTCCTACAGGGGCCAGTTGGGATCTGGGACCTGAGCATCTCAGGTGCTCCTAAATGGCTCTGAGGCTCAGGTGTCGTAGACAGACCTGTTTACTCCTGCAGAGCCGGGCCTAGAACAACACCTGCCCAGTCAACACCTTGGTCCATTTCTTCATCCACCCATCCACTCGTCCAACCCCCCGACCCACCCATCCACCTGTTCATCCATCCCCCATCCCTCCCCCCCACCTTCCCTCCACCCGTCCATCTATCTCTTCCGATTTGTTGAGCACTGATTGTGGGATGAGTACTCTGGTGTTGGAGGTGAATTCAATTTTATTCCTGCCTTTTTCATCTTCTCCGTCTGGTGAAGGAGGGTCTCTATGTGTCAGATACTGAGAATACAGCAAGAAACACAAGAGAAAAAAATCCACGCCCTCTCAGATCTACATTCTAGTGGAGGAGACAGATAATAAAGAAATATGATATGAAGAAGGGTGAGAAGGGTTAGGAAGGAAGATGAGTCCAGGAAGTACCGGGACGTGGGTCATGTGTAGATTGGTCAGGGGAGGCCTCTCTGAACAGAGATCAGACAGCAGTAGAGGGGGAGCTGTGCAGACATGGGGGGCAGGAGTGTCAAAGGCAGAGGGAGGAGCCAGTGCAAAGGCTCTGAGACAGGACATCAAGGACCAGCCGAGGAGGCCAGCACTGGGGTGGTGGGGGAGAAGGTCAGTTCCAGAGGGTCTTACAGGCAGCAAAGGCTTAGCTGTTACCCCATGTGAGGAGAAGCCTGTGGAGTCTGTGGAGCCTGTGGAAGGTCTGAGGCTGAGGTCGGGCATGGCCTGAATTACAGGCTGGATGCTGGGTTGGGAAGAGACTGAAGGGGGCCAGTGCTGAAGCAGGGAGACGGGTCGGGAGGCCACCAAACTTAACAAGAGCTCTTGGACCAGGTGGTTAGGTGAGGTGGTGAGAAAGGGTGGGACGCTGGCATATTCTGAAGGTAACCATGGGCTTTCCTGATAGATTGGATGTGGAGTCATAGGTTTTTGGCTTCATGAACCTGAAGGATAGCAACTCTAGAAGAGGAGTTGGTTAGAGGAAGGGAATTTGAATGAGAGCTGGATTTGAACTCGTTAAGTTAGAGGTGAGCATAATCTATCAAGGGGAGAGGTGAGGAGCCGGTTACAGGGTGGAGCCTGCAGTCGGGGAACAAGTACAGGCTGGAGATAGAAACATGGCTGCTGTCAGCATGCAGTGGGGCTTTAAAGTCATGTGCCTGTATGCCAGCGCCAAGGGAGAGAGTAGATGGAGGGGAGAGGAGGTTCAGGGTCCAGTTCCAGGGCATGCCAACATTTGAGGGCAGGAAGATGAGGAAGAACCTGTCAAGAGAACTGAGAAGGAGCAGCCAGCGAGCAGAAGGAGGAGGACTCAGGCCGGGAACTGGGAAGTAAGGGAAGAAGGAATTTTGGCAAGGAGGGCGTGCCAGCTGTGTCAGGTGACCCTGAGCGGCCGAGTGAGCTGGGGACTCCATATTGACTGCCAGGTTTGGAAACACAGTGCGAGCCAGGCTGAGATACGGGAAGCCTAGAGGACTGTGGGAGCCCCGAGAAAGGGCGCTGGACCCAAGAGGGCTTCCTGGAGGAAGGGATGTCTAAGCAGGAACCCGAAGGAGGCAAACATGTTTGCCAGGCAGAAAGGGATGTGTAGGCTGAAGGGTCAGCACTAAGGCCAGGAGCAGAGGGCAGTCACATCTCATTTGGAGAACTGAAAGTAGATAAGTCTGGCTGTAATATGAGGTACAGGGTGCGGGAGGTATGAGGGGCAGATGTGGAGGGGGTGTTGTCCTCACAGGACCATGGAGAAGTCAGCCGAGCAGATGGCAGGGTCTTTGATTAGAGACCAGGCTTTGGTGATGGGTGAGTGGGTAGGAGAGGGAAGAAGGCACAGTGTCTTGGGGGGTTGGGAACCAGGGGGTTGGGGAAGAATGATGAATTCAGATGAGTTCACGGTGCTGAGGGTGTTCTAGGGAGATGTCCAACATCAGCGGGACATCGGGGTCTGGGAGGCGGCTGCCTGTGCGGGGCGGATGGCAAGCAGAGGCGGCTCGAGCTGAGCCACACACGCACCTCTTCCCGGGTGCTGCTTGAGGTCCGCCTGTGTCCAGCCACCTGCTGTGTGCTAAGGAGGGGCCCCGGCAGCTGCCAGCCATTGCGGTTTGTGTCCTCGGCAGCAGAAGCCCAGTGGTTTCTCTGGAAGGGCTGTTGAAATTGTACCCTGTCCCTCCCATATCAGTCCCATCAACAGCTTGCAAAGTATTTTTTGCCACGCCCCTGAGGCACCTCAAAAGGAAGGGCCTCCATGGTGTAATGCGTGCTCGTGTTCACGGAACAGTGGTTTATGGAACACCTACTAGGTGTCTAATGATCCTGCCCTGGGAGCAGTGACAACCCAGACAGACAGGCCTCTGCCCTCACGGGGCCCGCTGTTCAATGAGGGAGGAAAGCAATGAATATATAATTTGAATCAAATGTGGTATTAGGAGAGGGAAGCCTGGGGAGGTCCATGGGGATCAGAGGGGCTTCTGGGGGGAGACAATATTTAAACTGTAGGTCTGAAGGATGAGTCAGAGTTAGCCAAGAAGAAAGGGGGGTGGACAACTGTTGGAGTGAATGGGAACAGCATGTGGAAGGCTCAGAGGAAAAGAGGGCATGACGGATGGGAGGGCATGAAAGATTTCAGTGTGATGGAGCATGCACTGGGGTGCCAGGAGGGGGCAGTGTGTTGGGTGCGAGGGGGGGAGGGGATGCTGTTTGTTGGTGATGAAGAATCTCAGGAGTCAGGTTCCTCAGGGTGAAGGGGAACCATGGAGTGAGTGTCTTCAGCATGGAGTGACTTGCTCAGATTTGCATGTGTGAGAATCCAGAGACAGAAACACCCAATCTCAGCCCAGAGGGACCCGAGGATTGAATTATCCAAGGCAGGATCCCCTCCACCCTCTTGTGGCTCCCTTGACAGGTGAGGTGGGTCAAGGTGACTTCCACTTCTCCAGGGACCTAGCACTCGCTACCTTTGGAGACAGATCCCAACAATGATTTAACAAGCCCTGTGAGGGCCCCGCAGGCATGCTCTGAGAATCCAGTCTTGTCACCAGGAGGCACCCGGGCATTTAACTCAGGGCAGGGAAGTGGGTTGGGTGGCACCACGGCTTGGGTAATGGCCTGGCAGCTGGCGGTGTAATGCTCCGGATGCTCTGGAGCCACCTACGGGGGCGACTGAATTGCTGCGTGCGAGCGATCCGGATGCCACCTGGTAAGGCTGTGGGCGGGATGCTGAAGAAATAAATCTGTTCATGAAGATGCGCCGCCCCCTCCCCACCACGACAGCGCCCCACTCCCTCCCATTTCACCTCAAACTTCCCCCCACCTGCCCTCCGAGCTGGAAGAGGCTAGGCTAGCTCTGCAGCGCCATCGTGTGGAAGAGGTGGGTCACGACAGCAGGAATAGGTCACAAAACTAGAGGTGCTAAACTCTGGAGAGAGGGAATGAACCCGCATTATAAACGCCTTTCCAAACTGCGGGGCTCACCAGGGCCTCTTCTAATTACATTTTTGAATTTTATTTCTTCAAAGTAGAAATATATTTGCGGCCTGTCTGTGATTTGTAATTATTTAAGTAATACATGATGCTGAAAAAATTATGCAAACTTCGTAGATGGTTTATAAGGCAAAATGTAGTTTCTCCCAGCATTCACCTTCCCCCACCCCCACGGACAAACACTGATTGCGTTTGGCAAATAGGCTTCCAGATTCTTTTCTACATAAAAAATATATATAAATTTCTGATAGTCCCACTCGTACCCTGTTTTTTTTCTTTTTTATGCACATATACATATATATGCAAATAAGATCATATTATATGTGCCTAGTCTTCTGCCACTTGCTTTTTTAAAAAATTTGTTTTTATGAGCTATGGAGTAGAGATAGAAGAATATTCAGTTAATATATGTAAAGTATATGAATCAAGTCAAAGTGAATACTGTGTGCCTAACCACAATTTAAGAACATTTTTATTACCTTTGTAATTTCTTTAATGATTTACTTTTTTGGGGTAAAAGATATATTTATTTTTCTTTCCTTTTTTACCTTACTCTCAATGGATATGGTATTTTTTTTTATTAATCCATGTCATCTCTTTACTAGCTTGTTAGTTTTCCATTCTTTTAGTTCTTACCCTAGAGATTTCAATAGGTGTCCTTGACTTATTAAAGTCTAATATAAATTAGTACTCTTACCACTTGAGGGAAAATGCAGGAAAACCTTAGGCCACTTAAAACTCCATTAACCCCTTCCTGACTAATATGCTATTGTTATCTGGTACCATCTGGTATTTTCATCCTTTATATATTTCAAACTCCACAAGAGGATATTATTGTTGTTTTAGACAGACAATATTTGTTTAGATTAACCACATATTTTCTCTCTTCATCGGTCTTCATTTCTTCCTATGTCTCCAAGTGTCCATCTGGAACCTATTTTCTCCTGCCCCCAAATCATCCGTTACTAATTCCTTTGTTGGAGGTAAGCTAGTGACAAATCGTTAGTTTTTATCTGTCCATAGTATCTGTTTAATTTTCAATTTTGAAAGATATTTTTTGCTAGGTATGTAATTTCAGGTTGGCAAGAGAAGGTAAGAAAGGAGAGAAAAGTAATAGGGAATAAATGGGACAAATAGAAAACAAACAAAATAGGGAGACCTAATGCCAAATATACAGCAATTATATTAAATGTAAGCAGATTAAATACTCCAATTGAAAGACAAACAATAGCACATCATATTTTTTTTTTAAATCACACATATGCTGCTTACAAGAGAGATGTACAATATAAGGCTACACACATGAGGAAAGTAAAAAAAATGGAAAAAGTTATGCCATGCAGATACTAATCAAAAGTAAACTGGTGTAGCTACATTAATATCAGCAAAAGTAGAGTTTTGGAGGAAAAAAAAGCAATGTTAAAGCTAAACAAGGCTATTCACAGTAAGAAAAGAAAAAGTTCAATTTATCGAGAAGATACGATGATTTTAAATATGCATTCAACTAATAATGTAGTCTTAAAATACATAAAGCAAAATGCAAGAGAACTAAAGAGAAATAGACACATCTACAGTCCCTCTTTCAGTAATGATGCCACAAGCAGATAAAAAATTAGTAAAATCTTCAAATATCTCCAGGAACACCACAGAGGTGATGTTTTGCATTCTTTTATGGCATCCTATGGATTTTTATTTGTCCTGTTTCTGATATCTTGAATAAGGTTGTGTCTGCTAGACTGCTCCACTGTAAAATTACTTTTTTCATTTGTAATTAATAAGTATTTTGTGGGGCAGTTACTTTGAATTTTGTAAATATCCAACTCTTTATCAAACTCTCAATTTATTCATATCAGTGTAGCCTTGTATGTTCCTTCATTCAGTGGGTTAAACCAATATGCCATATGATCATTATCAGTTTATTATTATTTATTTTGATACTCAGATTTTTCCAGATTTGGCCAACGGGTACTCCTTTTAACATGTCTTTTTATTCTTTACACACTTTCTCACTTTTTGGCACAACATGACATTGTAAGCTCATCTTTTATTTTCCCTGACCTGGAATCAGTCATTTTCCTAAAGAGTCTTGCTTCTTCTTAATGGAGAATATTTAGAAACCAAGATCTGGGCAGTAGGTGTGCCCACGGCTCTTGGAATGTCACTGCTCTGAGCTCAGGGGACACAGCTAGGAATATATGAGTGTTTATATGTGTATGTATACACATACATACACATACATTTGCAGCTACATCTATGGGTACACATATTGACTGTCGTGGGCTTTGATTTCTACTCAATATTACAGGGTTCCTTCTAGTTTTCCCTCTTCCCATATTTGAAATTCCTCTCCTCAATGGTGAGATATCTGGCTTGCATTGTTTTGAAATATCTTTACTTCTCTTTTCGTATCTGATCAATACCTGGTCAGTTCTAGGATTGTATTGATTAGAATGTATCTGATCCATTCCAATTAGCTATCTATTGCTGCATAACAAATTACCCCCCCACACACACACACACAACTTTATGGCTTAAAACAACAAAAAACATTGATTATTCCACAGTTTTTGTGGGTCATGAATGTGGAGCAACTTAAGCTGAGGGATTCTGGCTTGGGGTCTCCTGTGAGTTTGCCATGAAGCATGAGCCAGGCTGTCATCATTTGAATGAAGGCTTGACTGCGGCTGGAGGGATTGCTTCCAAGATGGCTCACTCCTACCACAATCCCTCTCTCTGTAACGGAGAGCACAAGCAAGTAAAAACTTAGTAAAGACTTCAGGTTGGTGTAGGCTGTGGACATGAGTGTTCACTCTACAGCAGTGGGGCTTTAGATTCCAACTCCTAGACCTGTGTTCTCAGATTGCCTCCCTCAGGACTCCCCAGTGGAGCCAGAAGTGGGGAGAGAGCCCATGCCATGAACACCCAAAGGGCTTCGATGTGTTCATTTGCTTTTTTGTTCCAAGTCTGTCTCCCCAACTAAGTTGTGAACTCCTGGGGCTGGGCCTGTGTCCCTGGGAGCTGGCATGGAGGGGGCCAGGCACACAGTAGGTGCTCAGTAGATGCTCATATCAGTTGATGTGCATGAATTGGATGGACGAATGAATGCTCTGGACTTAGGGCGGAGGCCAGGCAAGGGGAGTCTAGGACCTTGCCTTTTGTAGACCGCAATTCCCCCGCCTCGCTCCCCATGGAAAGAATTCAAACCTGGGTAAACGTCTACCTCTCTCTGAGTTTCAGTCAGTTCTATAGAGGGCAACCAGGCCTGCCTGTAGGAGGCCAAGGGTGGGGAAGGACAGGCAGGGTCTGAGGCAGATAGGGTGGGCTAAGTGTGGGCCCTCTGTGTGACAGGACGCTCCCTGGGATCAGATTCTCCAGAGCTTGGGGACCAGAGCCGGGATAGGGGTGGCCTCTGGAGCTGAGGGAACCTTGGCCATGGAGCAGAAGGAGCGTTGGAAGTCATCCTTGCAGAGTCTTTGGGAAGAAAGCAGAGAGTTGCCATGGAAACCATCCCGCAACAACCCACTCCAACGGGAGCTCACGGAGGCTCTGGGAATAAGAATTCTCATCTCTTTCGGGATGCTGCTTCTTCCCCACATCTGTGACTCTGAATGTGTGTGTGCGTGCACGTGTGTGCACGCGCGCGTGTGTTGGTGTGTTTGCCATGTGCGTCTGTGCGTGGCCCCTCTTGCTGCACAATCAGTCTGCCTCTCTCCTTCACGGCGTTTCCTCTGCCTGGAACACATTTCCCCTCCCCTACCCTCACCTTGGCCTGTATTCATTAAGAGTAGGTGGAGGACTCTTCTCCCCTGAGAAGCCTTCTCTGACCCCTCCTGTCCGGCCGGGGGCCTCTCTGGTACTCCCACGACCGCCCACTGTGGGCTTCCTTCTTCCCAGCACCGGTCACATGGAGCTCTGGTTCTCATGGCCACGAGGACCTCAAGTCCAGCACTGGGTCTGGTCCATCTCTACGTTCCCGGCAGCAGGCAGGAACCCGGCCCAGTGGGCGGCACAGAAAAATGCCTGTTGAATGAATAATGAAATAACTGAGTGAACGCATGACCAACCACTTCTGCGGAAGGGTGCGGAACCCCGGCCAGTATTCCCTGCTCAACTCCAGAAAACAAAGTGTTGTCAGAATTGACAGGTTTAGAGACAAATCCAACAATCAGCAGTCTGGGCACCACTGGCGAGCTCTTTAGAAATGTGGCTTCTCAGGCCACATCTCAGACCCCCTGAATCAGAATCTGTCTTTTAAAAAGGTTCCCAGGGGGATTCAAATGCACATTAAAAGGTGAGAAGCAAAGCGCGGCTTTGGTGGACTCCACCTCCCATTTTATAGGCAAGGAAACTGAGGTCTGCAGAGGGCGGAGCCCTTGCGAGGCAGTGGCAAGGCTGGGACTTCAGGCCAGGTGGCCTTTGTCCCAGGTGTCAGGCACCTGCCTTCACCCCACCTTCAGCGCCCCCCCCCCTTTATGCGCTAACTTTCTGGCTGGGTTGGGCTCAGATCCCAGGCCCTTCCCTTTCCACACCTGAGGTCTTTGCAAGGAGCTCGCACTCCCCCTGGTGGGAGCAGAAAGGGACGGGCTGGCCTGGCCTGAGTGGCCCTCGTCTTCTCCACTGTCTTCTTCCGCGAGCACCCCTCACCTGGCCTGGGAGCAACTTGTTCTTATCTTAATACCAAAGTCCTGCTTCTCCTGAGAGATTGGTTTGTCTTCATTTATAGATTTTGCAGATCGTGTAAGTGGCTACGAGTCCCTCTTGGCGCCACCTGCTGGGAAGCTTAGAGTCGGGGTGTGGTCCTCCATGGCAACGCGAGAGCGATGAGGGACCGCCCCGAACTCCCCACCCCCCCACCCCCGCCAAATCTCACATCAAAAGAACTTCATGCTACGTGTCCCAGAAGCTACAACCTCAACTAACGAAAATATCCTTAATGTTTCACTCCTTCAAAATTATACTTCCTTTGTTTTTTGAAAGAATACTGTTTTTCAAATGTGTATCTGATTTCTTTCGTGTCAATACCTTGTATTGTTAACTGTGACTCTCCTTGTTTTCAAAATGTATACCTTGAATTACTTTTCGAATCTACCTTATAAGGTGCACCTCGACACGATTGCTGGAAAGATGTGGGGTGTGCGTGCGTGCGTGCGTGTGTGTGTGTGTGTGTGTTCTGTGCGTGAGATTGTGTATTGTACCAAATCGTGTGTTGTATAAAGAACCTGGAGTGAGAACTAAGATGAATTATCGCTCAGGTGTGGCTGGCGGATGCGCCCCTCATTTCTTTGTGCCTTGAAGAGATGACATTTTTTAAGCCATCTTCAAAATTTTCTGAGTCTGTGGGCTAATTTCCACCACAGTGGATCCTTATGGTCTGTATTTTAACTTCATTCCTAATTCCTTTGTGCTCCCCCATCTTTGTGTTTCTTTCTTCTTTTCCCACACTCTTATCTTCTGCTCTGGTTGTACATTATGCATCCTTGGAAGCTGCCCAAGATCCTTTCTACAGCAACGCAGGGGGCAAATCAGCCAGCCAGCCTCCCCGCAGCCCCACAGCTGGGCTCTCCCGCTGGGCCCCTTGTTCTTCCGGCACCAGACAGAAGGGGGCACTAGGTTGCTCCCAAATGGAGCGAATGTGCTCAGCACCTGGCACAGGGTAGGTGACCAACAGAAGTGGGGACTTTCCTTCTCTGTGTTGTCCTGGAGCAATGGGTAGCTTTGCTCCTTAAAGGGCCAGTGTCTGGGCCTCAGCCCAGAACCCTGCTGCCACCACTGTATCTCTCCCCTGGCAATGTGAGCCCCTCTCCCTGCAGGACAAGGCGGATCCTGCCCTGTTGTGGCTGCTCCTTCTACGGTGGAATTAAGGGGGCGGAAAGATCTTACGAATTGTAGGAATTGCTGCAGCTTGTCCCACTTCCCCTTGTTCTTCTGGTTCTTCTGGTTCTTCTCCCGGAAGGGGAGAAGGGCTGAGCTTCAGTGAGCTTCAGGGGACAGGACCTGAAACCAGGGTTTGCACCTGCTGCTCTGGGTAAAAGCCGGGACACTGGTGTCAGGCAGACCTCGGACCGGTGTTGGCATCTGGACACTGCCGTTACCTGACTTCCTGACCTTGGGCAAATTACTTTATCTCTCTCGGCCTCAGTTTTCTCATCTGTAAAACGTGGATAGTTGTGAGGGATTCAGTGAATGAATAGAAGTAGGGTGCTCGGCCTGGCACCTGGGCTACGGTACCAATCGATGCTGCCTATCACTCCCACTCCTTTTTGTGTAGTGACCTGGGGCGAGCCACGGGGCCTGTGGAGCTGGTGTTTCTTCATTTGCAAAATGGGCCTGTGGATAAATCCCTCTCTGGGTTGTCGGGAGGATTAAGGGAGCCAGAAAGTGTATAGCCCCTTGGACAGTGGCCAGAAGATACCCTGTCACTATAGGCTGGATTAGAATCCTAATTCCAGGGATAGAAGAAAGCACTCACTCTAATTCGTTGTACGACGTCCCCTCTAAGTGGGTGCCCTATGTCTGTTTGAATGCTTCCAGTGATGGGAGGCTCACCACCTCCAAGGAAACCCCGCTCCTTCTATCCCTATTCGGTTTTGGCCATAACAACGTCCTTCTTTAGGTAGGGCTAAGATTCATCTCCTAGTAGATTTCCAGCCAGGAGTTGAACATATTCCAAACCCTGCTCTCCCAGGAGCCATCGCTAACTCCTCACTTCCCTTCCCCATGGCTTCTGCTAAATGGATTAGTTCTCTAGCCTCAGTACAATTAGATTCTGGATCTGGCAAGCAGGAGAGGGGGTGGGGTGCTGCTTAATTTCTCGTGCACTTTAGGAGAGCAATTAACGGCTTCTATGCCAGGGCGGGGGTTGTCTGGGAAAGTCGGTGATCAGTGCGAGAGGCCGCTTCTGCCCGGACTGGTGATGCCCACATTCTATGTTCACATCCGCAGAGCCACTATGCACACTGCCATGGCTGCCTGATGCCCCAAGCAGAAGCCACTGGCTGCGGATGGGGAAACTGAGGCTCAGAGGGGAAGTGGCCAAACCAGGAGATCTGCCTGTAGATGAGTTTATTTGTTCATTCAAAATTCCTGAGCCCTTACTCTGTGTCAGGCCCTGTACCGGATGCTAGGGGTACTGCAATGAACAAGACAAAGACGTAATTTTGTGCTGGGCTAGTGGTAAGGGTAAATAAAGAGAGAGACACAATGGGGAGATGGTTTATTCTCTGCGGGAGTTGGAAAGATGCCTCGTTCATCCAGCCGTCTGTCTGTTCATCCATCTGCTTATCCCGCAAAAAAATATACTGAATGCCTAGAATCAGGGGTCCTCAGAATTCAGGGGTTCCCAGAATCAGGACCCAGTGACAGTTCTAGACACCAGTTAGATTTGCTGCTCAGCGTCCTCTCTCTTTTAGGAGCAATTATACCCCCAATTTTGCCTGGGGGGGGGGGCCTTGTATCCCAGCCCGTGTGTTTCATAGTAGCAGACTCCATCTGGGGGATGGAATGCACGATCTAGTTTAAAGCCATCGCTGCTTTCCATGATTCCAGCCATAGTGATCAGTTCAGGGATGGACCCGTGACCTATGTCAGGCTTGTCAGGACCAACAAGGCTCAATCGCAGGACTTTGGTTTGAGATCTGAAGTGAGAGCACTGTCACTTCTACTAGACTTGGCCTGGAGGCGATGGGAGCAGCTGGCAGTTGCCCCTGGGAGTTGGAGAATGGAGCCATCCCAGACAAAACAGGAAGGGGCCAGCGGCCCTACGGAGATTGTCTTAGTCCTGAATCCACTTATGCCTGAAGCCAGATCCATCCATGATGTGACACATGCGTTGTTTAAGCCAGTTTGGGTTTTGAGTCATTTCAATGAGAGAGGCTGGCCGATACAGGCTCAGTCCTCTTCCTAGGAGCTGACCCTAGGTGAGCATCACCATCCTCGTTTTCTATTGCCATGTCACCACCTCCTGCCTCCCCCACAGCTCCTGGCTCCGACTCCCCATGCCCAAGATGAAGAATGCCCTCCCTCAGCGAGCCTCAGGGAGTCAGGCTTCTCAACCAAATTCAGTTCTTCCTGGTCCCTCAGGCAGCTCAGCTCTGTCCTCTGCTCTCATCTCTGGCCCAGAACATGTGACAAGCCCCTTGTCACTCTAGGACCCTTTCTTGGGCTGTCCCCTGAGGATCCTGCCCATCGAAGATGCTTCCTGCATTGAGAAATGGCCTCCTATCCCCCACAAGCCCCTCTCTCTCTGAAAGACAGCCCACCACTTCATCCCTCACAAACTTTGTCTTCTAAATATCTCCAGATTGCACCCCTCATCTCCCCGCTGAAGCTGCCCTGGTTCAGGCCCCACACCCTGTCACCTAGACTCTTGCATCAGCCTGCTCCTACTGGTGTCCTGGTCTCCATCACCATCCTCAATGGAGGTCCATCCTTCGGGATTTAGGATCTCAGGAGAAAATTCTTCCAATACCTCGCTTGGGGAGACTTCTGGCTGTGGGCATTCTGGGAGCAGGACCGGGAAAGTGGGTTAGAAGTCCCACCTTTCAAGATGACTATTTCTTAACCCCTGTTCATTGGCTGTGTCTGACATTTACAAGTCTTTGCAATTTGGTTCCCCCAAGAAGAAACTGATGGTCTTCTGCCCATGGGTCTGGTCATCTCTACCTGTAAGATCTGGGAGACAACTGCTCTGTGTTCAGACTTCGACCATGCCTGGCCCCTCCAAGACCTGAGCCTCTCTGAGGGGCTTCAGAACAACAGGCCTCGGTCGCCCTCCTCTGCTCTGCATGCGCTTCGGGTTGTAGCCACGAATTTGCCTACTTCTTTCTTCGTATCCCATCTTCCAGAGATTTGTTAAAATCTTTTTTCTGATGGTACCTCTTGTCCCAGCTTCTTTGTCCTTATGGGTGGGTTATATCTATTGTATTCCTTGGCTGTCAGTTTGACGGGGCCTGAGGAGGAGGGACAGAGGAAAAAAGCCTGGGGCCAATCCACATGCCTGCATGGCCAACGTTCAGGAGAGAGTTGCCTGTACCCTTCACTCTCTCCTCAGCCATCCCGCATGGTCCTGCCCTCTTCACCAAAACACCCTCTCCTCGGGTCTCTAGGAGCTAAATTCGCATGACTATTTCTTGCTCTCGCATGACTTGGTAGCTCTTGATACTTTCGAACTCACTCTCTTTCCAACTCTCTGCTGATTGAGCTTTCCGGGGACACACAATCTCACGAAGATCCTTCCTGCATTTCTGCAAACCTCTGGCCTCAGCTTCCAGGTCTAATTTGCTGGCTTCTCTTCTTTCTGCTTCCTCTAAATGGTGACTGTTTCTCAAGGTTCCATCTTTAGTCCCATGGCCTTCTCAGCTTATACGGTTTCCCTGAGTGGGCTTGCCCATTCCCGTGGTTTCAGTGGTTTCCCTCCAAAAGCTGACCTCACAAGTGCTAACCTCCAGTCCTGGCCTCTCGCCTGCATCCTGGACCCCACCTCCCATCTTGGATGGCTTTGCATTGATAGCTGGACCCGGCTCCTTCCCGCTCCCAAACCTGCTTCTCTTCCTGTGCTCCTAGCTCAGGAAAGGTCACCACCATCTGTCCAGTTGTTCAGAAACTTGGACATCACTCCTGACTATCTTCAATTTCCACACTCAGTTGATTACCGAGGACCACTGATTTTACCTCTTTAACAAATTCCCATCTGTCTTACCCACTCTTTATCCCTATCATTTCTATCTTAGCTGGTCTTCCTGCCTTCAGTCTATATTGCTGCCCATCTCCAGTTAAAATGCAAATCTGATCATGTCATCACGCTCCTGAAAAGCCTCTGATGGCTCCCCACTACCTAGGAATTAGGCCCAAATTACCCCCAAAGGTGGGTTTGCCAGATTTGGCAAATAAAAATACAGGACATCCAGTTAAATTTGAATTTCAGGTAAACAATGACTTTTTTCCCCCTATTTTTTCCTAGTATATGTCCTGTGCGGCATTCCACAGCCTGGACCATCTCCAAACCCCGACCTCCTTTCTTGTTACACTGTATTTCATGTCTGACATTCAGGACAGACTGAACTACTTGAAACTCCAGCAAGTGCATCCGACATTTCCTCAATAACAGGCTTTTCTTACCTGCTGCTTCTGCCACCAGAATAGTCATGCTTCCTTCTTGCCCTGGACAACTTCCGCTCAGCTCTTGGGTCTCAGTTTACAGGGGTCCCCCCTCCAAGATGCCTCTCTGCTCCCTCATATGGACTGGGCTTTTTCCCTGGGTGACCAGAGGCCCTCATGTTTTCTTGGATGGTAGCGCCTCACCCTCTGGATTGTCAAGATATTTTGTTTTTCGTCTCTCTCCCCTGCAGACAAGGAGTCGCCAGCAACTGTGACTTTGCCTGGGTCACATCTGGCCCAACCCGCATGGCCCCATCCAGCTGGATGCTCCCAAGGGCCAGGAGCTCTGGCCAGGGCCCCAGCTTTCCTCTTGCTGTCTTGGCCTCGTTCCCAGTCTGATGGTTCACACCCCCTCCGTGCCTGAGTTCCCATGAAAAGTGGCCTCCACCCCTAAACCCCTGCCCAGGGCCAGATTACAAAATGCTGAGACAATGGAGGCTCCAAGCCAACTTTCCAACAGGCCTGCCATTAAATCCCCCACAGCATCTGCCCGTACATCTGGCAACAGGCACTGGCAGCTGAGGCCACAGAGAGCGTGACTCTCTCACACTGGACCTTGGCGGGAGGAGGGGGGAGGGAGCTCAGACTTAAAGTTAGGACACTTAGGTATGAATCCCAGCCCTGTACCTTTCTGGCTGCCTGGAGACTGGAAAATCAATACCTCTCCTGAACCTCCGTTTTCTAGTCTGCAAAATGGGAATAATAAGGCTTATCTCACAGGCTATACCGTCATGCTTAACACATACAAGGACGTACACCAGCAAACAGGATGCCGGCTCTGACCTTTGCTTACCTTGCTGGAGGCTGGTGGTACCAGGATCCAAGGACCAGAGCTCTCCTGGTAGGCGTCTCCTTTCAGAATCACTAACCAAGCCCGAGCAGCTTTATTTAGAGAAAGAAGAGGAGGATTACCAGACCCCACTCTCCACCCCCAGCATAGGCTCCAGGCAGCACCTCCGCTGTAAAAACAACTCCCAAGTCAACAGCCTAGATGGACGCAGTAAAGTTGAAAAATCAAGATAAAGACGAGGATGACTAAATGGGGAAAGCAACAAAGGGCAGAGGACAAAGCACAGGGCCAGGAGTTGCAAAAGCTGGGGCCTCCTCTCTCCTGGAGGCTGTCCCCTCCCCCCCCTCCTCCCAGTACCCTTCAGACCCGAGCACACCTGTCACTCTGCAGAACAGACTGTGTTGACCCGACCTCCAGCTCAGGGGATTGGGTTTCCTGGTAGACATTTTGGGGAATATCTCAGCCTTTCTCACCAGTTATAGCATTGGTTTACTGATGCCATTATTTACATCCCAAACTGAAAAGCAGAGACAAGATAATGAAAAAAACAAAAACAAAAAAAGGGAAGGATAGAGTATCCAAAAACTGTGGGACAGTTACAAAAAGTGTAACATGTGTCATGGAATAACAGAAAGAGAAGAGAGAAAGGAGTAGAAAAATTTTGAAGTAATATGGCCAAAAATTTTCCAAAATTAATGACAGACTCTGTCTCCCCCTTCAAACTGCAAGTGCCTCCAAGCAGGAGTCTGTATTTGCAAATAACAATAACCCGAAATGTTCAGGATGACATTTAGTAAGTGATACACACACACACACACACACACACACACACACACACACACACAGACTTCCAGTTCCAACTCCAACATGTAAAGAGCTTGGGAGTCATCACTTCGATCCTCACAATAAGAAAAAGCTGAACACACTGCAAACCTTAGATCTATCAGAGAACTGAGGTCATAGGGCAAACTTCACCCTAAAACGTGGAGGGACAGGAAATACAGAGAATCGCCGCCTCCTTGGAAAGCAGAAATGATGGGAGCTGGAACTGGCAGGAGCATTTCTGATGGTCATTGATGGATTGCTGGAGGCTCAGTGTAGACTAAGTTAAGAGTTAGAAACTTCGAGGGGCCCAGTCCTAGCGGCCCCCACATGTTGGTGGGTTTTCTTTCTAGGAGCCTACTAGGTTTTCCCGGTGAAGACTGGAGAGAAATCTGGTCTGCTTTTGGCGGGGGCAGGGAATGAGTAACCTTGATAAAATACACCCAGATGTTGTCTGTAACAAGGAAGTCCTGACCCCAAGGAAAACCACCTTAGCAGAATCTTATCTGATCTGAGTGAAGGGCAATGAGACAACCCCAGCCACCTCCAGCCTCCTCGTCTCACCTGAGAAGGTGGAGTGGGGGCAGGAGTGGGAACTAAGAAACGTATCTGAAGATGACAGCCCAGGGACACAGGCCCACTACCAAAAAAAAAGCAAAACAAAATGACTGGTATTTAATTATACAACCGTAGAATGCTTCCCCTCCCCAACATATTACCACCACATCAACAGGTATAAGAACAGTAGATTACAATTTAGAGAGATGCGTGACAAAGGTGCCAATTAAGAAACAACTCACAGCATAGGGAATATGGTCAATAGTACTGTAATTACTATGTATGGTGTGGGGGTGGGCGGGGGGTTACCAGACTTATTGGGGGATCACTTTGTAAGTTATAGAAATGTTTAACCACTATACTGTACACTATGCTGAAACTGATATAATATTGAATGTCAACTGTAATTGAAAAAGAAAGAAAGAATTTTTAGGGAAAACCAAAGACAATAGGTGAGAAACAGCAAGGAATTAAGAGAAACTGAAGCCTCTGACACCTACAGCTACAAAACATTAAAGACAGCCAGCTTGTAGCCAGCTTAACATGAAACCTCACACTGAAGGCCTAATTACCACAGTTCCTCATGCTGGATATACCATGGGTGGCTTTCAAAAAAAATTGCAAGACATGTTAAAAAAAAAAAAAAGTGTGAAGAGACACAGCAAGCATCAGAACAAGACTCAAGATATGATACAGATTTTGCAATTATCAAACAAATAATTTTTTTTAAAACTATGATTAATATACTAAGGGCTCTAATGGAAAAAGTAGACAACATGCAAGAAGAGATGGGAAATGCAGGCTGAGATGGAAACTCTAAGAAAGAATCATAAGTTAATGCTAGACATAAAAATACTAACAGAAATAAAGAATGCCTTCGATAGGCTCACTAGTAGACTAGACACAGCCAGGGAAAGAATCAGTGAGCTTGAAGATATGTCTATAGAAATGTCCCAAACTAAAATGCAAAGAGAAAAAAAAATGAAAATAAAAAAAGGAACAGAATATCTAAAAATGGGAGGACAACTACGAAAGGTATAACATATGTTTAATGGGACTATCAGAAGAAGACGAGAGAGAGAAAGGAGCAGAATAAATTTTGAAAGTAATAATGACTGAGAATTTTTCAAAAGGAGTGACAGACCCCCAAACCACAGATCCAGGAAGCCCAGAGAAAATCAAGCAGATAAATGCCACAAAAAAAACCCCAAAAACAAAAAAACAAAAAACAAAACAAACAAACAAACAAAAAGACACCTAGGCGTATCGTATTCAAACTGCAGAAAACCAGAGACAGAGAAAATCGCGAAAGCCAATAATGAAAAACAACTTACCTACAGAGAAACAAAGATAAGAATTACATTGGACTTCTTGTCAGAAGCCATACCGGCAAGAAGAGAGTAGAGTGAAATAGTTAAAATGTTGAAAGAAAAAAAGACCACCAACCTAGAGTTCTGTATACAGCAAAATTATGCCTCAAAAGTGAAAGAAAAATACTCCCTCAAAGAAAAACCAGGGGAATTCGTGGCTAATAGACCTGCCTTGCTGGAAAGGCTGAAAGAAGTTCTTCAGAAAGAAGGAAAATGATATAGGCCGGAAACTTGAATCTACATAAAGGAAGAACATGGGGGAAGGTGGTGTGTGTGTGTGTGTGTTTCATGTGGTCAAACAAGTGTAGCTGTAAGACAAGACACAGGAGAGGGCAGGAAAACAAAGTTTATTATACTCCTGGTTCTTAGCATGCACAGCACGCAGGGCGACAGAGGAAAGCCAGCAGGTGGGCAGGAGGCAGAAGACAGGGTTGAGGGAAGAGAGTACTCAGGCCCTGAGTGACCTTTAATGGGTTTCCACAGGAGAAGAAAGGCAGGGCAGAGTAAAGAGTTTAAGATTGGCTAGTTTGAGGAGCTTTGGGTCCTAAGGGTGGTCCCTAGTTGCACCTGGCCTTGGGATGATTAAGGTGGAGTGTATGGGCCAGATGGGGAGGTATGACTCAGGGCTGGTTAATTTGCAGATCAAAGACATGCTCCTGGCTGAGCCCTTTGCTCAAGAATTAGCTATCCCAGGGAGAGGCAGCCTCTCTTCAGCCAGAGAGGTGTTTTAAGATGTCAAAACAATATAACAGACAGAAAAAAATTTTTTGAATAAATAAATACAAATTTTAAAAATAAATTTAAAAATTTTTAAACTAAAAATATACATACAAACAACACAGAAGGAATAAATGAAGGTAAAACAAAATCTTTTGTTTTTCTTATTCCTAGTTGGTCTAATAGATAACTGTTCAAAGTAACAATAGGAAACACGATGTGTGATGTGTTCTGTGATGTGTTTGGTAATTGTAGCATGTGCATAAGTTGAAAGAATGACAACAGTATAATAAGGGACAGGACAGAGGAATTAGGATATAATGTTAGAAGTTAACTGCACCACCTGTGAAATGGTAGCATGTTGGTTGAAAGTGAACTTAGATTAGTTGTAAATGTATATTGCAAACTTTAGGGTAATAGCTGAAGAAAAAATTTTAAACAGCGTAATCAATATGTTATTAAATGCTCAATTAAAACCAGAGAAGTCAGATAAAGAGAGGAAGGTTAAAATATATGTACAAAGAATTAGAAAGAAGAAAATAATAATGGCTTATAATCTCATCTTTCAGACAATGTTGAACTCATATTTTTAAAATAAGATTAGAAAATGCAAACAGTACAGTTCTACAATGAAAGTGAATCTCTCTCCAACAATCTCTTTCCCACTATTTTTGTGATTCTTTCCAGAAAAAAAAGCTTTACAGTCATATGTATTGTTTACTGGGGATCACTTTTCTTATTTATAGTTTTTCACTGCTGCAAAAGATGCTACAGAGAACATTCTTATACATTTATATTTTTAAAAATGTTTTCTTTTAAAACAAATTTTGATTTACAGAGAGTTCCAAGAAATAATACACCCTTCACCCAGCTTCCCCTAATGCTGAATCTTACATAATCACAGTACAGTTAGTTACCCGAATCAGGAAATTAACACCACACCTGCCATAGCAATCAACAATTTTCCCACTAATGTCCTTTTCCTAGTAGAAGCTGTTAAACACACTCAAAAAGAGTCTGGAGGCTCTTTTTATTATTTGCTAGAAATAAGTGATAAAAATTTATTCAAGGGTCTTAGAGATTTCAAATTGGGAACACAGGCAAAAACCCAGAAGTCTTCCAAAGAAGAAAGGTTAAAAATTCTTACAGTAAAATGTACATTCTTGAGAACTATCAGTCCTGCATTCTTAGCCCTAGGATTGGTCCAGGACGGTTATCAGTCAGATGTCAGGCCGTCTGGATGATGGATGCCAGTTGTCTGGAAGAGGGGAGCCTGGAGGTCTGGTCCCATCTGGTGGTCTGGATAATAGATGTGAGGTGGATGTATATACAAGCCCTTCAGGGGGTAATCAGGTGGCCTGGATATGAGAGTTCTTCAAGGGGGTAATCAGAGGGTTATCTGGAGGTTTGTTATATGTCCGGATGTATATCTAGGCATTGACGCAGGACTAGAAACTTGCTATATACTCAGGCATTGATTCAGGACTGGAAAGTTAAAAAAAAGGTTTAAATTCCCAGGCTAGTTAGAACAAGAACAGTCTTTCTTCATCCCTCAACCTTCATAATGTTGGTGATTTTAGCAGCTTCGTTAAAGTGGCTTCGTTTTATAGATTCCTTATCTTCAATCTTTTCTCAGAGCCAGTCTGGATCCCAATCTGCACTGAGTTGTCATGCTACCTTAGCTTTCTCCAATCTATGACAACTCCTCAGTCTTTCTCTGTCTTTCATGGTCGTGACATTTTTGGACAGTTTTAACCAGTCATTTTGAAGAATGTACCTAAACTTGTGTTTATGTAATGTTTTCTAACAATTAGATTAAGTTGGGAAGAAAACCACAGGAGTGATATCATGTCCTCAGTTCCTCGTATCTGAAGGTTCATGATGTGCATATTACTGATGATATTCGCTTGGATCAGGAGGCATCTTCTATGTTTTTCCCATAAAATGACTACTTATCTTTTATAATTAATCATTGTCTTGCAAAAGATACTTTAAGATGATGCAAATAGCCTGTTTTTCATCATTCTTGGCCCTCAAATTTTAGCATCTGTCAAAGATTCTTTCCTGCCCCAATTGATACTTAATGTTTGTCTAAGGGTTATTTTCTATTTCATTATTTCTTCTACATTTGTTAGTTGGAATTCCACCATAAGACAAAGCTGTGTCTTCTCTCTCATTTCTTTATTTGATCATTTACTACCATAAACTTATGAATATTTATTGTATTTTATGAGTTGCAATCCATTACCATTGTTATTTATTTTGTTGCTCAAATCGTCTCACACTTTGAGTCCTTCTTTGCTTTCTGGCACCACAAGATGTTCCAGGATCATCTTGTATTTTCCCTCCATCTGTCCCAGCAGCAGCCATTTCTTCAAGGAGACCCAATTCCTTTATTGGGGAATAGTATTTAGAAACTAAAATCTGGGCACCAAGTGTTCTCATTGCTTTTGGGGTATACTATGGTTTAAATGTTCATGTCTCCTCCAAATCCCTGTGTTGAAATCCTAACCCTCAAGGAAATGGTATTAGAAGACGGGACCTTCGGGAGGTGATTAGGTCGTGAGGGTGGAGCCCTCGTGAATGGGATTAGTGCTCTTAGAAAAGAGACCTGAGAGACCTCCCTCGCCCCTTGCACCACGTGAGGACACAATGAAAAGGCTGTGACCAGGAAGCGGGCTCTCAACAGACACCAAATCTGCCAGCACCTTAGTCTTGGACTTTTCAGTCCTCGCAATGGTGAAAAATAAAATTCTTTTGTTTATAAGCCACCCAGTCTATAGTATCTTGTCATAGCAGCCTGAACGAACTATGTCAGTGGCTCTTGTCCCTGTCAGCAGATAGAACTAAGAAATGTTTGTCTATACTCACGCATATACATATCATAACATATACATACGGCCAAGAGTTCATACTGATATCTTGGACTCTGGTCTAACACCATGGAATTCATTCTAACCTTCCTCCTTTACTTATTTCCAACCCCTTTCTCTAACAGCATGCAACCTGGCTCCACAATATATGTACTTAATTGCTCCCTCCTAGTAGATGCATAAAGCAGCGTTAGAATTGCTAACCCATACTCCTGTGAGAAGCGTATTTACTAACTGGAATACAGTATTTGTGTACAGTTCTTGTTGTCTTTAGCTTTATAGCCTTTTTGTCTATATCCGGTCAAAATAACTGTTTTCTGAAGTTGCTTAAGTCTGTTCTTTCCTTCCCCATCGCCTTCAGCGTGGGGATGTTATTCATTTGACATACTGTTTGCACAGGTTCATCCACAACTGTTTATGTAAATTTTGGGGTTTCCCCTACATCCTGGTTGCTTCTATTTAGTTTGTTAATTTGGGGGTATGTGAAACATCATAATGGTTCTAAGAGTGAGTGGCATACAAAAGGCAGACTCTGAGAAATGTCACTTACCTCGTTCACCCCGTTCCCATCCCCACTCTTCCAGCTTGTCTTCACCTACCCGCTGTAGTTAACCAGTACCATTATCTTCTGGTTTATCCTTACTGTATTTCTTTTGTTCAGATGAGTAGATGTGTGTGTATTTTCTTATGTCCCTTAAACAAATTTATCTTGAAAGCATTTTGCGAAAGTTCCTATAAGGTCAATTCCAGCCTGAAATTTCCGGTGTATGTTGCGTTTGTTTCTTAGATTGTGCAGATTGCTTCCACCTGGTATCGTAGGTGCTCCGTAAATAGCTGGGGAATGAATGAATTCTTGGCTTGAAACTAACCCCCTGTGTCATTTGGGGACAGTCTCTTCATCTCTCTGGACTTCAGCTGTTCCACCTTTATGGACAAGGAAGCCTCTTCCAGCTCTGACATTTCATCTATGACTAAGGAAGCGAAATGTATGTTTGGCCTCTTCCTTCCTTGCCTTTCATAATCCCTCCCACCTCCTGCTGTCTACCTGTCTATTCCATCTCCACAAACAATAGCAAAAAACTACAGCAACAATAATGTCTACAACTATTCCTTGAACACTTGCCATGCACATTATCTCAATCCTTACAAAAACCACCTGTGTAGGAACCTTTATTATTCCTATTATAGTGATGAAGAATTCGAAGTCCAGGAGGTTTGGGAACTTGCCTGAGGCTGCAGAGTTCTAAATGGTGGGGCAAGACTCGAACTCATATCTGTCTGACCTCTGAGTCCAGACCGTGATACGTTTGGCAGAACTTTCTCTCTGTCCCCGTGGCACATTCCTGTAAACCTGGTTCTTAATGCATCATTGACCGAATCTATGTCCAGCATTTCCCATTCCTGATGAATATAAATAGCTGTTTTATACTCAAATAAATCAGAGCCTTTCTACCTCAGGAGTTCTCAACCCCATGGTGTGCTCCGTGACTTTCTGCAGAGGGCCAGCAAGCTGAGTTGCCTGAACTTGTGTAAGCATGGAACCTTTTTTTCTTGCAACATTTGCTAACACCCAACATCTTAGTTCTTCGGGCCATACCTTAACTAATGTGGCCCTTAGGCTGTCAGGGATAATGTGACCCGAGAGGATCTTTCTTTTTAGGGGTACTTACATTTTTCTAGGAAGCTTGCAGCCTGGATACCATCCAAGGGCAAAAAGAGTGACTCTGACAGTCCCAGAAATAGCAGTCGGGAAGGTAGGCAAGGGCATCAGGCCTTTAGCTTCCTGCAGCTGGTGTGAGAGGCAGGCTGATGATGTTCCTTCCCCTTTTACATGGGATAGGGGAGTTTGGCCTCAGCTGCATTTCCTCTGGCTCAAAAGGCTAAATATGGCCCCGCTTATGTCTACTGTTAAAAACTCTGCCAGGCATTACGAGAAACATCTGAGAAGACTCAGAGATAAAGAGGCTCTAACAAAACACCTCGCTGCCCAGGGCTGCTACCCTGCACACTGTTCCTGTAGAGAGTACGTGGGACACTACAAAGGCTGCTCTGTGGGAGTCGTTGCTGGTAAAGTCCTCTGCAGTTGTGCAATACAGTGGCCCTGATGCTGCTTCTTTCTACTTCCTGAACCAAAGATTAATGCTTCGTTCCACTGAAAATAAGGAAAGGGGGGAATTTCGAGAAACGTTGTGTCTCCAAATTCTTGCAGTTCCAGCATTTTTCAAAAAGGTCTTAATGAAATTTATTACCAATGTGTGTGTGTGTGTGTGTGTGTGTGTGTGTGTGTATATTTATTTATATTCAAAAATATAAGAGAGGCATGTCCCAAGCCAATATTTTCAAGAAATTCTCGATTAAGTAAAATGTCACAGATTCCTTTGTTACAGGACTTGTCAGAATCTTTAACATACTGAAGACTCTGTAAATCCAAGAAGGAGAGATGGGCTGTGGCATTTTTCAAACTTTTTTCGCTATAGAATTTTTCTTTCCCTTTTTTCCGTAATGAATGTGTCGGGAAACACACTGTGAAACTCTGGCACAGAGTGTGCTTTCTCAAAAAAAAATCAACTTTCCCCAAGGACGTATAGAAAACAACATTGTTCCCCTCAGCTTGTCCTGTCCCTCCCAGACTGAATCATTCATTGTTCCATTCCTGAGACTGTTGGGACCCTGGGCAACCCAGCCCACTTACTGGCTGTGTGTCTTTGTGTAATGTACTTCTTGACCCTGAACTTCAGTTTTCTAATCCCTAAAGTAAGAATAATTATGCATATTTCAAAGAGTCATTGAGAAACAGAATAAGATAATGTGTGAAAATGCTCTTTGGACGCTATAAAGCTCTATGTAGTTACGGTAACCATGGTAACCGCAGTGAGTTGGTGAAATGTAAAGTTGTCTACCAACCACCAGGAATCCATTCTAAATCCCTGAGGAATGCTGCATACTTGGCAGCAATTCCTACAATTGACAACCATTCATCCCACAGATATTTTGGGCTGCCAATCCTATGCCAGATTCCAAGCTTAGACTGGGGACACCTGTCAAGAACTGGGCAGGGTATTAGATTTTGCCCTACTTGAGAGCTAACTTGGATGCAGGCAGAAACACAAGACTCTCGGGTCAGAGACAAAGGACTTTATTACTCATGGCACAGCAAGCAACGCAGGCGTCAGCATATTTACACCAGTTCCTCTTGTCCTTAAGTCCTGTGGGGGTAGGGTTGCCCAATTTAGAGAATAAATATATAGGGCACCCAGTCAGATTTGAATTTCAGATAAACAATGAATACCTTTTTTAGTATGTCTCAACTATTACATGGAACATACTTACGTTAAAAAGTATTCATGTTTAACTGGGTGTCTTATATTCTAATAGGCAGCTCTACACAAGGATGACATAAATGGGCCCAGCTAGATGCCTCACATGCAGTGGTAACAATACAAGTGATGAACCCTGAGCTTAGAGAATCCAAAACCTTTATAAGGTGCTATAAGCAAGAGAGAGAGAATTCTCTCCATCTTTCAAAGTTGTTTGCTATACACATGTCCTTGAAAAGAGTCTAGAATAAAAGGCAATCAGTAGCTCTGCTTGCAAGATTTGAAAGACCTGTGGAGAATTGTCTCCCAACAATATCCTGGTGAATGGGTGTAGGGAGGAGGAGGTGACTGTGGTTTCTGTCCCCTGGAGTCAATAACCTGAGATGAATGCTTGGGAGTGGGGCTGGATTCCATCCACATCCCTTCCCTAACTTCCCCTCACTCCCACCCAGTTATAGCCTGCCTCCTTTCCAGGGGCAGAGGGTGTAGTACGGTAATTCAGGTGTAGTTCTATCAAAATAAGAGACGGATGAGAATATATACCCTCTCCTTCCAGTTCATTCAGCAAATGTTTATCTGGTGCCTACCATATAGTCCAGGCACCAGGTGGGCACTGGGGCTGCAGCAGAGGAGGAGACTAGCTTGGTCTTGACCTCATGTAGCTTACAGATGGATTTGTGAAGGGGACTGAGAGAAAAATGACTGCTCCTTTCTGTAAGGAAATACCTCAGTTGTGACCGACCTCCCTACCCTCCTCCTTGCTCAGTTCTCTGCCCAGAGGCCCGGGCTGCAGCCACAAGGCCACAAGGTCTACTGGTGGCTCTCCAATCCTTCCATCTCCAATCCTGTGCTTTAGCTGCAATTGCAGCAGCTGCCTGGCAATGCCTCCCCTCCACCCCTTCCCTCCTGCTGATATCTGGCTTTTCCCTAGAAAATTTTAGCTCATACCCTGCCCCCTCCAAGAATCTTTCTCAGAATGATAACTTCCTTTCTTCACATTCTAATTGCAGATTTCAACCCCACTTTGAGCACCAACGACAACTACTTTGTATCAGAAAGATAGAGAGCCTGAGCCTGGACACTGGGGTCAGATTGCCTGGGTTTCAGGCCAGGCTCTGCTACTTTAAACCTGAGCAACCCTGGGAAAATCACTCTGCCTCTCTGGGCTCCAGCTCTCTCATTTGCCCTGAGGGATCGTAGAGAGGATTAAATGAGATAATTCAGGAAAAGAGAGAGGATTAAAGGCGATAATTCTGGCACAGAGCAAATACTCGCTTATTAAATCACAATGGGAAAAACAAATCTAACCATGGGCCCAGAACACGCAATGCAAGCTATGCGTATATATATATGTATATATATATATATATACACACACACACACACACACACACATATATGTATGTGTGTGTGTGTGTGTGTGTGTGTGTGTATATATATATATATACACACACATATATGACTTACTGTTGGATTGTATACTTGAAACTTACTGGAGTTTGTTAATCAGTGTCACCTCCTCCCCCCAAATAAATTAATTAATTAAAAAATAAATAATAAATCAATATGAAAATAAATAAATCACAATGGGAACGATTATGACAAATCGCTTTCACAATCTGTTTCTGTTGATTCCCCAAAACAGCTCTGCCTGGCAAACATTATAATCCCTGTTTTACAGACAGGGAAACTGAGGTTCAGAGACGTGAAGTGATTTGCCCAAGCAGTGCCAGTGAGTGACGGAGCCGGGACTCAAGCCCTAGCTGACACGACTCCAGAGTCTATCTATGTTCTTCCAATGACAGAAAACCCGTAGGGCCTGGGAGCCAAGGGTGCTGAGAATGCTGGCTGTGGCTTCTGGAAGGTGAGGCACCATGAACCCAAGAGCTACGATTTTCTACGCTAAGCTTCTCCGTACAGAGCTCAGGTTGGCTCCCCTGACATCTTTTCTTGCCGTTCCTCATCTCCGACCTGGGGAGAAAGGGGCCGTCTGCAAGATGAATAGACTTGGTGGACATTCGCCCCTCTGGTTGTCTTGATGATGCTGTTCACACCCTCCTCGTTCTGCCCTCATCAAGGTCTTCCCTTAATAAGTCATTTTGAGCCTTCGCAGCACTCCGGCAGCTCATTTTCTTTCTTCCTCGCTCTGCCTCCCCCTCCTTGCCCACTCCTGGCCTTGCTCCAGTGTTGTCCGGAGCTGAGTCCTGGGGCCTCCTGCTTGCCCAGGGCCAGTTTGCTCAGGCAGAGTTGGATCTCTGAGTTTCCTGAGAGGCCTGAGATGCCAAAAGATACTAAGAGCCACAGCTTGGAGAAGTAGTGGGCAAGGAAAGGGTGCTTGGCTTGGGTTGATGGACACAACCTTCCCCTGATCCTCCCCAGGGGTTGCCAAGGACTAGCAGCCCTGTCTTCTTCTAAGTTCTGATGACAAATATGGACTCTTCCCCCTCGAGCAGCAAATCCTGTCCCACCTCCATTCTTTGTGTTCAGTTAAAGCCGGCTGCATCCCTCTTAGCCCCACTGACAGGAAGTTCTGGACCACGCTCTTGGACTGTTGGAGGACTCTAGGGATGCTGTCGGGTGTCTCGTCACTGCCACCGATGATGCGCCTCGCTGCTGAATGCTTATATGCCGATCCTCGATGTCTGTCCACTGTGGCTGCCTCATGTTACCCAGTTTCTGGTTCAGACCACCGGGACCCTCCCAAAGAGGGGCTGCTCAGCCGGCAACTTTATTCCTGCTGTGCCGATCTCAGCCACTGGTGTGAGTCCTTAAGCCTCGGTGCCCACACCCCACACGGCCTCAGGGGCAGCGAGAGCGAGTCCAGGCTCCTGCACCTCTTGGCATCCTGCCCCATCCCCAGCCCCACGGGCCCACCCAGGGGCTCAGTGCTTTCATCTTCACCCTCTAGAATCATTAAGGGCATGTTCTGCCTCTTCCTCTGCTGTGGGCTCCCAGACTCATCAGGAGGACAGGAACCTGGGAATGTCCCGGGTTGGGACACCCTTAGCAGGGACGGTGCTCAGGCCTCCTGAGGGTAAGAATGTCTTTCGTTCCTTCCTGAGCCAAATACCCTCTGCTCCCTGCAACACACAGCAGCTCAGAGCAACTGAGCGAAGGAGACATCGATCCTCAGCCCCGAGGCAACGGAACTCCAGTTCGGCTCTCTCTTCATGCTAATGACAGCATCTGCAGCCCAGAGCGACCCACCCCTCATGGTAATGACAGCATCCACAGCCCATAGCCAGCCCCCCAACCCCCCAAGAGGTAGGGTTTATGAATCCGTTTTAGAGATAGACAAGCTCTTCCATAATAAGCATCATCGTCATCATTGCCGTGAGCAAGGAAAGCGGCTAGCACCCTTGGACACGTTTATGTCCTTCCACACTGCCAGGTTTATTGAGTAGAAACTTTGGAGATAAACACATCGGTGATCTATGCAGATTAACACACAACCCACAGAGAGGGGAAGTACAGAGAATTACACGACAGAGCAAAAGATGACAGTCCCAAGCATCTCCCAAGCGAGCTCTGTGGACTGGCGGCGCAGGTGGTTTCGCGTGGGTCCCAAGCCACGGCAATGACAGGCAGGCCCAAGTCTTTGGCTCTCAGCACACCCGTTCGTGATGCCCCAGGATCAGATTGGAGCATCGTCTGTCTGAGGTGTGCAGCTCCTACGTCCTTACTGGGTGGAATCTTTATCCTTATCCTTATCATCTCCTACGATCAGGGCTTTTCTATGGCTGGCTGTCGTGGCTGACATTTCTGTGGTTTAGGGCATTCCAGTACACCCGAAGGGCGTTCCTACTACATGCCAGTGGACAGTACTGTGGCAGCTCCCATGGAATCCGTTTCGGAAAGTCTAAAGATTCTCAATTCCTTATGCTCTATACAATCAGAATGGCTGTCACTTGCCAAGTGCATACAAAACCCACATATCAGATGGCTCTGTCGGTCCCAGATAGCTGCTGAGATGTGTTTAACAGCCTCCACCCACAGCTTTCCACCCCAATCTCACCATTCCTACAAGTCTAAAGCTTTTTGTAGTTTATTGTTTTGTGCAGACTAAATGTCTTTAACAATTAGATCCAGAATTTACTCACGTAACCCAGTAGAAGTTTACTGTTCTCTCCGACTAAGATCCAGGAGGTTCCAGGTTTGTGGGGCGGTGGGGGGCCCTGGCTGATGTTGGATCTCCATTGTCCACACATGGCTCCGAAGGCCGCCACCCCACAGCTGGGAGGGGCCAGCGTGGGAGGTTTTGGGGCCAGGATTGGAAGTGGCACTCATCACTTCCACGCACATTCCGCTGGCCCCATCATTTGGCCACACCTAAGTGCAAGGGAGGCTGGAGAAGCATGAGCTTAGGAAAGGGGAGAATGGATCTCCATGGATAGCCGGTGGTCTCTGCCAAACCCAAGTTTCTGAGATTCTTAGCTTTTTCTTTATGTGCGGTCTGTCTCTTATTGCCTTAACTCAAACAGGAAGCTTAGCTCTCTTTGAGTTGGACATGCATGTGAGCACACACACACACACACACACACACACACACACACACACAATTTGTACAAGCACCGTGGAACTGGCAGATGTTACTGATGATTTGGGGTGGTGGGGGATGGGGTCGTGTTACAAACAACTTCTGGAGAACAGCGGCAATGCATCATTATTCTGACACTCTCCTTCGGTCACCCCATGAGTTGCCTGGGAGTCCAGCTGGCCACCGCCGCCCCCCCCCCGCCCCATACTGGCTCTCTTCTTCATCTTGTTGGCTCTGATGACTGCTCCCCCACCCAGTCTCTTACTCAAAACCTGCCAACCCCACACATGTGTTGCATCCTCCCATGTGTCACATGTTCCACTGCAGAAGTGCCCGGCTTATCACATCCAGCCTCGCCAAGAAGCTTATGAAGGTGTTTCTAGCTGTTAAGATAAGTGGTGCCAGCGGTTCAGACAACTTTCTTCGTTCAAGCCCTCAGTAGCCTCAGGAACAGGCATGGTGCCTCACTTTACCTAGGAGAAAACCGACTCCAAGAGAAGAGAACTTGCTTAATGAAACAGCTGATAAGTAGCAGAGTTTTGGCTCTGGCTCACCAGGGTGTGAGCTGGGTGTGGCTGCAGAAGGGCCCTGACGTTTCTAAAGTGGTCTACAAGGCTCTAGGAATTTGTATTTCTTCTTATTTGACCCGCAAGTTCTCTCCATGTTACAGATAAAGAAAATGAGCATCAGAGACAGAGAAGCAGCTTCCCTAGAGTTAGGGGTGAGCCAGGCCACTCTCCCCTGCCCAGGTAGTCTCCCCACTCGAGGGCAGAAACCTGGAAACCTGGGTCTTAGCCCCTGCTCCGCTCCTGATTGCTCGGTGACCTTGGATAAGTAGCTTCCTGGGGCTGAGCCCATGGGGGTGGTGGAGCAGTTCCACCCAAGCGGATGTTTAGAAGGCTGGGATTCTGCTTCCGTCAACTCTGCCTCTTTAGCCACTGGCCCAGAGAAGCCAGTCCAACCCCATCCCCCACGAATCTCAGTTTTGACGCCCAGTCCACAGGCTCATGATGGCCTTGGTAGAAAAGGGACTGCCTTTCCTGTCACCTCCTTACCCATACTTCCTCCCACCACAGTTCCATGGGCAGCCAGCAAATGTAAAATTTTGATGGCCTGGAATGGCCTCTCAAAATAACAAAGAGGGCTGAGCTCTTGAGGAAGAAAAAAATTGGATTGCAAATAAAGCCAGTCCCCAAACTCCCTAGTCGCTCTGGTCCCAGGAGTGGCACAAATTCATTGCTGGAAGGTGGCCCTCCCTGACTGCCCAGGGCCTCGCGAAACCTTGGAGCGACCAGAGCACTTTCTCCTCCGGTGACCACCTCATTCCAGTTTGCCAGGGACTATCCTGGTTCGAACACCGAAAACCCAGCATTCCAAGAATCCCCTTGGTCCTGGGCAAACTGGGAACGTTTGGTCACCCCACTCTCAACACACTCTTCATAGTTTTTCTACCTCATGACTTGGTTGGTGATTAAGAGTCTCAGCTCCAAATCAGCCGGGCCAGGGCTGAGACCCGCCTCCCCCCTTAGCAGAAACGTGGTCTCTCTCCCCCTGTCTCAGTTTCCCTGGCTGTACCATGGGGCCAGTAAGAACACTTAGCTTCAAAGCGTTGGTAAGAAGACTGACTGGGATGATGTTTAGAGACATCTCGTCCCCTCCATCACAGAGATGATGCAGATCTTGCCTCGCAGGAGAGGAGGATATAGATGTTAGCTGTTCGGGTTCTAATAGAGGCCAGTACTGAGTGTCCTTGGGGCACAAGGAAGGGCTGACTAAGTCGCTGGCGGTGACAGGAGACACTTGAGGGATGGAGAGCCATTTGGGTGGGGCCTTGAGAGCTGGGTAGAAGTTGTTCAGGAGGAGAATGGGGAAGAACATTCTAGGCGAGGGAAACATGCCAAGGAAGTGTGTGTCCAGTCAAGTTTAGCTGAGCTGGAACTACGGTTTCTGGGATTTCCCCCTAAGTTAGAATTGGCTGTAAGAGCAATCTGCATGAAGTTTGGAAGAGGAAGCAAACACAGCAGTGTTTGTGCTCAGACGGAAGTAGAGACGCTGGTGTTGACAGGTCGACCGGTTCTTTTTCTCTCGATATTGGTGTGATGTGGCAGCCAGGCCCGTACCTGCCGTAGCTCCTGCTAGATTTTCTTCTGTTTCTTCATCTCTTGGGTCAATTTCATCAATAGAGGCTCCAGCTTCTCCTGTAGGTCAATCATATGATGGAAGCTAGAGGCTTAGATGCAATGAGAGACAATATGAATTCCAGGTCATTCTCGCAGGGTCCAGCCTGCCTTGCTCTCCCCAACTCCTGACCATTTTCTTCCTCTATTGCCTACCTGCTGGCCTCAGACCTGCATTAAGAGGCAGAGGCCACAGCTGTACATAAACCATTTACGTCGCCGTTATGCTCCTGTAATTGCATAAAGTCAGATTCCTAAATATTTGCCAGTTCTCTATCACTCCTAGTGGTTCTGCTTCTCCAAATGAACCCTGACGGATATGCTGAGCCCCGTCTGACTAGGGCCAGAGAACCCAGAACAGTGGGTTCGTGATGGGAAATGAGAATAGAGAGGTGGGCTAGGGCCCGAGGACCTGAAACTCATACACATCAGACCGAGGGGCTTGCAATTTATCCTGGCTTTAATGAGGAGGTTGCTGAGCAGGAACATAACATGGCCAGAGTCCAGATGTTCTCATCCTCTCTAACATTCTTGATTCCCACAATTATGTGTTTATTATAAGCCAGACCCTGGGCTGGGTCCCAGTCAGACATGGATCTCCTGCCCCAGGGGCTCATGGGCATGTGTGAGTTAAGTCTCGTACTCAAAAAGGAACTCTAGGGCACGGCGTGGTCAGAACCACAGGAGTAGAGCTGGCAAAATAGTGTGTTTCCTCAGCTACGATACGTCTTTCTTATACCACAGTTCTGCTGTACTTCCCCCGCCCAGGGCTGAGCAGGTGCCAGTTGCTTCTCAGTTTGGCTAATAATGTGAATCCCTCTTTATCAGAAGGAGGTGAAACATTTAGAGGCTTATGCTAAACAAACAGAGGTTTCTATTTTTTTTCTCTCTCTCTGCTTGCCTTTATTTACTTGTAAGTGTGGGTGGATCTGGTTAGTAGCAGGGATGCGACAGGGAGAATTTTATCCCTAAGTCCTGGGAGTCTTGGCCGGTCAAAGTTGGAATTCAGACACCTTTGTCCATGTGCCCAGTTAGGTGGCATCCTCCACCCAGCTTCATGCCAGTGGCACCCACTGATTTACGAGAGGGCTGAGCAGCTACCTGGGAGGGAGACTTGTATCCATGATCAGGTTCAGACACATACAGGTATGCATGGCAGAGCATTGTGGAGGGAAGAACTGGATGGCGAGGCACTCATGGGTTTTGTCCTGAGGGCAAGGGATCCGGTGCAGCATAGCAGACTCGGCCACAAGGCCAGGGAGGGGGATTCAAGGGTTAATGGTTGCTGCTGACACTCGCCCTCATCCCAGTGGTCCTCCTGGGAACTGCAGGAGCCACCTCCCCAAACTTTGTAACCTCTAAGGTCCTGCAGAGGAGGAGCAGCCTTCTCTTCTGTAGTCCCATGACAAGACTTTGCTTTCGTGGCCGCCTGACAAGCCACGGCAGCACTGTGAGGTTTGCAAGTCTAAGTGGCAGTGCTACGGGCTGGATCCTGATGGCGGAGCCTCAGAGAGGCATAGAAACGGCTGCGTCAGATGATGTCTCCTCCTTAGGTACCAGCAATGTTGCTGTCGGCATCGGTCACTTTCTATTTTTGAGAGCCTTGGCCGTGGCCAGGACATGGAGCGGCAGCCAGGACTGACTCCCGAGTGATCATATCACACGCCTTGGGACTGGAGTTCCTGCGTGATCAGGTGGAAGGTTTCCAATTTGCAGAATTGAAGGTTAACGATTAGTAGGACATCATCTATGTCCAGATAGACCTGGGAACACTGGCTTATAGCAAAATAAGGTTGGAGCTGGATGACAATCAGATGGGTAGAGAACCGGAAAACTTGTCTTGTGGGGGAGGGGAGGATGTTAGATTTGGTGGCACCTGGGGAGGGGAAGCAGCTATAGGTGAGTGGGGTGCCATGCTGGGGGTGGGAGAGAAGTATTATATTACCGTCTTCTATAGGGCTATCATGGCGGAGAAGGTGCAGGCATTCTATGGCAGTGGGACAGTGGGGAGGAATCGGGACCAATGGAAAGAAGCCATGGGGTGGCAGTCTCCTTCAACCCAAGGAAGAACTTTCTAGAGCCAGAGTCCTTCAGGAACTAGTGAGCAGCTGGCCCCACAGGGGTCTAGTAGAGGCAGGATGACTAAATGGTGGGGATGCTGAGGACCACCAGACTCCAGGCTCTGAGTCTCATGAATGGGCAAAATTAAAGCAAACAAACAAAAATTATTCTGGGTATCGACATAAATTTGACACCAAACAAGAGAAGAAGAATGTGCTCATAGCTCTTTCTATGAGAGGATTCATAAAAAATAAAAAATAAAAAATAAAAAGAAAGAAAGAAAGAAAGAAAGAAAGAAAGAAAGAAAGAAAGAAAGAAAGAAAAGGAAAACAAAACAAGAATATATCACAATATACGTATACAGTTTCTGTTCTCATGATGAACTACTATCAAGCAGTGAATAAGAAGGAATTGCAACAACAGCATGGATGATCCTTGGAAACATAATATCAAGGGGACAAGTAAAACCATATAAGGCATACAAGATGATACTGCGTGTATGAAACTTTCAAAATTAAGTGGAAACCAAAAAATACATTTTTAGGGGCAGATATATCTGTAGTTTTCAGAAACACAACTTCAGGTAGTGGTTACAGCTGCAGGGAGGTAAGGGGCAGAAGGGGGGAAGCACAGAGGTGGTTTTCACAGTTCTGGTGACTTCTAGGGTCCAAGCATGTGGCTGAAGTACAGATGACTGTGTCATTATAATGCTTCAGAACTCCATAGTGTGACACATATTTTTGTCTGGTCCGTACCACATATGCAACACAAATTCAAAAAAAAAAAAAAAAAGAAAGAAAGAATATATACAGAATTACACAAAAACGTGTATATATATAATTTTTCTTTTTGTAATTTCATGGTTGTATAATTGTTTTATGACAGAATTATTTCTGTTTGGGCATCAACATTGACAGTGGCACAGAAACGAAGCTTAGATGTCCAACTTTCACTTAGGTCAGTCCTTTTGAGCCATCCAATGCCACATGGGTACGCGGATGCCACTTTGCTCACTTGTGCAAACTCAAGAAGTTGAGGAAGAGTAGCTCTGGCTGGCAGGCTTGCAGGAAGGAAGCAGCAACGCTGGGGGGCGGGGGGTGGAGATGCTGTGGAAAGTGAAAACGTGGATGCAACTGGGAATTTTGAAACCGAGGTGGTGGAAGAGAAGAGAGCAGTGTGGAGGGTGGGGAGGGGAAGGGGTTGCTATGACCGCTGACTCTTGAGGTGGTGAGTTCCATCGGTCCTGCTCTTGGACCCGGGACAGACTCCCCATTGTGCTTTGGTCCTCCTAGGGGTGGGGAGACCCTGGGGCC
The DNA here is from genome assembly GCA_028627145.1 of Eidolon dupreanum. NCBI lineage: Eukaryota > Metazoa > Chordata > Mammalia > Chiroptera > Pteropodidae > Eidolon > Eidolon dupreanum. The sequence goes on along the minus strand of CM053509.1, from coordinate 153,210,230 downwards.
AAGGGGACATACCCTTTCAGAGTTTGCATTGTCCTCTTCTTCGAACCTGCCCTGGGTACTGGATCCCTGGAATTCCTTGCCCAGTGGGGTTTGGCCTGCCTCCTGAGGTCAAACCACAAACTGAGGCTTCACATGCAGGTGTGCAAGGCCCCTGTGGTGGTGTGAATGGAGCCGTGGGCAGGGAGAAGAGGAGGGGAGAGGGCTGGGGACCTTCACTTGTACTCTTGCCCCAGCCCCACAAACCTGTAGGCCTGCCTGAAATTGTCTTAATGTCTAAAATTATCCATGCCACTGTGAGTCAGATCCCAAAATATGAAGGCAGGAAACTGGACACAGAGATCGCTCAGGCCTAAGCACCCATATCAGAGACCTCAGGGGTAAGGATGGGGTATTCATACCTGCTTGTGTTACCCACTGGCCACGGCATAGAACGACTTGGCCGTGAGCATCTCTGTAAGGCCCAGCCAGACATAGGCAAAGAGCCCCGAACTGTGAGCTCTGAGCTCTGGGGTCTCATCCTGGCTCGGCCGATGAGCTCAGACAAGTTCATTACCCTCGCCATATAACGAAGGTGTAAGATGGCAGGTACCAGGGCAGGGAAGCAACTCAGTGGAAGGCCCGCCATTCACCCAAGCATCACCCCTCTGGGGGTCACCCCCTCCAGCTCTGAGTCTGCCCTGTCCTCTTCCATGATGGCTGCCCCAGTGAGCTAAGCCTGTCGCCCTATACCCCACCTCTGCTCCATCCTGAAGGAGCCTTTCAGCAGTGACAGCTAGATGGCTATGGCAGACAGCCTCCAAGAGGGTCCTCCACGATCCCGCCTCTAGCATCCATGCCCTCGCGTGTAATTCCCTCCTTCTGAGCGCGAGCTGGACCGAGTGCCTTGCTTCTAATGAATAGAATGGGGAAAAAGTGATGGATGTCACGTCCAAAATTAGAATGCAAAGAACGAAAAAAAAATGGTGACTTCCGTTTTAGGTGTTGCCTCTCTCTTTCACTTCTCACTCTGAGGGAAAGTAGTGTTTTGTGCAGGTCTCAGCCTATTAATAACCAGTGCTATGTCTGAACCAGCCCTTGTGGTTCTTATTATGGTTGCAAGATGTCTTCAACAACAATCATCAGGAAACTTTGAAAGAAAAGGTTTATGATTTATAAGACTTGGACATTACATAGCATTCCTGGGGCCAAACAAAGAGAATGTGGATAGAGAGGGTGGAAACCTGCGGTTCTCCTTTTATTGGGGTCCAGGGTGGGGGCCTAGGGTGTCATCAGCTCATTCTTTATTGACGAATTAGAAACACGACAGCCGGAATTTGAAGCATGGGATGAGCAAACGAACGAGTGCCCCAAATGGTCAGTTTTCGAACTCATCCCAGATCTCGAAAACAAATGAGCCTCAGCAGGGAGAGGCAGCCTGGTTCTTTATCCAGTCCTGTGGCTGGCAATGTGTTTATTGGAGATGGCTGCCTTTGGAGTGGACGCCGTCAAAGCTTTGGTCAGGCGCTTGCATGCCCAATGTCAAGGATGACACTACAACCAGTTCCCATGTTGTGAGCTGGTTTGGAGATACCCAGGAGACAAGGAACGGAGGGAGGCCTCCAGTCAACAAGCAGGAAGGAACTAAGACCCTCAGTCCAACAGCTCATGAGAAACTGGATCCTGCCAACAACCACTTGGGTGAGATTAGAAAGGAAACCTCGCCCAGCGAGCCATGGCGGACACCTTGATTCCAGCATCCCGGAGGGATCTGAGCCAGAGGCACCCAGCTTTCTGCCCCCAGGAACCATGAGAGAATGTTTGTTGCTTTAAGCCACTTAATTTGGGGATAATTTATTAAGCGACAATGAATAACGAATCCAATGGCTCTGCCCCTCCCCTCCCCAACCCTGATGGCCCCTGGGCATGTCTGCTTCTGTTTGCTTGCAGTCATTAGACCTGTTCTCCAGCCATCTGTCCCTCTATTTTCTGGGCTTTTCTGGGGCAAGGGAAGAAACTGTCTAGCCCACGGTGTCTTTCAAAATTTCTCTCTGTGCTATCCTCTGGCTCTGGGGCATCCTCCCTTGGATGGAGGATGACAGCCCAGCCTAGAGTTGGGTCATGGAGGGTACTAATTCTGAAAACCTCTGTGGGTTTGCTGTGTGACTCTGGGAGGCCATTTGACCTCCCTCCTGCTCCCTCCCAGAGGGAAGCTGTCAGCTCTCTAGTGGCTGTTGCTAAAAACAGAGAGCAGAGGAGTGTCTCCAGCTTCTTCTCGGAAAGGGCTTCTGGTTCACTGGTCTCCTGGGCCAGCTGTTGCCATGGAAAAACAAGGACAGTCAAGGGAAACTCAGAGGAACAGTCAAGTTGTGGGGTAGGAGCCATATGGCCAAACCCCTTTGGGCCTGCACGTGACCTCAGAGCTAAGTGCCTGTTCCTCATTTCCTCACACTGCCTTGGCCTCATTTCTCTACCACCCTCTTCACTCTTCCTAGTGCAGGGTCTCCCCAGAGTAGATGCTCCTGAAGGGTCTTTGGAAAGAATGGAGGGAAGATATCAGGAGAAAAGGACCCTGGATTTAGAGTCAGACCTGGGTTCAAATCCCAACTCTGCTATTCTCTAAATACATGATACTGAGCAAGTCAATTCATCTCTTTGAGCCTCAGCTTCCTCAACTGTAAAACAGGGTGAATTCTCTCTGCTTTAGAGCGTTTTAAAAATCTTCACTGGGGTCAAATGGACGTAACACAAAATTTACCATTTTAACCGTTTTTAAGCGTACAGTTCACTGACACTTGTACATTTACACTGCTATGCAACCATCACCATCACCTGTCTTTGGAACTGTTTCATCATCCCAAACTAAAACTGTACCTATTAAACAATAACTCCTATTAAACAATTTTCACCTCCTGTCAGCCCCTGGTGAGCACCATTCTACTTCCTGTCTCTATGAACTTGACTCCTTTATGTACCTCGCGCAGGTGGAATCCGACAATATTCGTCCTCTGTGTCAGGCTTATTTCACTTAACCGCTTTAGGGTGTTCTGAGGAATAATGGGGAAAAAAAATGCATGTGACAACTCCAGGTGCATGTCAGCGCATTGTAGGCGCTTATAAACGATTGTGGATGGACAGCCTCATCTGTCTCTCATGTCTCCAGGCAGAAGGAGGAGGATAAAAGAGGGAGGAGCCTGCTTTACACTGGAGAAGCCAAGCCCTGGGAAGGGAAGCAGCTCGCCCGGGTCACAGAGCTGCCCAGTGATAAGGTCAGGGCTGCAGATTGTCCTGCTCTAAGGCTGGCCACGGGGTAACCACGAAACCCAGGGGGTCTCCTACACGTTCAGCGCTCCTGCCTGGTATTCTGCTATTGGGACTTCACTACTCTGTGTCTTAATAGTTTTGATGCCCAACTTGTTCACAACATCTGTCTCTCCTCCTGCCTAGAAGCTCCTCAAAAGCTGCCCCCCCCCACTTATTCATCACTATACGCCTCCAATCTCCAGGGCAATGCTGTGATCAATACCTACTAGAGTTAGCAGCGTGGACAGTGCGCTACCCTGATTGCTCACGTCCATCCGGGGCCCCTGGAGCAGTGTCTCTTCACGAACAAAGGCCTCTTTGCCCAGTCTTGTCTCTGCCTGAGCTAGAAAGGCTACACAGGGGAGCCTGATCCTTCCCTGAGCACCACACCGGAATCATCAGGGCTCTTGTGTGTTCGTATCCTACCACTGCTGAAACAATGAACAGACAGTTACTGGCTTGAAACACACTCATTTACTATCTTGCAGTTCTGAGGTCCAAAGTCTGACACGGGGCTCACTGGGCTAAAATAAAGGCGTCGACAGGACAGCATGGCTTCCTGGAGGTTCCAGCGGAGAATCGGTTTCCTTGCTTCTATCCAGCTTCAAAGGCTGTCGGTATCCCTTGACTCATGGCCTCTCCCCACCCTCAAAGCCAGGCGTGAGGAACAGAGTCCTTGCAACGCATCACCCCAACTTCTGCTTCCTTCTCAGACTCCTCTTCCTCCTCTGTCTTTCACTTTTCAAGACTTGTCTGGGCTTCACCTAGATAATCCAGAATTTTTACATTTTGTTTTTAAGGCCAGCTGGTTAGCAACCTTAATTCCATCTACTACCCCAGTTCCCTTTGCCATGTAGCGTGACACACTCACAGGTTCTGGGATGAGAACACAGATGTCGTTAGGAGGCCAGTATTCCGCCTCTACACTTTGTTGCGATGCAGATTCCTGGGCTGGATGGAATCGCTGTCTGTGGCTCAGGAGTCTGCATTTGACATCCGGGTAGTAGGGAGGCAAGAGGTGGCAACCGGGAGAAAGCAGAGCAGGTGGAGCTGATGAGGGGGGTTTTCTGGTCCATATTCTACAGACCCATTTTCTTGCAAAGTGTCTTCTTCCCTCGCCGCCTCTGCAGCTGTGTCCTCTCGTCCTGCTCCGAGAAACCAGAACCCCAGAGCAAGGCTGGGAAGGGCCACATGCTGGGTGGATTAAATCTCAGGGTCAGGTGTGTGTATGTTTATGTGAGGGTGGTGGGGAGTGGAGAGGAAGGCGGGGTGCCCAAGAGGAGAACTCCAGCTTCTCAGGTTGGTTCTCCTGACTCCCAGAGTCTTGCTTTTCTGTTCCAAGGGCCCTGGGCTACCTGGTCACCTTCCGCCTACTTATAAGACCTAGGTTAGCCCTTGAGGCAACTTGTGGTAGCTCAGTCATTTCTAGGTGTGTCTCTTTGAGAGCCTAACATGCCCATGTTCTGAGTCACTTAGGGGTGGTGGGGAGAGTGTGTGGGGGCCTGCTGGAGCATGCAGAGGAATCCCAGGTGGGAGAGGGGATGTCACAACCAGGCGGAGAGGAGTCCTTTTGTCATGAGAAGAACTAGAAGGCAAGACTCTGATGATCTGGAATGAAGAGAGCCCCGTCTAAACCACTCAGGCTTCCACTGGTCTCAAGGTAAGAGTAAGTCTGAGCCCCACTCCACCCCAGCCCTATCCTACCCTGGTCTCTCCCTGCCTGTCTTCTGACCCATCCAACTGACTTCCTTTCTGTGCCACATATGTACCATTCTTCTTCCCTACCTACCACAGGCCTTTGCACGTGCTGCTCCCTCTTATTTTGACACTTTTCCCTCTCTCGTGCCCTCGTTCCTTTCTACTTGTCCTTCAGAACCCAGCTCAGTCATCACCTCCTCAGAAAAGCCTTTCCTGTCTTCCTTACATAAGTCTAGAGTCCCCTCACCCAGAGGGTACCCTGGCCTCTCTCTCTCTCACGCTCTGTAACAATGCTTTTCACGGTTACAATTTTTATGTCTTGGTTGTCTCTCCCACTGTTCCGTAAGCTCCAACAGGGCAGGGACTGGGCTGGCTTTTGCCCATTGTTGCATCCTCAGTGCCTGTCCCACAGTGGGTGCTTAAAAATATTTGTTGAATGAATGAATGAAAGGAGATGAATAGTGGTGGTGCCCTGTCTAAAAGCAGAAGGTCTTTTTTTGGAGGGAGTGAACTCTCCATCATTGAGGAGCATTCAAATACAACGGGGCATTTGCCTGGAGGGAATGTTTTCATAAAGGGGAGCCAAGCATGAGATGAGTGTCCCAGGTGACCTTTCAGGTTCCTTTTGATTCCAAGAAGCCAGAGTGCTGGGGAAAACACAGTGAGTCTGCGAGGTCCAGGTGACAATCGATGCAACTTACTCTAAGCATTTTACTCTCCATTATTTCATTTTTTTCTCTACACTAACTTCTATTTTCTCATCTCTAAATGGATGATGATAACCATACCCCAAGCTGTGGGGCTATTGTGTGTATAAAGTAAGACGAGTTCAGTAAAAGTGGTTTCCTAGCAGAGCCTGGGTGAGACTTCTTGTGAAACTGATTTATTGGGGGCATGTTGTCAGGAAAAGGAAGTTGAAGGATGCAGGATGGGGCAGGGAAAGAAAGCTAAGGGAGGGCATGGCCTTGGCTGGTAGTTAGCTTAATCTGATCTCTTGGGGAGCTCTAATTCTATCTGGAGATGAGAGGGCTAACTTCCTAGAACCCATAGGAATCATATGATGCATATGGCCCATGGCCCATGGGATGCTGGATGCTCTGGGGGGACATGACCTCTCAGGCAAATGACTTCCCCTTGGGTGAGGACGAGAAGGGGGTGGCTGTGACCTTACACACTGGGAATGCGTGTGCCAGCCGGCATGAAGGAGATCTGGGCAGCATCCACTGCACGTATCCGTGGCCTCGTCCACGTTTGCTGACATCAGGACTCAGCCTTGCTATCAGGCGTGCCATTTTGCCAGAGAGGAAGTGGAAGTTCTGAGACTGTCAGCCATTTGTCCAAAGGCTCCCTGTCCACTGAGGGTGGAGCAGCACTGGAACCCAGGTTGCCTGCCTCCAGATCTCTTGCCTTGTCCATTCCTGCTGCAGGTGCTGAGGTTCACCTGGCTGGGGAAGGGGCCTGGCCCTGTGGCCCAGGTGGGAACCGAGAAAGGCAGAACAAGGGTCTCTCAGTGTGGGGGCTAGAGCTGTGGTATTTCCCCCAGACCCTCAGGTCAGGGCCTGCAGATCAGCTTCAGCTGAGCTCTTGCAAACTCGCCCCTTCTGGTTCTCACAAAAAAAAAAAAGCAGAATTAACAGTGGGGGTAAGAACCACTAAAAGGCTGGCGGGGCCCTAATGTGAAAGGGGAACTGACCAGTCATACAAACCCACAGGCACTTCTTGACTGAGGGAACGGAAAAGAAACCCAGGCCTACCAGGCTCCCTCCCCATGCACGTGCCACGTGCACACGCCCTCGCAGCACACACCAGTGGCATGCTCACGTACTGCCCGTGCAGACAGGCTCGCAAATGCACGCACGCACGCACGCACACACTCCCTCACCCTCAGCCATGCCCACGCCAAAACACGTACTGACACTTCACATCACCTTCACACCATGTGTGGGGACACATACTTACAACAGATGACAATACGCATCTGGGCCTCACCCCCTTCACAAGGCACAAGCTGGCATATTCAGACGAACCTAAAGGAATGCGCACTTAGCCACACGTACGCATAACTACACAGAGGCACTCAAGCACACACACATACGCTCCCATACATGTTCATTCAATGATCACATATGGATCGAGTGCCTAATACGTGCCAGGCACCGTCTAGGCATGCACATACATGTACACACGGACACACATTCAACATATCCACACGCACATCAGTACACACTTAAGCATGTACACAGGCACACACATGCACACAGGTAGACCACAAATACACACAACTGCCCTCTAGGCAGACACCCAGTTTTGAGGATTTTTTTTCCACATCCTTTCTCCCTTTCCAGCTCTCCCACCCCCTTTCCCTCTCGTCTTCTCTCTTCTCCCGTCAGTCTCTCATCTCCCTCAGGAACTGGGTGGCTACAGCACTGCGTTAAAAAATTCAACCTGAAAATTTGTGGACCCGGATTTCTCTCTTCCCTTGCATTGCTCCATCCCCTTACCTTTCGTTCAAATTAACTAACCACCTTTAGCTGATGGCGGGGCGATGCTGATGACCTCCTGGAACAAAAAGAGTGAAACCTATCCTGGAACCCAAAGTTTGAAGGATTTGATTAGAAAACTAGAGAAACGAGGGAAGGGTCTAGTCTTTGGCGCTAGGGTGCATCCCTCACCCCAACAATCAGGCCCAATCCTCTCACCTAAGAAAGATAGGATTGAAGCTGGGGGAAGGGGCAAAAACTTGCTGGAACAAGAGCTTATACCCAGATGTCTACCTATCCTGTTCTGAGCAATTTTCCTCACACCAGCCACATCTACCAACAGCCTGACGGGATTGAATGATGAGGATAATTGTGATGGTGGTGTTGATGGTGGCAGTTATGATGGTGGTGGTGATGACGATGGATGATGGTAGTTATGATGATAATGGTGGTGATAGTGATGGTGATAATGTAGGGAGGAAGCAAGAGAACTAAAATGTGGAAACAAGGTATATTCAGAGACTGCAATGTGCTGATCAGCCCTGTAGCCAGACCCCGAGGAAGGGAGATTTTTGCTAGGATTGCTGGCAAACCGAGGGAAAACAGGAAAATGGAGTCTTTAAGTCTTTATTTTGTGCCCTACACAAAATAAAACCATTCATTCCCTATGGCTAAAACCTATGCATCAAAGGCTGGGAATTGCCAGGTGGCCTTTCATGCTATATAGTCGTACTTTTTCACGCTACATACTCTTATCCTTTCACATTGTATGTTTATACCATCCAAGGAAAATGGGCAAACAAAGTCTTGAAACTGTAATTCGGATGCTGTAGGTGTAAAAAATTAAAACATAAAAATATAACTCTAATTCATAGAAACTAAGAATAATATATAAACTGAATTCCCCAAAAACTCAGGGTCCCTCTCACTGTCTTCTTCTCTGTCCCTCCCATTGTTTCTGTCTCCTTGACTGTCCCTCTGAATCTCTCTTAGGCTCTCTCACTCTCTGCCTCTGCGAGGAGACCATGCTCTGTTTGTCAAGCATTACTCCTTCTCTAATAAACTTTCTTTTAACCTCTACCTCGGCTTCATTTGAATTCTTTCTTGCGCTCAGCCAAGAACCCGTTTTCTCTGGGTGCAGGGCTTGAGCTCCTGCCCACTCAGGGAATTCACCCTGTCCTGCATCAACGGGGGTGATGATGATGACGGCAAGGGTGATGGTGATGGTGATGGGAATGATGGCAATGATTATAGTGGCGGTGGGGATGATGAGGAGGATGGTATGGGTGGCAGTGATGAGGTTATCAGCTCACATACAGTGCCTACCTCATGCCAGGCTCTGTTTTAAACTCTTTAGTAAATTGTTATTCTCATTTCTCAGGGGAGGCGCCTGAGGCACAGAGAGGTGACATCCCTTTCTCGAGATCACATAACTAGTCATAATGCCTGGCAAACTCAGAGGAGACATTGCAATGACTCATAGATGCCCCATAGGAAAGACACCAGAGCGAAGAGGAACTGGAGGGACCCTTGCACTCTGCTGGATCACAGCACAGAAGGGGCATCGGGCGCTCAGGGAAAGGACTTGCTCAGGTCACACAGCAAGATGATAACAGAGTCTTTTCCAGGGAGAGCTCCGATGCCGACACTCGGTCAAGCCATGACTCTTCAAGACAGAAGGGGACATGGCTAAGCCTGGCTTGACCGAGCTGAGGAAGCGAAATCAGTCAGAGAATGGACACAAAATGCTACTTGTCAAGCATATAGCACAAAGCGGGGCACTCAGTAGGGGCTCTGGTAGTGCTGGTCTCCCTCTTGTTCTAGAAAAGAGACCGGGCCCAAGGGCAGCAGAAAGGGGTTAAAATGCTGTCGACATGTGTGCGGATTACCCACCCACTGCCCGTAGGGCACGTGAACTTGCATCCGAGGCACAGGGTCTGGCATAGAGCGGGCACTAATGAATTGTGTCCACTTTGCAGAGGGAAAAAGTCGTAGTTATAATTAACTACAAGGCATCCTCTAGAAATGATCCACGGTCGAGGCGGCAGTTCAGTTTTGTCTAGGATCCCAGCGGTGTACAGTGTGGAGAGAAACCGGCTGCCCTAGTGAGCATTCGAAATGGAGGTTTGTCCCCTCACTTTCTGTGCAAAGAGAGATAGGGCTGGATGTTTGGGTACCAGACATTGATTGTTGCCTACAGCTAAGATTTGAGATGGTTGGAGAATGCTCGCCCACCCCCAAGATCTTTCTAATTGCCTCTTGCCATTCCTGACATTCCTGCATTTAAGCTTCATTCCTGTGTGACCTGATCGCAAGCACAGCTATCACACACTGCCAGGTGCCTCAGTAGGTCATCTCATTGGACTTGGTGAGGTAGGATTCCTCATTATATCACTAAGGGGACTGAGCAATAGTCAAACTAAGATGGGGGCCCAGCTTTGTTAGAATTCAGGACCATCTCTTTTTGCTGGAGCTGCCACTGATAACTCTGCGACGTCTGCCTTCAAAAATGGGGTGACGTGGGACTTTGCCTGTGGGACTCCTCCAGGGAGCCAGGTGTGTGAGCCTGCAGGCACGATGGTGTTAAGATAGAAGGTGAAGCACCAGGGAGCTCTGATGGGGAACATCACGTCTCAGTGCATGTGTTTTTGGACAGCCCCATAGATCACAAGCCAGGAGACAGATTTTAACAGACTTTCTTAGTTAAGGATGTGTTTTTGTTTTATTTTGTTTTTAGCAACATGCTTACAATAAGTAGAGAAGTGACTATGGTTTGGGGCCTGGAGGTGGGGTCTCCCAGGCAGAGAGAATAGCAGGTACGGAGGCCCACATTTGCCTTGTGCTTGATCTCTTTGAGGAACAGCATGAAGTACAGTGCGGCTGGAGCCAAGGGGGCAGGGAAGGGGGACCTGGAAGACAGGTTGTGCCTGGGCTGAATTCTGCAGGGTGAAGAGGGGTTAACTAGGTCCAGAGGAAAAAGCTTAATTGAATGATGGAGGGACCCCATTCCTGCTGCATTTAGTGGCTGAAGAACTCAAAGAATCTTTTTACATAATCCACGATAGGATCTCACAAATGTTTGGTGCCTATTGTATTTAGAACCCCTTTTGTAAGAATACATATTATCTCGTTTTTTAATCTTTACGAATCCCTTGGAGGGAAAGATAATTATCCCCATTTTAAAGATAAAATGACTGAGCCTCAGAGAGGTTAAGTGATTATTTTTCCCTTAAGGTCACACTAGACCTAATTGCAAGGACAGAACTGGAGTCCAGGCTGATCCAAGTCTTGGACGAATGCCCAGAAGATAGCGTTTTAACTCTTGAGAAGACCCAGTGCATTATTTTTATGTTTGTTGTGTTTTTATTTTATTTTTGTACTTAATTTTAAAACAGATAAGACATTCTCATTGAAGAAGAATCCAAAACAACAACAACAACAAAAAGTTTATGGTAAAATTTCCCTCCCACTCCTCTTCTCTCCAGTGGATTATCTCCAAATCTTTTTTCAAAGGGTGGGAGGAGAATATTTTTAAAACTGGTGGAATGTAACTTTATAAGTTTTGGTTGCGTGGATAAAATTTTATTTCAGCTAGTAAAATTCTTTGGCCCCAGGAGCACTGACGGTTTTTTAAAAATGAACCCTACAGCATCAAAATATTTGGCTTTCTTTCTATTTCTGTCTTTTAAAACTGACTATATGTAAATGGCAGAGGTGAAATTTAATGTCGTTAGAAAACAAATGACTTCCAAGTACAAAATCAAGTAAAAAGGTATTTCCTTCCCTGAAAATGATTTTTAACAGCATTTTCTTGGTTCAATAAAGGACAGAGAAGTTGATGGGCCTCTGAAAAGCCAAGTCAGCTTCCTGTCTCCTGGGCTTGTCAATTCCTCCCCTCTTATTTACTGTCAAGCTGGAAGGAAAGCAATTATCTGATGCCAGTCCCAAATCAGAAAGCCTTATCTTCCTTCCTTCCTTCCTTCCTTCCTTCCTTCCTTCCTTCCTTCCTTCCTTCCTTCCTTCCTTCCCTCCTTCCTTCCCTCCCTCCTTCCTTCTTTCCTTCCTTCCTTTTCTCCCTTCCTTCCTTCCTTCTTTCCCTCCCTCTCTTCCCCTCTCCCCCTCCTCCCTCCCTTCCTTCCTTCAAATCTTTTTATGTTTCCTTTTCTCCCTCTCCTGCTACCACTCGCTCCCTCTGTATATCCCTGCCCCGCCCCTTCCCACCTCCCTCCTTCCCTTCTTTCTATAGAGAAGGAAAAAACTTTCTTTACCCACTTAGATTCTTACTGAAGCCTGAAAATTAAACGGACAAAGACAGATTCACAGGAGAAAAAGACATGTTTCTTTATTGATGCTAATATTTTTACATATAAGGGGGCGTTTCACAAAAAAGAAGTGGAAACCCAAAGAGGTGGTTAGACTGCGGGCTTTTCTATCATTTTAACAAAGGGTGACTAGATGAAAGAAAAGGAGTCTGGCATTTTAGGGTGGAAAATTGTGAGAAGGTAAATATATAAAGGCTCGTTTCTGTAGACTCATCTCCATCTCTGGTGATAAAATTGTTCTGCTCCTGGTATGGGGTGGGGGAACCTTCACAAGGGGGGATTTATGTCATCTTTACAAAGGGAAATTTATGCCCTGCTTTTAGGCAGAAGGGGGTGGGGGAGGAGAGTTCTTCCCCTGTCAGCAGCTTCTCAACTGCCTTTGGTTCAAGATAATCCTTATGCGAAAGTGATATATTTTGGGGTGGTATACCCTGATCCCCTTAACTTCCTTCCCGTGTTTCTGTCTCTTTCTTTCTCTTTCTTTTCCTCCCTCCTTTCCTTCCTTCCATCCTCTTCCTTCCTTCTGTCCTTCCTTCCTGTGTCTAACTCTTCTTCCTTCCTTCCCCCTTCTCTTTGACTTGTCCATGTAAGAACATCCAGACCTGTAAAAAAAATTTTTATAAGGAACCAAAATGACAACAATTGCTGGGGAGCAAGATCTCGAGTGGTCTGGAGAATGACAGTTTTACATTTTCTTTGATGCATTTGAAATTAAGGCGAGAACCTAAGGAAGAAGATAACGAGGTGGCAGAAAACAAGGCGGGAATTGGATTACAGGAGAGTTAAGATTATGTGCTCTTCTGAGGGTGGTTACTTTGAAAAAGAGGCATTTTAACGATGTGTTAATGTAGATGTGTAGAAGCAAGGGACAGGGCTTACTTAAGGCAAAGATAAACCTTTTACTAAAGAAGTGATATGCTTGGGGCATAACTACCCACTATGAGCTGCTCAGTGAGGAATTTGTGATCAGATCACCCTGTGAGGGTACTTTCCATAGAATCTCTTTTTGGTCCACAGACTTCTTGTTTCAGTGGTGACTGTGACAGAAGGGGTGGGGGGTAATCCCTTCAAACACAATCTCCATCATGCTCCCCTCCCTTCCCAGAGGTCCACCAGAGGCCCCTTCTACGGAAAGGACAAAATGCCCATCCCTGGTCTTCTCCATCAAAGCCTCTCTGCTCTGACTCTGGCTTGGCTCCTCGAGCTCCAGGGCTGATGACCCTGTGCCCTCCTGCGTGGACCTTGCCTGTCCCATCCTCTGTGCGTTGGTTGGCACAGGCAGCTCTCCCTGCCTGCTGCCTCCTCCCAGGTGCTTTCTGCTCATCCCCACTTCCTCCAAGACTCAGCTCTTCCATTTGACTTCTGCTTTCCCCGACTCACTCTACCATTTCTGGTAGCTACAGTAAAACACCTTCCCGCTCTGGACCTGGGAGTTTCCTCATCTGTCTAGGGCTGAGGAGCACGTGAGAGAGCTGGGAATGAATGAAACCCTTGCTCTGAAAATTCCCAATCTGTGATTTGAAGGAAGTCACTCCCCCATCTGAATAAAAAAGTTTTCTCTTTTCCTTTAGGTCATTTACCCATTTATTATGTGGGGTGTGTGTGTATGTTTGTGTGTGTGAGTGTGTGTGCCAGGAATCTAATTTCATTTTGCTTTTTGTATAGGCAGCCAATTGCCCAGAAACACTTTTTTTTTTTTTAATTCTGGTAAACTTCAGATAACAATATTTACATTTAAAATAGTTAAGCCACTTTTAAGTATACAGTTCAGTGGCAATTAGTACTTTCATGGTGTTGCTCAACCATCACCCCTATTAGTTCCAGGGCATTTTCGATCACCCTGAAAGAAAAGCATGTACCATTAAGCAGTCACCCCCACTTGTCTTCCCCCAGCCCCTGGCAACTGCTTTGCTTTTTGTCTCTCTGAATGTGCCGATTTTGGATATTCCATGCTAATCGAATCATACACTATATGGCCTTTTGTGTCTGGCTTCTTTCACTTATACTGTTTTCAAGGGTCATCCCTGTTGTAGCATGGATCTGTATTTCATTCCTTTTTATGCCAAATAATATTCAACTGCATGGACGTACCACATCTGCTTGTCTATTCATCAGTTCATGAACATCCGGGTTGGTACCACTTTTTTGCTCTTGATCCTATAAACAGTGATCCTATAAACATTGCTGTACAAGCTTTTGTTTGCACACCTGTTTTCAATCCTTCCGGCTGTTCTGATCTTCAGTTCCACCTCTGTCCAACCTTGACTTTCCACACATGTGTGAGTCTCTTTCTAGGCTCCTTATTCTGTTCCACTGGCCTAATAATCTATGCTGGCACCAACGCTAGACCACAGAGTTCATTGTTAGAGTTTCATGGTGCATCTTGATATCTGGCTGAGCAAGTGCCCAACTCTCTCCTGCCTGCTTTGTCAAAACCGGCTTCATTAAATTTGGCCCTTTGCTCTTCCATGTGGGTTTTAGGAGATGCTCATTAAGTTCCACAAAAACTGTTGGGTTTCGTTTTGAATTTCTAGGTTGATGTGAGGAGAACTGCTATCTTTAGGACATTGACGCTTTCCAGTGTGCATGCGAACACACGTATACGCACACGTGGGTCTTTCCTCTCCTCAGGGCTTTTGTACAGGGCTCCACTTGAGTCACTCTCCCCCAACTTTTCACCAGTGAATTTCTCCTTCTTCCCATTGCAGGGTCCTCTGTACCCTGTATTTCTCCCTCTGAGCCGCGATCCATTGTCCTGAAATCATTCATTAGGTTGCTCTTGCTTTAACCTCTGGGCTGCAGACTCCTCCAGGGTTACATACGAGGCTGTCTGTCTCCTTTGTTTGCCTTGAAGAACGGGGCAGGATCCCAATAAATATTTGTAAAAAGAGTGAAGACGCTACAAGGAGGAAAGTCTTCTGGCCCTGAGCACTTTGGCCATACCTAGAGAGATGTGAACAAAGCTATTTAACTTGTCTGTGCCTCAGCTTTCTTTCCTGGAAAGTGGGGATGCAATTAGGTTGCGCTGAGGATTAAGTAAGCTCTCTTCTGTGTGTGTGTTTGGAGCAAAGCTTGTCCAGTGGCCAGAGCTCCTTGCATTAACTGACCTACCTGTTCCCTCCATGAATATTCAGACTCCTGTGACGGCAGGCAGGCTCCAAAGTTATCTTGTTCTGATTTTACTTCTACCAGGAGATAGTCAACCTTATTTCTAGTTTGCATATGAGGCAAATGAGTACCAGAGGAGAAGAAATGACTCATCTAAGGCCTTAAACCCTTAAGTCCTGATACCAAACCCAAAGTATGTAATCTTTAAGGTGCCTTCCCCGCTCAGACATTTCAGCCAGTAGAACTGTTAGTTAGATTTCGAGAACTCTATGGCTCCTGTCAAAACAAGACAAAAGAACTTCCAGACCCACAGTGTTGACTTAAATTATTTTTATTGTTACTGAAATAGGTATAAGGCTAAAATTAAATATGAAGTCCTCCTACTCATAACTACATAAAACCAACCTTAAAACCAAAACAAATCTCCTAATGCAAATACAACCGCAAAACCAATAAAGTCCAAATTCACAACATCAAATAACTGTGACTGGTCATGTGTTGTTGAAATCGAGTCTCTGACATCGGGTTGAACGGGAGAAATGTTTTTACATGTTTTATTTCCTCCGTTATGTCTACGTAAGAAACGTCTAAACCTGTAGAGAATTTTTATAAGTTTACTTGAGCCACACTGAGGACAATTGCCGGGAAGGAAGATCTCAAGGGATTGAGAAGATGCTCTGGACCATGGTAATTGTGTAGTTTATTTTATATTTTAGAATAAGAGGAGAAGACATAAGGATAGTTACATGAAATCCATTGGTGGTAAATTAAGGGGGAGGGAGAAAGCAAAGCAACGGTGGAGGGAAATCTCTGGGGCTGGATGAAAAGTAAAATGGAGAGACACATACTTCTTTCACATTGGTGGGTACAGGATAGTGAATAATGAACACTTACAGCACAGAAAGGTGGTATGTGGGGGATGAGATAACCACGAGCCATTTTGTGGTCTCTGCTCTGGTGCCTGCGGGTTGTGCCCTGAGGGTTCTGGAAAAGATGACTCTGATATTTCAAAGGTATGTTATCTTAGATACAAAACAAAAACAAAACACACACACACACACACACACACACACACACACACACAAAACAATAGACAGGCTCACTTAAGATTAAGACTGACCTTTGTTAAGCAAGCTAGGGCCCTAAGATATGACCACTCACAGTGACTAGCTTTTAGTCAGGAATTCTTATGTTCATACCATCCTATGTGATTACCTTTGGCCTCGGAGTTTGTAAGGCCTGCCATGCAGGCCTCCCCTGAGCTTATCAGGTTTAGTATGTGGCCTCTTTTTTGTCCACAGTCATCATATTTGATGTAGAAAATGATGAACTATCACTTGAGTCACCATTAGAGTTACTGTCATTGTTTCCTTGAAAAAAAGAAAAAAACCAGAAACCTCATTTATCATCCGGTTTGATGTACGGAAATATCTAAACAATGCGTTCTCAAATGCAGTAATTAGAAATGAGAAATACTGCACTTAGTATGACATCGCTCATTGTATATTTACTGTGATACTCACTACTAATCAACTATTACAAGTGTGTTCACCAAAGACAATAACAGCACAATTTATGCTGTAGCAAAGGACCCATTGTGCTGATTGCTATCAAGGTCCTCATTCCTGAGGCGCTATGTAGGGATGATAATTCAATTCTCCCACCACTTTACCCCACTGGACTCATCAGGAAACTTCAGTCTCTCAAGCACAAGGATGTAGCCTCTATGCTTCCTTCAAGTTTTCAATCAGACCTCTGTTCTTTTCTCCTTAGCATGAAACAATTACAATTATACATCGGGCCCATACTCTGTGCTACTGTAGTTTGTTACAGTTCCAATGTACTAAAATATTTAAGAAACTAATCTCCTAGTCTCTGAAATTGATTTCAATGGCAAATGATCCTGGCAAAAGCAAGTTTTGAATTTCCACCAGTAAAATAGATGGTCCTGAGCCCAAGGCTGGGAGTGAGACGATTGTCGTCCTTACAAATAAGTGAAGCAATTGGATGTGCCTACATCAACTCGGCAGAAGTGAATCGCTGTCATATCGGGCGCAGGAGAACAAACTCTGAAATAGATTATTTTTTTTCTTTTTATTTTTTGGTGCCCCTTGGAACAGGGAGTGTGGAGAACCCCATTTGAGAAACTCTGGGCTCAAAGATTACTAAGTCCGTGAAGAAGGCCGGGCAGGACCCGCAGTGGGTGCCCAGGAGCCAGCCCCTCACTTCCGTAGCACGGGACTCGGGG
The DNA here is from genome assembly GCA_028627145.1 of Eidolon dupreanum. Taxonomy (NCBI): domain Eukaryota; kingdom Metazoa; phylum Chordata; class Mammalia; order Chiroptera; family Pteropodidae; genus Eidolon; species Eidolon dupreanum. Next base: position 153,193,095 of record CM053509.1, on the reverse strand, counting down.
GGCTCAGCGCTGACCGGCTCGAGCGCGCCGGCCTGTCGCTGTCTACATCTGCGCTCTTCCTTCCTCAGGAAACAAATGGTGGCTCGGACCTCCCAGGAGCCCCGCTTCACCACGTGTGGCGGTGCGCCAGGGGACAGAGGCCCCTCCCTGCACTGTAGGGTGACAGACCCTACCCCACTCCTCTGACGCCCGGTCCTCCAACCCCCACCCTCACCACGTGCAGGCCCGAGATGGCAAAGAGGCCCAGCCAACGTCACCAGGGATTTTTTTTTCTTTTTTCTTTTCTTTTTCTTTTTTTTTTGCTGGTTGCATGCTTTTTTCTGCCTGAGTGAAATGAAACAAACACCCCCTCGGCCTCCGGGCCTCCGGGCCACTAGACACCCACACGCCAGCACCCGCGCCCGGGCGCGGCCAGCCTCCCAACTGTCTGTGTCCGGGGCGGGACCCGCTTTGCATAAACAGCCCGGAGCAGTGCGGAGCCGGGAGCGCGCAGCCCGCTGCCGAGCGCTCGCCGCTCCCTCGCTCCCCTGCCCGCTGCGCGCTGCGCGCTGCCCGCTGCCCGGTAGGAGCGCCCGGCAGCTGGCCGGAGCGCAGGCGACACACCCGCCGGGCTCGCGCTGAGGCGGCGCGGCCGCTGTTCCGACAGCCGAGGGCGCCGCCGAGGCCGGGAGCCGAGGCACGGTCCAGCCCCGAGCGCGCCCAGCTTCTGCGGATCAGGTGGGTCCCGCGGGGCGCCACCCGAGCCCCCCGAATCCTGAAGCCGGACCCAGCCCAGGGGCTGCGGGGCGACGGAGGGAGAGGAGCGGGCCACCGCTCCGGCCCTGCCCGATTTCTGCCCTGCCTGTGACCCTGCTTTTGTTCTCGTCGCTGCCTCCCGAATTGGACCCCATCCCTGTCCTCATCCTATCCCTGTCTCTGCCTCTGCCCAGCTTTCCAGATTCGGGCCCGAGGGGCTGCGGGCTGAGAGATCTCTGCCTCGGGTCCTCGGGGTGGGGGCTGGAGAGGGGGCGCTTAGCGGCCACGGGGAGGAACCCCGAGGAAGTGCGGAAAGCACTGGGAGGCATGTCCCCGACTGTGGGGCAGGGAATAAGCTTTGCTGTCGCCCAGGACGAGATGGGAAGAGGATGCCTCTGGGGAGGGGGAGCTCGGGTGGGTAGAATGAGGGGCGCATGAACCACTGAGCGCAGGGGGAGGTCGGAGAGCTCTCGGATCTGAGGACCAAGCCAAAAACCTGGCATGCGGAAAGTTTCAGACTTTGTAACTTTGGCAGCAAAAGGGCTTGCTGCATTGGTGTAATGGGAGGAGAAAGGGTCCCCTCAACTCCTCAAAGCACTCCGTTCCCACCCGAAAGGGACATCACCCCACGTTTGAAACTGGCAGGAAAACAGCTAAACAGAATGATTGCACAAACTCTTGAAAGGCGTCCAAGGAATAGTAAAGTGGAAAAAAATGTCAGCGCGCAGGGAGAGAGTGGAGCGGCTCGAGATTCCCAATTCTCGCCGCTGGCCGGCGGGGACTGAGGCCGGCTCGGAGGTCGTCGGCGCCGCTCCTCCCCCCAGGAAGGAACCCAGGCCCGGGCGGCTGCTTTTGTGGTTTCGCTTGGCTTTTAACCTCCCTTCTGGCTCCTGAGCAGGCCTCGTTGCCTCCTTCATTCACCTGGAAATAGGGGTGTCTCAGGAGGCAGGAGGTGCAGAGGGTAGGCCTGGCCTTGGCGCCTCCCAGCTGGGAGACACTTTCCCAGACAACCACGAAAAAAGGATACTGCTCTGAGTAAGGAAATGCCGAGCGCGAGGGGGTCGCGAGTGTTTGGGTTGGGGGCGGGGTGTAGGGTAATAAGGATGCGGTTATTCCGTCTCACTTCGGTGCTGCTTTGGCCATACTAAGCCCATTCTACCTTGTTTGGAGTTAATCTCTTGATGTCCTTTGCCTTCCATACCAAATGGGGGGCAGGTGCAGATCCCAGTTATTGTTACAAGTTACAGGTGCTCAATGACTGAATAAGGCAGAGCAGAAAGAGTGAAAGAGGCTCTAGGATTATCTGGGCCAGGAGATTTCAAATTGTGCCCCAAGGATCCTGGCTCAAGGGCCAACATGGTGGGGGAGGAGAGCCTGGGGAGCTGGGCTCCGACTCTTCTCACACTTTCAGGCAGAACCAGTTCGGTTCTGCCCTTATCTCTTTTATATCCTGGGAACCCCCAGAGGCTGTTTTTGATATCAGATGCCTCAGATCCAGCCTGGAGAAACTGAGTCAAGAGGTGTGCAAAACGATGTGGGTAGGATCCTCTAGTAGCCAAACCTTATCAGGGAAGCTGTCTCCTAAGTCAGAGGCCAGCCGCAGTTCCCTGGCTGTGGTGGCTCTAAGCGGTCATTTCTCCAGCTCACTTAGAACTTGACTCCAGAGCCCCAAGGCTGCCTCCTTATCTTTCTGGGAGAGAAGCTTGTGGACCTCATTCTCTGAGCTCTTCCAGGACTTTAAGGGGATGTTCACATGTGAGTTGGTTTCACAGGCTGAGGTCAGAAAGAATTAGGTTCCCTAGGAGCTAGTCAGCACACTGTCCCTTCCTTAGCCCAGCCTACAGGGTAGGGTAGGGTAGGTATGATGGACTCATTTTGAAGTTGAGAATATGAAGATTCAGAGAGGTCAAGTGACTCGCTCATGGGCACTCAGCTCTTACATCATGGCCGAGTGTGAATGCAGCTCTGTCTGGCTCTAAGGTGTGTACTTTTCCCATTATATCATCTCTCTCTAGAAAATGGCTAATGGACAGATGTTATCAAGATGGAGACAACGGGAGAATGACGGAAAGGGAGGCAGCATTAAGTGGAGGGCTAGACGCTCATAGCACATTCATAGTATAAATATAATTTTACTTAAAATGAATATGTTTTCTGCTTTGTATTTTCTTTTTAGTGTTTATTTTACAGATACTTTAAAAATACTTTTTCTAATTTTTAAAGCATAATTTATGTACAATAAAATCCACAAATCTTAAGTGTTTGGGTCAATAAAATTTTTTTTTGGTTCAATAAGTTTTGTCAGTTGTTTATACCTGTGTAACCACCACCCAAAACAAGACATAAAATATTTGCATCATCCTAGAAAGTTCCCATTTCCAACTAATTTTCCTTTTGCCCATCCAGGTAACCACTTTCTAATTTTATCATGATTGATTAATTTTGCCTACTCTTGGATGTCATGTAAATGGAATTACACTGTATGTCTCTGTGACATCTGGTTCATTTCACTGGACATAGTGTTTTTTAAATTTATCTATGTCGTTTCATCTGTGAGTAGTTGTTTCCTTTTATTGATGAGTAGTATTCCATTGTATGGATGTAGTACAAATTGCGTACTTATTCTGTCATTGGACATCTGGGTTATTCTCAGTTTGGGCTGTTAGTTCTTATAGAATTCTTTTGGGGACGTTTGTTTCCCTTAGGAGTGAAATTGTTGGGTCACAGGGTATATACTGTTTACATTCCCATCTCATAAGAGGCTTGTAATCGATTGTTCCATATCCTCGACAAGACTGAGTATCTTCAGTCTTTGGTTTTTGCCATTTTAGTGACCAGGTGGAGGTATCTTACTCCTTCTGTTTTACAATGGAATTTTAAGAGTTGTTGGAGAAGGCAACATGGGCAGGGGCCAGAATATGAATAAGATGGTGCTGTGGAGGTCACCAAGAACCGTGACCAGGGAGAGAAGGAACCAGCTAGTGGGTGAAATTGTGACCTTAGAAATAGGAATTTCTGGGTCAGGAGAGCTCTCTGTGTCACCTCAGATTGAAAGACCTGGTACTTGAACTCTGTGAATTAGGCAAGTTCATCCAGGCTCATAGCTCTTGCTACTTCTATAGCAATCATCTTTATCTCTAGTTCAGATCGGTTTTGGGTCCCCAACTCACATGTTTAACTGCCCATTGGGCATCTCTTCTTGTATATCTCAAAGACACTCCAAATTCAAGTCTGGAACAGAATTCTTTACCTCATGTTGGCTCTCTTTCATGGGTCACTGGATAGATGATGGTACCACTAGCTGAGAGAATACGTAAAGAGGAATATTTGGGGCAGAGGAGATAATGAATTTAGCTCCATGCTAAATGGTGTGGAGCAGTCTAGGAAGATAAGGTCTGGAAAATGCACTGTGCAATTAAAAGATTCCCGAAATACACTGAAAGCAGTTTTGGTGGAATAGAGGGCAGGCAAGCTAGATTGTTGATAGGTGATAGAAAGGAGAGATGGTGAGAATAATCAGTTCTTTCAAAAAGTTTGTTTGAGAAGATCAGGAGGAAGAATGAGCAATAGTTGTAGAAAGACAGGTTGCAGGAAAGAGTTTTAGAATGGAAGAGAAAAGCGAGATATTCAGTGCAGGAGAGAGAAGGGATGGATGGCCTATAGAGCAAGGTGCTAGAGGAGCAGGAGGGAGTGGGGACGGCTGGCTTTGAAAGAAGGGTGGATGTCTTCACCTCTGAGACTGGATGTGAGTGAACGAAGATGAGAAAGCTCATCTTCAAGCTCATCTTTCAGCTGCAAAAATTCTCTGTCGACTCTTCACATGCACGACTCCTAATCATGATGTATAAGGTTCTTCACCATCTGCTTCCTCTTTAACTCATACATATAGTGTGTATCAGTTAGCTTTTGCTACAGCTATGCTATATAACAAACAACCCCAAGTCTTAACTTATGACCACAAAGGTTTATTCATTATACACATTACATGATGGCTGTTGGGCAGTTGCAGCTGCATGGTTTCTGTAGCTCTGCTCCAGGTGCCAACCGGACAGAAGATCTGTTCCATGTGTCTTCTCATTCTAGTACCCAGGTTGAAGAAGCTGCTTTTATCTGGTACATGTTATTTTTGTGGTCAGAGCTGGAGGAAGAGATGACATGATTCCTCTTGAAGCCTCCACTCTGAAGTGGCACAGTCACTTTACCCGCATTCCACTGGTCAAAGCCAGTCATTTGACCAAATCCAAAATCAATGAGGCAGAAATATGTACTCTGCTTATTGGCAGGGAATGATACTTGAGAACAATGATCCACTTGACCACATATATTTGTTAATAACTCCCTGATACCGGTCCCCAGTTATATCTGCAAACAAATCCCCATCACACAGCTTACTCTTTGGCACAGTTGTTCTCCTTTCCT
>CM053509.1:153074603-153187441 GCA_028627145.1 Eidolon dupreanum | reverse complement strand
TTTTGCACATGGGGAAACTGAGCCTTTGCGTTTTAAAGTGTTGGCCAAAGTCTCAAGAGTGAAGCGGCGTAACTGAGGCATCAGAGCCCTGTTCCGACTCCACACGCAGTGTGGCTTGGAGACCTGGGTGGGATGTGGAGAGAAGGTGGAGGGTCGCGGGGGGTGAGGGGTAGGGGAGCAGGCAGCTCCAGAGACTTTGGGCGGGGCACAGATCCGTGCCCAGCCCAGGCCCAGGAGACGGCCCCGCCTGGCGCTGCTCAGACAAAAGTCAGCCAGAGGGAGCGAAAAGCAGCTATTGGAAAGAAGCTGCAGAGAGAAAGAGAGAGAGGCCAGCCAGGTCTTGTGAATAGTTCTTAATAAAAGTTTTAAATTCCATTCTGGTGTGAGTGCCCTCATGCTTAGGAGCCTTGCTTTCAATGCCCTGGACGTGGCACTGACTAGGGATAGGACGCTGAAAAGAGCTCTGGGCTGAAAGCGAGCTGGTCTTTTCCCGCCTGGTGCTGGTGTTGCCAGTAGTGGGAGCTGTCAGAGCCTCAGTCTCCCCATCAGCAAAATGGCACAAGGTCATGACCTAGCAAACTTCTCTCTGAGCAACACCTGCGGTGAAACAAGTCCAATCCTATAGGAAAAGAACAGTTGAACTAAAAACCTTTACAAGGAAGAAGCGGCTGTCGTGCCCAGAGGGACCCCAAGTTTTTGGCTCCTACTTGCCAGTTTGGGCACCAGAAACTGTGGTTCTAGAAGATATACCTGTTCCGGAGGCTCAGGTATGAATCAGATGTTCATTCAACGTTCACTGAGCCACTCTCACTTATTAATATGTCCAGAGTTTATTGAGCACCTGCTATGTGCTGTGCTAGACACCTGACATGTAGCAGTGTCCCTGCCCAGGGGAGGCTGGGATTTAGCTTAGGAGACAGTCATTCGACAACCACTTGCACAGCAAGAGCCGTGAAGGACAAGTGCAGAGTGGGTGTCACAGGGGCCTGAGGTGGTCTGGGAGGGCTTCCTTGAGGAAATGACCTTTAAACTGAGCCCTGGAGGAGTTAGAGGACGAAGAGAGAGAAGTATCAGGCAGAAAGAAGAGGCTGTGAAAACCTGTCATTCTGACATCCTCCTGGCTGTCCCAGAATCAGATGGCCCTGGTGACTGAGGGGCTGCCGAGGAGCGTGGAAGAGGGAGCAAACCTGAGGCCATGGGCCAGCTGGGGGACACTGGTGTTGGCGGCATCTGTGTGCAGCAATGCCACTGCCCTCTTTGCTCCTCCCTCAGGGACTTCTCAAGCGGTCGGCCAGATGTTCCTGAGAGGAACTTGCTTGACGTCCCTGTGGGGAAGGCCAAGACACTTCTCAAAACCGAGGGCAGGGTTTGCTTGAAAGGGGGACAAGCTTCCTGAGAGCAGGGGCCGGGTCTGGATTTGCTCTTGGTTGACTGATCCTGTGGTTGTGTGTGACTGGTATTTTGTATAGCAAATTCTGTGTTTGCATATTGGCCAGGGCTGTGCAAGGGGACCGAGAATTAATCTTCCTGTGTTCAAATTTAACTGAGTGCTTAGCAGGTCGTTCCCTAGAGTGAAAAACGCTTAGTAAACATGTGGGGTTGACGTACTGAGTAGCACATGAGAAGCTGTCCCGTATAGTTGCAAGCAACAGACAAAGATTCTAGCTGACTGAGGCCAAAAAAGCCTGCACTGAAAGGATTTTTTTTATTGCTCACAGTATCCCCAAGATGGCTAGAAAACCAGGCTGGCCAGAACTAGTAGAAATCGAACAATGGGCTACACAGTCAGGGGCCTGCATAGGAGCTAATTCTACATCTTTCTGCCGCTGAAGCTGCTGTAACATTTCACCTGCATCCAAACTTGCGTGTCACTTTATGGTGCAAAGCTGCTACCTGGCCAGGCCTGCGTCATACCCCTGCATTCCGGGTGCTTCTGGTTTGCTCTGCTCTGATGGTGGAAGGTGGCTGCTGCCATTAAGCTCAGCAGTCTCAAAGTCCACGGAAGCCACCAGAGATGGAGTACCCTATAGTGCCACAGAATCTTGCAGGTCTAAAGAGTGTCACAGGGTCACAGCTACAGGAAGGAAAAGTCTTCTGGGGACCACCCAGAGGAGCAGCCTGGCCTTGGTCAAGTTCTTGAACCTCTGAACCTCCACTTTCTCATGTGTAAAATGGGTTCGTGTGGATTTTAGAGATAACATCACTGTGTCTAGTGCGCATGATATGTGGTACTATTAAATGGCTGCTACTGTTGTTACTATTAGTAGCAGAAATGACTGTTACTTCACTCAGCTGCTATCAGACCAGCTATGTCCTCAAAGGAAGGAAAACCCAACATGCGGAAATCTAGAAGAATGCAGAAGTGACCATACAATACACATTTATAAAGAGATTCTCTGCAGGGTTCCTTCCAGATTTTTACCTCCTCGGGATACTTACGGTGGGGTTTAATTTATCAAAAAGAAACAAACAAATAAATGAATGAATCACCTTTTTACAGACCCTCGATAAATAGTGTTAAAGAGAACAGTTCTTTTGCAGGAATAGACAAATCTGTTTAGAGATCTCAGCCTTGTTTCCTCACAGTAGAAACACTGAAAAAGGGAGAGGAGAGTTTACGCCCACGTGACTGGGGGTACAAGCCAGCCGCAAACAAATCCCTGGGGACTTCTACAAACATGGAAGGCCTGGATTAGAGCTGGAGGCCACAGCATGCTGGTAAAGGTTTCACAACCAGCTCTTTGAAAAATAAAAGCCCTGATAGGTGGCGGTTGACACTTTCCATCATATAAATATTTCTACCATAACCGGTTTCAAGCCGTCACTTGAACTGGGAGTGTGATGTTAGTTATTTTCCACTCTGTCTAGACACAATAGATTTCAGGAACCTCGAGAGTACATACCATGTAGTAAAACAGTTCGGAAGCGCTGAGTTTTGATCATTACCTCTGTTCTTAATAGAATTCATTTAGTTTTAAGTTTATATGGTTTAATTTTTAATAATGGCTGTGTAAGGTTATGTAATTTTTAATAGTGACCGTGTTTAACAACTTGCTTGCCAAATTCCTGAAAATTCGACAGTTGGCTCTTGCAAGTCAGCATGAGCCAACTGCAGAATGCTACTGGCATGGGAGGTCCTTGGGGACCCCAGACAGACACCAGTGCAAATAGGCCACCCCCAAAAAACAGCCCCTACCCCACCGCAGTCTACTCTAACCCATCAGTGTCTTTTATTTGCTTTATAACCCTTTTCACCACCTACAATTATTTCCTTAATTAATTATTTAATTATAATGATCTCTTTTATTTATTTATCAACTAGAATTCGAGCTCTGTGAGAGCAGGGTACTCCCTTGTTCGATTCGCCACCGAATCCCCAGTGCTTAGAAAACTGCATGCACATAGTAGGCCCTCAGTAACCGTGGATCGATTGAATGAATGGAGGTAGAGCAAGGAGACTTCAAGGTTTCAAATCCTGCCTCTGTTATAAGGTGCATTTTTTTTTTTTGAGCCTCTTTCTCCATTTGTTAAAAAAAAAAAAAAAAAGGGTTGAGCAGAAACCCACCAAGCTTCCCTTCAGCTATAAGTAGTCTCCATACCTTTCTATACCATGTGGCCAGGTTCTTACCTGAGCATCTTTGGGGATCAGAGCTAGTGCCCCAGTTCGTGGGTGTTGTCCTCTGTGGACAGCATTTTAACATGGAGTGCAGAATGGCTTCCCTGAGCATCCATGCCTGGTCCCTGCACGGTCCCTGGCTAGCCTTCTGGGCTGTGCTGAGACAAAGCCAGGCCCTCCCTGCCTATTCGGTGGCAGCAGATAATACGAGACCCGATGTATTTGCTGCTGAGTGACGTGCTCTCGCGTCAAGAAGGGAGGTAGGTCCTCCCAGGGGAGTGTTTCAGCAAGGTAGGGGTCCCACCTTCATCTGAAGCGCAGAGCCCACTGGAGACAAATGAGGGTGGCCCCAGAGGGCCGAACAATTTGTCCTAGTACAGTGTGGCAGACCAGTGCTTTCTTCCTTTACTTCTAATTCTCTGTGGGCTGGTATCTTGGTAAAATACAGCAAAAATGAGTTACTGTCAATTTCCGTGCCTCCCGACGGCAGAGCAGACGTCTGTCTGTAGGCACGAGGTGAGAGGCACCTGCCTGGGGAACATCGTCCGCGCTGCCTTCATGCTCACAGCAGTCGGCCCCGCGGAAGCAGGTATTTACGTGCCGTCCGTGCCCTCTGTTTGCAATCAGGGCAGGAATTGGGACCCTCCCTGTGAGGTGCAGAGGGAGGCATTTGCCACCCAGACCTCTTTGCACCCAGAAGTAAGAGGCCAACAGCCCTGTCAGAACCATCTGTTCGGGGCTGAGATGATTGAATCCAGCTTCCTTTTTACTCATGAGGTTCAGAGCAGATGTAGGAACAGAGATAAACCTGGGCCTGGCATCGTCTGTGTTTCATTGTTCTCCTCTCCAAAAGGTTGTCCTCTCCAGGGCCAGGTGGGGCGAGCTGGGACCCTCCCTCCAGTATTGAATCTGGGGGCAGCCAGAGGCCTTTTGATGCCAACAGCCTGGAGCAGCAGCTGACCCCTGGACCCATCTGCTCTGAGGCAGTATCTCAGGATTTTCTGCCTTTTTCCCTACAGTTTCTGTTTCCTGCCATGCTTGTCTCAAACTGAGGTTAAGAGGTTCAGATTTGCTTTCTCTGAGGCATGGCGTACAGGGCCAGCTGGGCTCTGTGAACTCTGCTTGCCCTTCTACGGGTGGGCAAACTGGGAAAGGAACACGATGCAGGAAGCAAGGTTATTATAAAACAGTAACGGCTCACGCTTGCTGGGCATTCACTCACTCGTGACGCTATTCTCAGAGCTTTACAGGAGCCCTGCCTGTTCATTATCCAGAAACCCTGCTGTCACAAAGGAGGAAACCGAGGCACAGAAATATGAAGAAATTTCCCAGAGCTACTCGGTAAAGGAGAGATTTGGGACTTAGGCACAGGCAAGGAGACAGTGCCCTTGATCATGGCACCATATCGTCTTCAGAAAGAAAACAACAGAGTGAGTGGGGAGCTAGCACAGCCCCCTCACTCAACAGATGGGGAAACGCGGGCCCAGGGAGGGGTGGGGCTGTCCATCGGATCACGTGGGCTTGGCTGGGGCTCAGGAATCCTACCCCCTACCTTTAGCTCAGTCTTGGGGTTTTACCATCTTCAGCACCAGAGTGACAGTCGCGAGATGACATCCCTGCGGCTGCCAATATGCTGATTCTGTGTTGTGGGGCCCCCTGTGCAGACACTGGGATGGGGTGGCAGGGGAGGCCCAGCCAGACACCAACAGTGTCCTCCCCCCACACTGTTTAGAAAAGTCTTGGGCATGGACTCCTGGCTTTAGCTCTTTGTTCCTGCATCAGCCTGCCAGTGCTGCAGAAACTAGCTGCTACTCTGCTCCTCGATGTCACATTTCCTGTTTGTGTGCCTGAGCTGAGGTAGAGCTCATGGCGAAGGGCTAGGGGAAGGTGGAGCCCTCCTTACGGGAATTATAGTTGGTGGAGGTAGAAAGGGCCTAGAAGGTTGTCCCCAAGGCTTGTTTTGTAAGTAGGGAAACTGAGGCCCCGAGAATGTAAGAACGTATTCTAGCTCACAGAGCATGCTGGGATCACAGTGGTTTGGGTTTGATTTGTTTTCCGTTCTTTTGGTTTTTGTGTTTTGTTGGTGGTGGTGGTGTTTGTTTTTGAGATGACAAAATCATAGAATGTGTAAGCTGGCAGAAATCTAATAGGTGCCCCAGCCTTTCTCCCCATGTTGTGTAGATGAGAACCTGAGAATAGGGTGGAGGTTGGCGGGGTGGGAGGGTAGTTCCTTAAGACCACAGAGCTGGCCTCCGGCAGAGCCCTGAGAACTCATACTGAATCAACATACAACAAACACCATGGGTTACATCCATATGGTCACATGTATGTCTCCAGCTAGCAGTCAGTGCCCCAAAAGAAAGTAAGAGGATGCCACCGAGGAGAAGCAGATGTCCCTTAGGAAGTGACACCGTGCCTGAAACCTGAGGGACGAGGAGGAGGGTCAGTGGATGTGAGAGGGTCGGAAAGCCAGCCCAGGCAGAGGGAAGAGCATGCGCAAAGGTCTTGAGGCAAGAAATGCCTCATTTTATAGATGAGAAAACCAAAGGAATTGGAAACCTTTCTAATTTAGTGCATCAAAGAATCTTTCTTCTCCCTGCCCCCTTTCTTTAATGCGAGTTTGTTGTTGTTGTTGTTGTTGTTGTTGTTGTTGTAAGAGAAGAGGCAGGAGGTAAACAAGTAACTAAACAAGGGAGTTAGTGACAGAGCTGGAATTACTGGGACATCTCCCCATGCTTGGCCTAGAGAGTTTTAGAAAACCCTGAACCTGGCTGTTTCCTAACTGTGTGACCTTGAGTATGAGTTAGCCTCTTCGAGCCCCTGTTTCTTCTTCTGTGAAATGGAGCCCACGTTTCTGCTCTTGGATCTCATTCAGACTTCCTGTGAGAGGGCCCGTGCCTGCCACTCACTGTGCGGCCCAGAGCCTGGGGCTGCTGGGCCTCGCTCTCCGGCCTCCCTCAGGGCCGTCCCAGAGCCCCAGGTCTGGAAGTTTCTCTCTCTGCCCCACTGTTTGACCGTATTTCTATAATCTGACACTCAGCTTTAACTATACTTGGGACCCTCCAAAACCCTCCAGCACCTCCCAAGGCACACGTGGATCTTATGAACTGGTATAGCCACAGCGGTAAACAGCATGGAGATGCCTGAAAAAACTACAAATGGAAATACCATACAACCCAGCAATTCCACTTCTGGGGTATTTATCCAAAGAAAACAGAAATACTAATTTAAAAAGAAAGATGCATCCCTATGTTCATTGCAGCATTATTTATAATAATCAAGATATGGCAGGAACCTAAGTGCCCATCAATAGACGATTGGATAAAGAAAATGTGGAATACATATACAATGTAATATTGTGCAGTAATAAAAAGAATGAAATCTTGCCATTTGTGACAACATGGATAGATCTAGAGGGTATTATGCTAAGTGAAGTAAGTCAGACAGAATAAGACAAACACAGTATGGTTTCACTTATATGTGGGATCTAAAAACAAAACAAAAACAGACTCAGAAACAGAGACCAAAGGGGTGATTACCAGAAGGGAGGGAGTGGGGGAATGGGTGAAAAGGGAAGGGGAGTATATAGTCAATAATATTGGGATAAGTTTGCATGGTGACAGGTGATTACTACAATTAGTGGAGTGATCACATTGTAAGGTGTAAAAATGTGAAATCACTATATTATAACAATATGACCAATATAAGATTCTATGCCAACTAATATACCTAAATTAAAAAAAAAAAAGACAGAAAAGATACATGACTCTTGAATAGTGAACTTCTAGGAAATGAAGAGGGAAGGCTACGAGCACCTACTATGCGTCCAACATCTCAGTGGACACTCTCCCCGGGCAGCACCATTTAACCCTCATGACAACCCTGCGAGGTGCGTGCTCTTCTTCTCATTTGTTCAGTAAGGACACTGAAGCACTGCCCGACGCTGCCCAAGGTCGCATAGCCAGTGTGGGGCCACGCTTGGGGGTGGCCACAGCATCCTCATCCTGGAAGCTACCTTCCAGTCTGTGTGCCCTTGAGCCAACCCTGAGCTGAGGGCTCAGGAGCCAGGAAAGGTGGCTCCATGTGGCTTAGGACAGAGGGCAACCTGGCAGGCAGACACACTGGCTGCCCTTTAAACCAATATCCTTTAAATATTTGTTCCACGTTTATCTGGGGTGGAAGTAGGGTTGGGAGGAAATGGATTTGCAGTAAATACAAATGATGGGCCCCTTCTGGATTCGGAATTCATTCTACACAAGAAGATTTTCCAGGAGCCAAAGGATAGGAGTTCACTGACAAAGTCACTTTCCCAGCTTCAGTGAGTTAATGTCCTAAAAAGACTTTGGCTGCTCCTCACTTTTCTGTAGTTCTCTTTCTCTCTTTAGCTTGCGTTTGAGCTTTTCCAAGGCACATAGCTTCTTGGGAGGTTCATTAGAGAATTTATTTTGGTTTCATTTTTATCTGAAATATATTTAAATGTAGACAAGAACAACTGGTCTTAGCAGGAACACTCTGCCTGTCATTTATTTTGACCGAGCGGTTTGGCCTATACTTTAGTTGGCATCCTTGAACTTGGCTCCTTTTATTAATTAAGTATAGAAAGTATTGCTTATGTTTACATAAAAGACAACATTTCTGGTAAGTGCCTGAGAACCACCAGATTTGCTTAATTAAATAGCTTTTTTTGTCTGGTTTTAAAAGTAATATATTCTCATTGAAGAACATTTGGAAAATGCAGAGGAGGAGAAAGGGTGGTCACTGCCACGATCTCATTGTCCAGAATCCATCGCCATTGCCACTTGACCAGTTCTGGACTCTGTGTGTGTGTGTGTGTGTGTGTGTGTGTGTGTGTGTGGTAAAATATATATGACATAAACTTTACCATTTCAACACTCTTCAGTCTCTATGAATTTGACTACTCTAGGTGACTCATCTCAGTCGAATCAGATAATGTTTGTCCTTTCATGCCTAGCTTATTTCACTTAACATGTCTTTGAGATTCTTCCACATTGTAGCATATGTCAGAATTTCCTTTTTAAGGCTGAATAATAGTCCATTGACTGTATATATGACATTCTGTTTATCCTTTGATTCATCAATGGACATTTGAGTTATTTCTACCTTTTTGGCTCTTGCAAATAATGCTGCTTGGACCGTGGTAAACAAATACCTTTTCCAGTCTCTCCTTTTGATTCTTTTGGAAATATACCCAGACGTAGGACTGCTGGATCATATGGTAATTACATGTTTAATTTTTCGAGGAACCATCATACTTGTCCAGTAATTCTGATGTAGAACACCCATAGTCGAGATCATAGTGTATTGTATAATTTTATGTATGATGTTCTCACTTAATTTTCCATTTTATTAACTGTTCTTTAAAAGCATTGTTTTTTAAAGGTTGCATAATATTCCATTGCATTGCTGTGCCACGTTTCTTTCTCCACTCCTTGCTTCCTGGACCACTGCAAAATATTTTAAATTGTGATGATAAAATAAATAACTAGCTTCTGGTAAACAGCCTCATGAGCTGTTCAGCAAAAATAGCTTCCTGCCTTCAAGGAATTTAAAAATTTCTCCTTAGGGATTCTTGAGGGGTCATCCAGGTCAGTGGTTTTAAAGTTCTTTGTAGCCAAGGAAACTTTACTACAAGCTAAATAGCAGATGGAAGCACAGTAAATAATAGCAAGCAGATAAAAGGAGAGAGAATCTATTGCAGGTTGGGTCGGGGGCTCAAACGCATTCTCCACCTCCCCATCTCGTCTCTGAGGGACCTTGGGGGAGATTTGGGGAGATTCTGGGGTCCTCCAGAACATAGTTTGAAAACCACCAGGCTGATCCAGCATCTTTAAAGAAGGGCAGACATCTTGCGAGGGCGGGACTTGCCTGAGGTCAAGTTCATTTTTGTATTCACTCATTCACTTTTTTCCTCAACACAAAGCACCTACTGCCTGCATGTCAGAATCACTTAGGGAACTTGCTAAAAATACAGGTTCCCAGGACTCTTCCTGATGAGCTCTCAAGCAGTGAGAGTGGGGAACGGCCAGGACTGGAGCCCCCCGACCCACAGCCCACTCTGGGCTCTGTGGGGTGTCCTCCATTCCAGCTCCCTGCATTGCAGGTACTTGTCTTTCCATCCTGGAATGGCTCCCCCACCCACAGGACTCCTACACACCCTTTAAGGCCCAGTTCAAACATAGCCTGTTATTTATCCTCTGATAAGGGTTGAATGAGATGATGTATGTGAATGAATGGTAGCCTTTCCTATGAGAGACATTCTGGGAAGCCAAGCTTAGCTCCACACTGAAAAGAATGTTTTACAATCAGAATAGTCCAGAGATGAAGCAGGAGGCCCAGGCGGTGGTGAGTCCCTCATCACTTAGAAGGCTTTAAGCAGAGTGTCTGGCATGGATGCTACGAGTGGCCTGATGACCACGCTTGGGAGGGAGGCTGGGCTAGTGGGACAGGAGAAGCGTTGACAGGTTACCACTGCTGTGAAAGCCCGAGGGACTTGAACTCCTGTGGAGGTAGGGACTCGTATTCCTCCATGTCACCTAGAAGACTGTGCCATCGGCCAGCCAGAGGAGCACATGGGAGCAACAAGGCTGGGCCTGGGGGAGCTGGCCCTCTGAGAGCCAGTATCTGCCTCTGAGACCGAGGTGCAGGAAACAGCTTGAAAACTTGCACTTCTCCCCGGGGGAAGTGCCCCGCCTGGTTCCAGGGCCTCCCACTGTGGCCGGGGGAGGAGAAGGCTTCTTCAGAACTGTCAGCAGTTCTGACACTATTCAGATAAGCCTGGGATTAGGCACACCTTTTGGCTGGCGGCTTTGAAAGCGCCAACCCCTCCTATGAAAGGGTGTCTTCGCCTGGAGTCTGTGGCTGGGCATGAGGGCTCCCGTGACCCCCAGAACTGGGATCCAATGCAGAGTAAGAGATGCAAGCCTGACCTGCCCACCTTTCAGAGGGAGGTGAGGTGGGAGTCAGCCAGGTGTCGCAAGGGGCTGCCTGGAGTCAGCGACAGGCTGGGAACAGAACCTCTGTGTGTGGCCACACTTCTCTTTGCCTGACACGCCTTGGGGTTCCCAGACAGCTGCACCCTCGTCCAGGCCTCCTGTCTTCTGGAGGCAAGCGAGGCTAGAGGTGGTCAGATGAGAGCGCCGAGGGGGGAGGCGAGCTGAGACTCTAGTCTGCACTTCAAGTGTAGCCTTCCCCACTCTGCCTTGCAGCCCTCACCCTCCCGTCAGTCCCGTCCCTCGAGTAGAGTCGAGTCGGCAGCATTTGTCATTTTTCTCTTTTGTTCCTGGTTCTCCTGGCTCCTGGCTGTGGTCCTCCCTCAGGTTTTAGGGCGGTGCCCATTAAGGATGCTCCACCTTGCCCTCTGTCAGCACACCTCAGACCTGCCCTCTCTTGCCTGCAACACCTCAGTTGCTGGCAGCTCCGAAACCAACCTCCACCCAGGCTTTCCGGCAAGGACACAGTTGCTCAGCTGGCTCCGGCAGTTTCTTCAAACTCAACACATCTAGAAGAAAACTCAGCCGTCCCCTCCCTCCCAACCAACCCCTTCCAATCCACTTTCCAGTCAATGGCAACACCATCTAGTCTCATGACTCGAACCAGAAACCTGGGGACCAGCCCGGAGCAGAGCGTGGAAAACCTTAGGAAGTGTCAGGATCACCTGGAGACCATGGGAGACAGATTCCGGGGCCCACCCTGGGCGTTCCTATTGGTCGGGACCAGGTGGGCTTGATCTGCATTTCTAACTTGCTCCCAGATGATGCTGACACTGCTGGTCGTTCATGGTCCACACTCTAAGTAGCATGGGGCCTGATTTGCGTCTGACTCGCTCCCTTCATCCATTGCTCACTTTTCTTCTTGATATTATTATTACCATCCATTTCAGAAATAGTTAACATTTATTGAACGCTTTACATGCCAGGCGCTGTACTAACTGTGCATTTAGCCTAGAAAGATGTATGATTGCTGGGTGCTATAAGAGGCACTTTCACGTGGTACAAAACATACAAAAGTATCTGCCCATAGCATTGACATTCTGGTAGAAGAAGAAAGAAATTTCAAAGAAATGAAGTACAAAAACAAAGTCGTTTTAAATCCAGGAAGGACTCACCAAGAAGGTGACACCTTTGCCCATTTTGAAAAAGGATCGATTTCCTGTGACCAGAGGTCTCAAGATGCCCTTCCTTTGTGGGTTTCAAATGGCCGCTGCTTTGTCCTCCAGCTCGATCCATTGGTTTAGGTCTTCACTCTTTCACCTGGACCTCAGCCAGCAGCCTCCCAGCCGGTCTCCCCATTGGGAAATTTTCCTTCACCCTCACCCTGCAGCCATGTAATTCTTCTAAAAAACACATCACGTCGTTCCCTTGGCCTGACTTCACTGCGGCATTCCCCAGCACCTTCAAGGATGGAGTGCAGATTCTTCAGCGCAGTGGGGATTCAGGGCTCCTAGAGACACGACGGTCTGCGTGGCTGGTGATTCCACAGTTTCTCTGTAGCCTGTACACACCCCACCCACCTTGTTCTCCATACTTCAGCTGCTCTGAATGGGAGCTTATCAGTTTCTCACTTTGTCTCTCAAACTTAACACCAACCCTCCCACCCGGTTTCCTTCTCTTTTGCATAAGGAGAAGCGCCTTCTGCCTCTCTTAGGGGGACCCTTCCAACCTCCCCCACAGGGCTGCCCTCCAGCACCTGTTGTCTCCCCTCCAAAGCTTTTCTCTCCTCGGCTCTGTCTTGTCAAGGGGTTCCCACTGTCAGCGGTGGACCCCGGAGTATGTCCCTTTTTCTCCAGGGCTTCTCCAGCTGATACCCTCTCTCCAACACTTCCCATGCTAGAAAGAAAGAGGTACTTACATTTACTAACATCACTTCCTCACCTGGGGTTCATTCCTCCACCTACAGCAACCTGGCACCTGGCTGCAGATGTAGAAACAAAGGCACAGTAAAGGTAGGTAGGTTGCCCAGGATTGCAAGGCATAAGGGACAGAGCCAGAACTCCAATGCAGCCAGCCTGGCCCCAGAGTGGCTTGTAACCACCACACTCTACAGCCAGCCCCTCATCTACCTCGAGAGGTGAGGATGATGATTGTCCCCAAAACCAACCGAATTGCTCTATCACACACAAGCATTTGGAAGCATACCTTTTGTGGCTGCCGTAAATGTTTTTAGGATTAAACAGTAACAACCTGTAATCCGTAGTGTTCTCTCCCAAGAACAGTTAATCCTCATACCTTCACAGAGATAAGCAGGGTGGGGATCTTGATGTTCATTTCCCCTAGCAGGAAGTGATCCGGAACGCTAAGCCAGGGCACCCCACACCCAGGCTGCAGTCACCTTAGCCAAACCCAGGCCCTGTAGTCCTCTGACTTGGAGTATGGCAGGTGGACAGGTATTGACTGCTGGCTGCTCTCCGATAGAAACATGGACTGTTAGGACTGGAAAAGGCCTCAGTGACCATCGAATGATGAGATTAGTCATCCTGGCTGGGCACTGGGCCAAGATCGTACCTGGACAGCCTCTGGCCTCCTTCGATCTGCAGTGCTACCGTGGCCCGAGGAGGCTCATTTGCTATGGTTCTCTGCCTCTCAGTTAAGCAGTGGTGCAATTGTGTGCTGCTTTGTTTTGAGAATGTGAGCATGAGAGTGTGTCAGGTAAGGAGGAAGATCATACTGGATACTCTAGAAGTTGAAGTTTCTGCCTTCCAGGTTCGCATGCTCTCTCAGGCAGTGCTTAACCAGCCTGGAGCCTCTAGTTCCACTGACCTTAAGAGTGTCCTCTGGAGGCAGCTGTTGGGGGCGTGGAGGGGGAAGAGCAGCACTGGACCTACCAGCGGGCGACCGTGAGCAAGTCACTGAGGCTTCCAGAGCCGCCTCTTTTCCATGACCACATGTGAGTGATACTGAAGATTGCTAACATAAAGGAGAGGCTGCTTCGTGAACTGTAGAGTGGGGAGCCCATGTGGCCCCTGATTGGTGCTTGCTTGTCAAAAGGACCAGTTTATCTCAGCCCAGCTCCTTAGCTTTCAAACTGTTATCTTTCCTCTCCCCATTGACCATGGGTCCAGATTCCCGGGGTATTTAATGCAACAGATCTTCCCTGAACCCCTAGTGAGGTGCTTGGTGGGTGCTTGGTATTGGGGCAGGGAACCTCAAGAGAAGGAACAGGCATGGCTGTCCACGGTCTTGAGGCCCTCAAGCCAGTGTCAGGGGAAGACAGAGTGGCCAAGAGAAGACAGCTTACAGCTGGAAGGGTCCTGGTCATTTTCGTTCTTAACATTCACACGGAAAAGGCACATTTCGTGATGGGTTTTCACCAAGTGGACACACACTACTCAGCTCAGGGAACAACGTGACCAGCCCCTCAGGGTCCCCGGGCCCTCTCCTTTTCTCTACCACGCCCAGCCTGGCTTCTAGCACCACGCCACAGATGGGGGGTGCCTGTTTTTGAACATGAATACATGGAATCGTTCAAATCTCCTTGCGCTCAGTATTGTGTGTGTGAAACTCATCCTGTCCATGTGAGTGGCTGTGGTCGGTGTGTTCTCACTGCTGTGTGTAGAGTCCCTCCCATGCTAGATCACCACGGATCTGCTCCGACGAGGGAGCTGGGGTCGTTTCCAGTTTGAGGTATGCCGGGAGGTGCTACGTCTTTTGATGCGCTTATGTGTGTATTTGGGGGATCGAGACCTGGAGTGGGGTGTGACTCAGTCGTAAGGTGTGCATTTGTTCAGCTTCGGTAGATCCCAGCGGGAAGGATGGAAGCCAGGTGTTAGGGAGACTTCCAAACCCTAAAGATTGTGGTCGGCTAGCTCGTGCCCCCGGAAGACGGGGCTGTGGAATTCCCTTCGGCAAACAGAGGAAGGGGCTGGATTTGGCAGCCCTGGGGAGTGGGGTGCAATCCTTGGCTTCTCTCTGTCGGGTTTTGGTCCCCTCTCCTTCGTCTGGGGTTTCCAGGGGTTATTTCTGAGAGGCGTCTGGGGCCATTCGGGAGGGGTTGAGTGAGGGGGCTTTCAGTTTCCCTTCTTTGCTTCAGCCAAAGCTGTGAGTGTCCTCTGTTTCACGTACTGAAGCTCTGAGAATGACATCATGTGTTTTTTGAAAAAGTTTTAGCTGTTTTTGATGCTTGAAAATGCACTGCTCTAAGATCTCCTCCCAGCTTGAAAATTCTATTTTAGGAGCAGGAAGTGGGTGTAGGAAGGGTTAAGCATTATTCAGCCAAAGAGAGGGGCTAGGCCTGATGACCTTTTAAAGTTCTTACAGCTTGGTTTACACTGAGGGAGATTTTACAACATTTCATAAAAATAGTGTTCCCACACAACAACTCACAAAGCCTGAAGGATGTAGGGGACAGGCTTCACTCAGGGAAACGCTTAGATAGCATTTCAACCAGGGTCTTGAGGACTCCCTTCTTCATCCACCCCTCTGCATTTAAATTTTTATTTTTATTATTATTATTTTTTACTTCTCCATTGGTTGTTCCTGGGGTTGTTTAGGTTCAGATCAGTTTCCATTTTTGCCAAGGAGTGGGTGATATGGGCGGCCTCTCAGGGGCAGCTGGCCTTCCCACCTCCAGCAACGGGCCCAGTTTGGACCTGTAGTTTCACTCGGCGAGGGAGGCCGGGCCAGTCATGGTCGTGTAAAGAGAAGTGTTGCTACCTTGTCATGGAGGTCTGAGTCAACAGGCCTGATAAATAGCCCATTTCCCCGGACCAGTAAGGAACAAAGCCTATGGCAGCGGCAGGATTTGTCTACCCCCCTGCTTCCTGAAACAGCTGTTTATTCTTTTGACAGGGGTTGGACAGCAGCATCTTCCTTTCCTCCCAGCCCTGCCTCCTCCTGCCGAACGGAGCTCAGTAGAACTTTGTTGTTTTGCCTTTTACTCTGGGGGGAGAGAAGCAGACGATGAGGTATGTGAAATGTTGAAATGATTTATTTCTGCCTTGTTGGGGTCGTGGGGAATTGCGAGCCAGCTACAGCAAGGATTTGGTTGAGGGAGGAACCTCACTTCTCCCCACCCCCACAACCTCTTGTTGGTCCCTCTTAGTACTTCTGGAAGAAGACCAAGTTCTTCTCTCCCTGGCATGGGATCTAGAAGTGGGAGCTGGTGGGATGCTGGCTCAGAGACCTCGCTGTAAGGTCTGCTCTATTTTGCTCCCCCTGGCAGGACCTCACGGGGCTCTGGCCTGTGTGACTGCGGCCTGGGCTTTTCTCCTAAAGATTCAGAGTGACAGTGCAGGGGCAGGGGCTGGAGTCTGGGTGCCCAGGGCAACTCCCTTTTGGGTGGATTCAGAGCCCTCTTGGGGCGGTGTTGACCCTTCCTTTACCTTACCTCGTTTCTTTTGGAAAAACCCTTGCACTGTTATGTCAGGGACAGGCAGCCAGGCCAAGCTGGCTGGATTAAGGTTTCAGGTCTCCTGAAGGGGGTCCAAGAAAAGGCACAATGGGATGTACTGCAGAGAACATCGATTTGTGATGGCTGGAGAGGCAGGTAGCCCTGTGTTAAGTCTGCAACTTGCCTCTCAGTTTCCTCCGTCTGTGTTTTCCCTGACCCTTCATAGTGAAAAACGTAACTGGAACCAGCCTTCCATACACCTTTTTTTTTTTTTTTTTCATGAATTATACCACGTTTTATCCAATGGGGAACTTTTCCCTGCAATGCCCACCCATTTAGAGAGGTTTTAGGCTCAAGTAGCCTTCTTCCTCCTTACCCCCAGCACCAGCCCCGTGCCATGGGCAGGATGTGGGAGGCACCCCCACACCCGCTTCCCATTGAGCCCTGTGATCTCAGCCTCTGCTAAAGCGAAGTTTCTGCAGGCTGCACCACTGACCATGGGGAGGAGCAGTGAGGGAGGGAGATTGGGCCCCAGGCACGCAGGAGGTGCCCGAGAAAGGCAGAGGAGCTGAAGACCTGGGTATTTAGTCTATGGCCACGCCCTTGTGTTTCCTGAGAACAGAGTGATGAAAACGGTGGGCACAGGAGGCCAACACCCTGGACCCAAATCCCGGCTCTGCCGCTTTACGCTGTGCAACCTTACGCAAGTTACTTAACCTCTCTGAGCCTCCATTTTCCTATCTGTACAATAGGGATAATTCTAGAGTAACTTCACAGGGCTTAACCTGAGAAACTGCTGGTAAAGTGTTCAACCCAGGGTCTGGCCTGGTTGAGTTGGGAAGCATCCAAGTGTTGCAGGCCTGAAGCTTATTCAGTTTTCAGGGCCTTCTTTAGAAAAAGAATGCAAAGTTGTGAATACAATATTAGGCATGGAAGGAAACACAGTTGACCTTGAACAACATGGGTTTGAACTGTGCAGTTCCTCTTATACAGGGATTTTTTCCCAATAACTACTGTAGATGTATTTTCCTTGTGATTTTCTTAGTAACATTTTCTTTTCTCTTGCTTACTTTATTGTAAGGATTCAGTATATAATACATAATGCCAGTATATGTTAATTGGCTGTTTCTGTTATCCGTGAGGTTCCAATCAATAGTAGGCTATGAGTAGTGAAGATTTTGGGGAGTCAAAAGTTATATGCAGATTTTCAACTGCATGGGGTCAGCGCTCCTAACCTCTGCATTGTTCAAGGGTCAACTGTATTTAGAATATGAGAAGAGATATCACAACAAATAACACAAACTGACAAATACTTCAAAATAGGACAAAACCCTGAAAACAATATCA
Organism: Eidolon dupreanum; assembly: GCA_028627145.1. Taxonomy (NCBI): domain Eukaryota; kingdom Metazoa; phylum Chordata; class Mammalia; order Chiroptera; family Pteropodidae; genus Eidolon; species Eidolon dupreanum. The sequence goes on along the minus strand of CM053509.1, from coordinate 153,170,133 downwards.
TAATCGAATGATGTGAAAATAGTATAAAAGCGATTAGTAATACTTAGGTGTCTAATGCACCTGTCATATTTTGACCGCATACTTTTTGGATTGCCTCTTTATCTGACAATGACTTTTGTAGGATCATTTTTCATAGAGACGAAAGAAAGAAAAGTCCGTTTTGCCTGTAGCAATGACTGCTTTTTATTACTGAGAGTTTTAAAAAAGTTTCTTTCAGCTTCACAACTTATTGGTGATACCACATCTATAAATCTTTTGGCAGTTTCTTGCTCAGGTGGCTTTGGCCAAAGCACCAGAGAACTCAGCTCTTTGATCTTGGGTGGGGTGGGATGGGGTGTGTGGGCACAAGGTGGCTGTGAATATGACCCCTGGACCCGGAAGCAGACCGCAATATCTAAGTCAGCTACTTCTTACTATCAAAGTGGGAGGCTCCTGGGTTACTCAACAAGGTCCACCTGGGACAGGTTGTAACTGTGGCCCAGGTGAGTGTGCAGGTAATGGGGTCAGCCCCCCGTCGTCCTACCTGCAGCCAGGCACAGGGGCTGAAGTGATTACCCCAAAAAAGGAAACACCCTCTATCCCAGTCTGACACTGGGCTTCATTAGCTTCTAGGTAAGTTGGCCTCTCACTCCACTCAAGTTGGTTCGTAATCTTATCATTTAATCTTCACTTCAAGGAATCCCTGAGGCTGCTGACACAAGTTGAGCTCCTGGTGGCTAAGTGAACTGCCCTCAGAGAATGAGACTTCCAACCTTTTAGTGGATTTCTCATCCTGGGTCAAATCAGGAGAACCTGTTGTGGAAAGTTAAGTCCAAAGGACTTGTTTCAGGGACAATGGGGGAGATTAAGGCCAGACAAACTCAAGATCCCAGTCTACAACGTCTGAGCCGGGGCCCTGTGTGGGACGCCATCTGCTGCGAGTATCAGCTCCACCTTCCTTCCATGCCCAACACGAGCAGTGGGGCCCTGAGCTGGGTGAACGGGCCGGGGAGCTGACTGTCACAGTAGTCACAGTCGGGGTGGGGGAGGGCTGGCACTTGAGCTTCAGTGTGGTGCTTCCTCGGGGGAGGTGAGACACCTCTCAGGCGAAGCCGCAGCTCTGCCTGCACCGCCACACATTAAAATGCATCATCATCATTGTGGCTGCCACTTGTGGAGCATTTCCTGACCACGAGCACAATGTGCTTCAGACACACAGTCTCCTTTTGTCCTTTCCAGACTCCTGGAGGAGGGCGCCTGAAGCTCCATTTTGTGTATGTCAGTGGAGGCTCACAGAGTCCGAGAAGTGGCCTGAGGCCTACATCTAGGACTAGTGATTTAACAGTCAGCATTGGCCTCCTTTCTGTCTGGAATGCTGGATCTAGACATTACAGGGGAGGACATGGAGGACCGAAGATAGCTTTGTCCAAGGTCTTTAATGCTCATCTCATTCGTCCAGCAGCCACTGAGGCTTGAGCAGGTGGGGGCAGCTCCAGGGAGTAGGGGGTGGGTCCAGGGGCCCGGGGAGGAGCCACAGGCAGAGGAGGGTTCTTCAGCTGCCGGAAGGTCCGGTTTCCTCTGCCACCGCTTTTCCCCTGTGGATTCTAGCTGTTGGAGATAATGGCTTTTCCAGGGCTTCTGAGTGCTCTGCTATTCAGCCGAGATGGTCACCTTTCCCCTGACATAAGATGGGGGAAAATAAGATCCACTAGAATTCCTTTTAGAGAGGATTTCTGTGTGGAAGGCATGCCTACATTTAGCCCAGCCTAAAGGGGTGTGTGTGTGTGTGTGTGTGTGTGTGTGTGTGTGTGTGTGTGTTTTCTGTGTGGGACAGGTTGGGGGAAGGTAAGGAAGAATTAATTTATGAGCCACATGGAAAAGTCTGTCTGACACTCTAGGGACATAGAAGTGGAAAAGGAGGAGAGAAGGTGGAGAAATGACAGGCTCACCACGGGACCCTGCCCTCCGAAATGCCTGTATTCAGGTTTTGAGTACAGTCTGAGTGGGTTTCATTTGGGAACCAATGCAGGGGCTGAGTCCTGGGAGTGGGAGGTAGGATGGGTTCAGAGAGAAATCTGAAGTCCTGGGACAGGACGGCCTGAGCGATGGCAGGACGGCTCTGGTGTAACGGGGAGTGGCTGAGTGCAAACAATCCTTGCAGGGGTGGGGCCCAGGTGACTCCCACGTGAGGCAGCCCTAATATTCAAGGGTCTTGATTCTTTGATCTACCTCTTAAATGGGGCATCTAGAAGCAACCCCATGTTTCCTGGTCAATGGCTAAGTTCGTCAACCACCAAGCTTCAGAATTATACAGTGTTGAAAATCCTGAGAGACAAACACGTAAGAGAAGGACTTTCAGGCGACACTGGTTGCCAAACGCCTCATTTTTGTCCAGAGGAAAAGAAAAATTAAAATGTTTTAAAAGACGCATTAGCCACCCTGCCAACCCTTCCCTCCCTGGAGACGTGCATTCCCAATTCCAGGAAGCACGTCTACACCCATTTCTAGTGCTTTGCTGAAGGATGTGATATTGGCTTATCTGGGCAGCTTCCAATTTCAAGTCTCCACTGGGAGCGATGGCTTACCACAGCAAAAAGTCAGCCGATTCAAGCGATCTGTGAAGTCTAGAAAGAAGTGGGCTTCATGAGTTGCCTCTGATGCTCCTTTCCGAATTTAAAAGTCACCACCAGTTGCGTAGAGAGGGCGTTAGGAGCTGTGTCTCGTTTTGGATCTCCCTGATGTTAGCGTCAGTGTTCTTTACCATGAGAGTTTGCGTGTTTCATCCTTTCGCGTTATGGACGCTTTGCATTTGATCCTCGGGCGGGGTGGGGGGGTTGATAAAGCCTGGGACTCACATCTGGCACTGCTGTCACCCTCTCAGCGCAGGCAAGGCATTATAGCCAGCCCCCCCACCTCCCCGCTTTGATCAAAGGAAATCAAAGTCTCTTCCTACTTTCGAGGCGCTCTTTCTCGGGCTACAGCATGAGATAGACGATAAACCTTTAGAGTCCCTAATTTGCATCTCTCTGCACTGTATCGTTGAACATGTTCTTATTCCAGAACCATCATTCCTTCTCCTCAAATATGTTTTGGGCTCTTGCTAAGTACCAGGCACTGTGCTATCTCACTGGGTCCTCCCAACAGCTGTTTTATGGATTCCAGGAAAAAGAACGAGCATTTTTGGTATGTTTACGTGGCGCTGGGCATAATGCTAAGTATTTTATGGACATTATCTCTTGCAATCATGGCCATCTTTATCCTCATTTTAAAGACAAGGAAACCAATTTAATATGATTCATTACAGGCCCACAATCCCTTTTCTGAAACCCCAGAGCCAGATAACACTGAAATGCAGAATCATTTGGATGTGGATTATATATCATATATTATGAAACACCCTCAGCGCCGCAGCACCGAATGATAAAAATGCATCAATGTTTATATAAGGAAATGTTTAAACAGCCTCACTAAGTGGAATAAAGATTATAAATAGCCTTATGTCAGTTAAGGCCATGATACCAGTCGAATTACAAAAAGGCTTTTGGTGTTCAGAGCTTTTTGGAGATGTTGGGTGAGGGACTGCCACATGTTCAGGGTTACCCCGTTTCGTGTGTGTGTCAGAGCTGGACTCAAATCCCCGCCTCACCCTGGAGCCCGTGTGTTCCATCACCAGCCACACGCCTCTGGGAGTGAAGACGTCAGCACGGAGAGGTGGCCACACTCTCAATCCAGATCTTGTGTTTGTATTTGCTCCCAAACACAGGCTTTTTCTAGCACTTAATGCCAGTGTTACTGATGTCAACATCAAGTAGCTTTTCCCAACAGTGGGGCTGGGTTGCATGCAGTTGCATTTTGTGACTTTGCCATGAGCCCTAGGCCATATGTGCCAGCACACGAGGGGGCCCATCTTCCCGGGGTCTATGGAATACCGCCTATCAGTTATATCCGAATCTGAAAGCTGGAGGTTGTTAGGACCTTGAGTCTAGCCCTGGTTTTTCTGTTTCCAAACAAACAGAGCACTTTCTAAGCTACTGGGACTTGGGTGTCATGACTGATAATCCTGTTCTTTCTCTCCTTTAACTGAATTTATAACAAAGGTGGGATAGCACAGGAGAGCCAAGACTGGAATCGTCTAAGACCCTCTTTGAAAAGACTTAGAAAATAACCTGTCCCCTAATGGTGTCGCTCTCAACTTATATCATTCAGCACCAAACATTTATGAAGGGCCTCATCTACTCTATGTGGTGCTGGTGATTCAGGGTCGAATGGGACATCCTCAGGAAGCTCAGACTAACCTGTAGATATACATGTGGATGTTCTCACGTGAGCCACCTCCCATGGAAAGGGCACGGCAAAGTGAGCAGTGACAGAGGAGCCAGAGGGGAGAAAGATGGCTTCGCTGGTGGTCAGGGCCAGGGTGGGAAGTGACTTCATTAAGGCAGTGACATTTGATGAGTGGCACAGCTGGCTACTGTCTCTTCTTGGCCTCCAGGCGTCCACGCTCTCGTTTTTCCTCCTGCCTCCTGGGCCTCTCCTTCTCATCGCCTCCTCTGTCCTTCCTCTACGGGTCAGCTTCAGCCTAGGGTGCTCTTCCTCCCTTTTTCTCTCCCTACATCCCCTCCCTAGGTAGTGGAATGCATTTCCTTCACCTTAAATACTGCCCTTGTGGCTGCCGCCTCTAGTTGCACATCCCGCCATCTCTCTGACGAACCTCAGACTTGAGTGTCCACTTGCCTACTTGTCATTTCCATGCAGGTAGCGTTCACACACGCCTTGAAATGAACACATCTGAAAGGGAATTCGTGATTCTCACCCCCACACCTGTTCCTCCTGCAGCCCGTCTGAGAAAACGCTACGACCCACCTGCTTAGGCAGAAACCCTGCATCTTCCTTCTCCCCAATCCCTCATGTCTGAGTTTCCAGCCAAATCTTACCAGTTCTCTCTCCAAAGTGTAGGAATTCATTGACTTCTCGTCATTTCCTCAGCCACCTTTTCATCACAGGCCAGGCCCCTCTTTTTGGTCATTAGAACAGCCTGCTGCCTCACCTCAAATGTCTGCCTTTGTCCCCACATCCATTCGCCACTACCCAGCACCCTCCAGCACCCAATGGGGTCTCTGAATGAAGTCAGATCAGGTGATTTGTGCCGCTATTCCCTTTTTAGGTCTTTCCAGGCTCTGTCTGCCTCACCCACCCTCTAAACACCCTTATTCCAGCCCCGCAGGTGAGAGAACTTCACTATTTACTTCTCGGTTAGGTCTTTTGCTTTTTTTCCCCTTCCAAACCACAGGAAGCTTTTTTACCCGTCAGCCTGTCATAGAAGCTGTTCTGAAATACTCTCATCCCTTCTCACAGAGCTTTTCAACCCCTTTCCATCCTGTCTTTGCACCTTGGGAAGCGTTAGTCGCCTCCCCAGGAGGCCTCCCCCGACCACCCAAATTAAAGTGCTTCTCCCAAGCTGCTATTCTGCACCCAGCACCCCTTCCCCCTCAGCCACAATGTCATGCAGCAGTTGAGAAATATCCATGTACTTACTAGGCACCAATTGTTTGCTTGCCGTGGGTGTGGAGGGGGAAAGCTGGGTGGGAGTGGGAAGCGGGGGAGCCTAGATTGTAAAGGGCTGAGTGGTTGCCCGCTCCGAGCATGGGAAATATCGTCCGTGTACCAAGAGAAGCAAAGCTGGAGAACGGGTGGTTCCCTGAAGTCAGGGCCGAGAGGTGGGTGAGCTGCGTGCTGGCAGCTGGTGGCCCTGGGAACCACTCGCATTCCCCCCTCACCCTCCCACATCCATGGTGGACCTTGTGATTGTCCAGACACTTTCCCTCCAAGCCCCAAAGTGGCCTTAGCATCCCTCCCAACACAGACAACCCTGTCAATTCATCAGATTGGCCTAATTTGCCATTGCAGCCCTATGCAATTTAAGGTAGAGGATACTCCTTAGCGCTAGTGAAATATTCATAAACTTTTCCTTTTTTGACAGGATATAGGTAGAAGCATTTCTTAAAAACCATATCTCACTCTAGATTTATTGAATCTTTCCCCCCCCCCTTCTTTGTTTTTTTTCCCCAGGAGAAAATAATGAATGTCAAAGGAAAAGTGATTCTGTCAATGCTGGTTGTCTCGACTGTAATTGTTGTGTTCTGGGAATATATCAACAGGTAATTATGAAACATGACAAAGCGATGTTGATGAGAGTTACTCTAACCTCCTACTATTAGCCAAGTCACCAGGCTGAATGGAAAGTGGGATTCACTGAAACCATAAGGAAGAGATTCTACCCGTCCTGTGTCCCTGACTCCTGAACTATCTTTAAAAGCATTAGAGTGCCAAGTACTATTTAATTATCTTTCTTCTTGCCATGTTCCCAATGTCTGAATTTTCTGACCTTTCCAGTTCTGGGTGGGCTAGCTTCAGAAACAGTAAGGTCATATGAAACCCAAAATGTAATTTTAAATTATTTATATGGCCAGATATGGCAATGACCTTAAGAAATGTCAGACTCACATTCCATGAGAAATCCACCCTGATTTTTGCAATCCTAAGATGTTTGCAGAGTTTAAAGGAGCAACTCAAGTTGCTGAATTTTGCTGCAAAATACACTTGAGTCGCTGGTGATTCATTTGTGCCTGGCTAAGACTTTTTGTTTTTTGTTTTTTTGTTTCTAACTTTGGACGGCAAAGTGAATTAAACATTTCTGAGTTTTCAAGTTCAGGAGTGGATTCGCCCCAAACATATGAGCTGCTTCTGTGCTTTTAGAAACCACAATGCCTCAGAGATTCCAGCTGGAGAGGCTTCTGACAAAAAGAAGTCTCCAGGAGCAGCTACAAAAACACATGATGCCTTTGACTTAAGAGGCACTGGTACACCTCAGCCTGTCGTCTAGGCAGCGAGAGCTGTCTCGGCACCATTAATATTGTCATGGTGAAGTGTTTTAGCAGCCCCCAAGTTCATGATGATGACCTGGATTGACATTTGAATGTTTCTTTCAGAACTTAAATTCTAAGATTTAATGAACCAATAGGACCATCTTGGCTGCTAAGAAAAGGAACTGCACCTTGAGGTCCATCAATAGAGGGAGAATTGCTCCAGAATTTGGGAGCTATTTTCCCCCAGCGTGCTGCATAGATCTAGCTGCTTCTGGAGTGTTATTCTGTTTCATTCTGAACAACTCATTTGAAGAAAAACAAGATGAGTATTGCCAAGTTAAAGGGGTCTACAAACCAGGTCTTTCGAATTGAACAAAACTAGGGGTACCTAGTCTGAAGAAAAGATGACTCAGAGTTGGGTGCAGGGACCCCAAGCCTCCCTTAGGTATTTGAAGGCTGAGGAAATACCCTCACTGGAGTCTCGAGTCAGGTTGCCTGGTCCTTTGTCACGCCTTACCGCCTCCTCTGTGACCTTGGGCAACTTCCCCAGTAGCTCTGCTCCTCATTTCCCTATCTTTAAAATTGATGGTAGTAGTAGTAGTACGTGCTTCATAGGATTGTTGACAGGATTAAATAAGTGATTGTGTATAAAGTAGTTGGGGCAATGTCTGGGACTTGATAAACACTCAGTAAATGTTCCTGCCATCATGAGCATCACCATCACCATCACCATCACCATCACCACTGTTTGCTCCAAGGGGCAGGCAGGGTATTTCGGCAGATAGAAGGAAGAGCTCTAGCAGTTGCAAGAACCCAACAGAAGAACAAGTGCCCTTTGGGGGTCCTGCCCTGAGTTAAGATGCTTGCGTGGATAACCTTAGAGCTCTGAATGCTCGACTGGATAAATTTGGTGTTTCAGATTGCAGTCAGAGTTGTGCTTGCATATTTCAGGTGGTTCACAAAATTAAAGTAATTGGGAGCCAAAGGTCCAAATGTGCGTCTTGGCACTGGCCTCCCATAAAGAGCGTCATTTTGCAGTGCTGGGCACACTCTCTTTGCCCAGTAGCCAGAGCAGGTTCTGGCTGCTCTTTAGAGCTATAGTTTGGCACCCAGCTTGTGGCCACATTATTCTTCAATGTGAGGAATCTACTTGAATGTCTGCAAGAGGCTTAAAAGGCAGCAGATCCTTTGCACCCTTGTGAATTGGCCATGTGATGGTTTGAGGTGAGCTGAGGGCACTAACCTTAGGCAGGTAGGTGGCGCTGAGCTGAAAAGGATTTTAAAATAACTAAATCGAACACATCAGCTGGTTAGTAAATAGAACTGTCGTCGGCAGAGCATCCTGAGAGAATGCCATCCAGGACGGTGTTTGATTTGCAGCTGGATGAAAAAAAAAATCTTAGAATTTTAGAACTGGAGGAAACTTCATAAAAGTTATAATAAAATAATGGTGGTGATGGCGATGATGATGACGGTAGCAGCTTCTAGTTATGGAGTGTTTGCACGTGCCGGGAACTGGGCTCTGTGTCCCCTCCGGCTCTTTTAATAAGGACCCTGCAAGGTAAGTATTGGTCGGAGTTTCTGGATGAGGAATGCTGCTGTCTCTGAAGCTCTGAGCCGGGTGCGGCATTAGGCTCTGTAGTCGTCATTCAGTTTTCTGGGGGAAGATTAATCTTGGGTGAGGGCTGGCTGGGCCGTGGTGTTCCTGAGGAGGTAGCAGGAGGGGACCCATCCACGGAGCCTCTCTCCCTCGTTGAAGCCACCCCTGGACAATGAGAGGGCTGTCATTTATTTGTGTTTTGTTGTTGTTGTTGTTTTGTTTCGTTTTGTATTACTAAGATCTGAGAGTCTCCAGAGACCTCCCGGTTCTGGGTAATACTGAAGTGACTGCAGTGGAACTTCTCGCTTTCTGAAGATCATTGTGTGTATCTCAAAGGGAGGTGGAAGCCTTTGAGTAACTAAAGCTCAGGCTCTCAACTCAGCCAAGGGCTTCAGTGATAATGGTGCAAAATGGCCTTTCTCAGAATTAAAAGTAACATGATATGTTTTTATTTTTCACTTGCTTTTAGCCCCGAAGGCTCTTTCCTGTGGATATACCACTCAAAGTAAGTACTTTGAATTCTGGGTGTCTCTGGGATGCCTCCCATGACCACTCCCGTACCTCCTCCAGCCCATTCTTAACATGGCAGCTGGTGAGGGAGCTCTGATCAAGGTTGGGGGTCAGGGATGGGTCCCCAGGAACCTGAACTGTGGTCCTCAGGCCTCCTGGATGTGCCTTAATAGAGCCATGGCTGTGTTTTTCCCCTGCTTATTGCCCCTGCCTTGACAAGAAAAGGAATTGGGGTAGATATTGTCCCTTTTGCTGCCCAGTATATGTTATATAAAGACCCTTGCAAGAAAGTTGAGACAAAGGATCGTGAAAAACGTTTTTGTCTCCTGATGAACTAGTGTGTATTATTATTATTAATTATGATTATTATTGGCAGTGAGAACTATGTAAACCTTCATTTTTTTTATCTTTGGCTTGGTTGCCGGGAAGCTCAGAGCAAAGCATTGTGCTTAACTGCTTGTACTTTCCTCAGCCTGCGTTTCTGATACAGTTTATGCCCTGGCATTAAATTCGGGTTTTTATGCTTACAAGATGTCATGGGACCTTGGCAATTTTCCCAAACCCACTTAGCCACGAATGAAAATAAAGGTAAAACGTTTCTTCTCATACGTGGCTGAGATGACCAAGGTCATGTGAAAATACTTACCTGAATGACTTACTGTTTCTGTTCCGTTTTGTTTTATTCTTGCGTGGTTTCCCCACTTATTGTAACCATGCTGGTTTCCCCGCTTATTGTAACCATGCCTTGTTAATTTTAGCCATGTCAAACACTTCCTGAAAGTAGACAAGCTCTCAAACAGGTTTCTTAATCTGATGATGTTTGCTCATGCCTCACTGCTCTATTTGTCCCACCGGAGGGCATTTCATGTCCTGGCTTACCTTCTTCCCCCTCCTCCAGAAGGCTCCCTCACTTGGGGAGACTCTCACAATGAGTGTAGAAACTTCTGCATGTGGTTTAGAGACTCTCAGATTTCTTGAGGCTGTCACTGCTGACTTTGTAGCCATCTGAATTCTCCTAGTTTAGCAAATCATTTTTGGAAAGGCTCACTGGTTTCTTTATTAAAATCACAATTTGTTCAAGTAATTTTCAACTTATAAAGCTCTTTTATGTATGCTTTTTCATTTTAGTCTTTTTTTTTTTTTTTTTTTTTTTTTTTTTTTTTTTTTTTTTTTTTTTTTTTTTTTTTTTTTTTAGGCAAGGCAACCCTTGGTTGACATCACAGATTGCAAGGACCTTGTCAGTTTACAATCCCTTATTTATTTATTTTATTTTTTACACCTACAGCACCTGGTCTTCCTAGGTGGTCTCCCATCCAAGTACTAACCAGGCCCGACCCTGCTTAGCTTCCGAGATCGGATGGGATCGGGCTTGTTCAGGGTAGCATGGCCATAGACTCATTTAGTCTTAAAGCTACCTTCAGGGCAGTTGTTAGTATTAGTATTAGTATTAGTATTAGTATTAGTATTAGTATTAGTATCTGACTTTTCAGAGGAGAAAAATAGAGATTCAGAGAGGGGAAAATGTTCTGTTATAGCCTTACAAGTAGTAAGTGGCAGATCCAGGTCCCAGATTTATGTTTTAATGTCCCTCATCCTTACCCCTGTCATGCTTTTCTCTCCTTCTCTCCTGCTGGGGCTCCCTGGATGAATAGGCAAGTGCCAGGGGCTACCTGAGGGATGAAAGATTCGGGCAGTTGAGTCCATGCTTTCTCATTCAGCTAGAGCAGCTTCACTTCTGTCTGTTTTACCAATTGGCAGTTTAAAAAAAATTTTTTTAAAAGACTTTTCTGTCATAAAAAGAGTTAGGAAAACCCCAGCTTGGGACTGCCTCATTTTCTAAAAATATTTGTCATCTTTTTTCATTTCTTAGAAGCCCAGAACTTGGTGACAACGGTAGTCAGAAACACTGGTGGTTTCCAAGCTGGCTTAACGATGGGTAAGGAGATGGGAGGGAGATCTGTGTTTTTCTACCTGTTGTGCGTTACGAGCATCCAAATAAAACGGTGTCAGTGCCCTTCTCTGTCACTCATCTTTGTGGTTTAATGAAACCATACAAAGAATCTATTCTGTGGTTGGGACTGGAATATTAAAAGTTTTTTTTGTCTTTGTGTTCTGTATTTAAATTGGGGGTGAGTGAGAATTGGGTTGAAGTTCAGATAGAAAGAAGACTATCATAAAGGTAAAATGTTCTGATGAGGATAGTTGCATCAAGATTTTCTTGCTCCCTGAAAAAACCTGAGCCTTCTTGGGTCGTTAAATTACTAACTATGCTGACTTGGAAGGATATTAGGAAAGATGGGTACTGCCCCTTTTCATTAAAAGTACGTGTTTATGATTAACCGTTTAGTACCGAGAAACGTCTCCAGCTGTTCACTTGCCAAACATGTTTCTTTCCTCTAAATGCGTTTTGACCGACTGTCCCGACACTGTAGGTCGTCCTCCCTGCCTTACTCAGCTTGCTTTCCCTTTGGACTAGGACCCACAATTACCAAGGGGAAGAAGACATAGACGGAGAAAAGGAACAAAGAAGGGAAGACAGCGAAGAAGAGCTTCAGCTATCGGACTGGTTTAATCCACGGTAAGAGAAGGCATCGTGCACATGCAATAAATTCATAACTCAGGAAGAGGTGGGGGGGGGCTGTGTAGGTTACAATGTCACTGAGATGATTCCTGAGTGGGGAGACAGGGTCTTAGTATCTATCAGACCTTTAACAACAGACTAGATGAGAAACCGAGCATCTGGATGTTTCAGTTCAGATGCTTGAGCAAACACAATGATTCTGACAATCATTGACCAATGGCACCAGATGAGTCACAAAATACAGGAACCAAAAGGTGTCGTACATGTCACGGCATGTTGTAGAAAGCCACAGGGCCTAGAGTCAGTAAGAAAAGTCTCTCTGAGATTCAGTTAGCTCATCTATAAAATGGCAACAATGATACAAAATCTCATGGGGCTATGCATGCGTTCATTAAGCAAACATACAACACATGTCTATCAAACGCCTATGATATACTAGCTGGTGTTTTTCAAACTACTGGTCACTATCCATTAATATGTTCAGAAACTAGCTTAATGGTTCAAATCCAGCTTTTTTTTTTTTTTTTTTTTAAGTAAAATCGAATAGAGGGTTTCACATGAAGTAAGGATAAGTATTGTTTGATGGAATTTTTTCTGTATATATGTGTATGTGTGTGTGCTTGGTTGCGATGTAAAATGTATTTCTCACTGTGAGTCATGGCCAAAAATTCGGTTCTAGACATTGTGTTAGGCACAGGAGATGGGAGAAATCGATTCATGTGGGTATATTCAAGGAGTTCACAGTCTTATCGGGCCCTAGATGTAAAACTAATATTTGCCCAGGTCGGTAAGGAAGTAGAATCAACCTGACTCAGAAGGATGTGGTTTGAGGAGTAAGGAGGGGAGAGCTGTCCAGGATCACTGTGAGGCCTGAGAGACTGCTGGGGCCATTGACCGGGAAAGGCCCTGGAGGAGGGGACACAGGCTGAGGAGTGGGAGGAGGTGGTGAGTTCAATTAGGGATGTGTGTGGATTCAGGCACTCATGGGGCATCTGGATGGAGGTTCACAGGGCGCCCGTCTTGATCTGTTCTTGCTTCTATAATAAGAAACTGTAGACTGGATCATTTATAAACAGCAGAAATTTGTTTCTCACAGTTCAGGAGACTGGGGAATCTGAGATCAGGGCACCAGCAGATTTGCCGACTGATGAGGACCCACTTCCTAGGTCATACACAAGGGACTTCTCAGCATGGATGGGGTGAGGGAGCCCTCTGGGATCTTTTCTATAAGGGCACTAATCCCATCTGTTAGGGCTCCACCTTCATGAACTCATCACCCAAAGCCCCCACCTCCCAATACCCCCACTATGAGGATTAGGTTTCCGCATATGAATTTGGGGGTGGTGGCACACAAATTGTCTGTCTATAGCAGTGCCTGAGCTCGGCAGAAGATGTATGATGGCGATGTAGGATGAGGAGCCATCAAAACACAGGTGACAGTGGGATCTGCAAGCCTGGATGAGGCCACTGAGGAGAGGAATAGACCTGAATCCTGTCTGACATCAGCACTTAAAAGGCTGATGGAAGAAGAGAAGTCTGAGGAACAGCTATAGCGGTCAGAAGATTGGGAGAGAGTAGCACCTGTTCCAGTGTGAGTGATCTTGGGCTCTGGAAAGACCAAATATGTTCTGGCAAGTTCTCTTATTGTTTTGGGATAGGGACTCCATGCTAGCGTGAAAGAATGGGAATTTTGGGCACCCCCCTGTCTGTCATTGAGTGAGTTAGACAATGGAGTACCCATCTACAATATGCTGTATCATCACTGGAAATGTAAGAATGTGGACACAGTGTTGCTTAGAAAAGCCCCCGAAATGTGGGTGTGGCAGTGGGTTAAGACTTCCCAAGGAGCAGGCTAGATGAGCCAGAGATGGTCGGTCAGCAAGCTCCCTTGTGAGGAGGATGTCACACTTTTACTGTGGCATTTGTGCTTCGCTGAGCAGGACTTGGGTGGCAGGTTCAGGGCTGAATTGCTGGGGGCAGAGAGGAGAGTCAAATCACGGCTGCCAGCTGTCACTCTTTTCATTCTCCCCTATGCACAATTCAGCTTCTCTCTAAATGAGTGGCGAGCAGATATTTAAGGAGTATTGGTTTGAAGTGGCACCAAATTTACATCTTCTCAGGGCACCCAAATATATTTCTTGCATCAATGAATGATTAGATGAACAATTGCATGAACAAATCAATATATTTATATAAATGTATCCTTTTCTGTAAACTATCTAAAACATGTTACAGTATGTTGTGTACACATTTCCGTATCAAGATCCCTCAGCCTCTACAACACTAGACCCTTATCATTCTCCTCTGACTTCTCTGTTCTCCCGTCTCCGTCTCCTCAGACAGGGGCCCCTCTTCCCCGCCTTCAACTATTAGAGTTTCCGGAGGTTTCATCCAGTATCCTCATCCTTTTTCTTCATATGGCGTCTTCCATCTGACTTGCCTCTAACTGCCTGCTTGAAGTCTCTGCCTATCTCACAGGATCCCACCCCACCCGTGTTCTCCTCATTCCCTATCTCAAGCCTGAATCTGGGACACCTCCAATTCAGCCTTCTCCTCCACCCACCCCATGGTCTAATTCATTACCATGTTCTGTTCATTCTTCTTCCTGAATTCTTCCCGCATCCTCTCCTCTGCATTCCACAGCCGCCACCTTCGTTCATTCAGGTCGCCGTGGGCTCTCTGCCGGCTCACCCTCCAGCATGGAGCTGCTCAGGAGTTCGGTAAACGATGCATGATAGACATTCCACATCTTTGTTGACCTTCACGATTCCTAGAATTTTAACACTTCCTCTTCTCAACCACAATGTTCCCATAATTAAGCACATGAAAAAGAAAAAACAAAAACAAAAACCCCAAACTGCCAATAACCCAGGCAGGTATGTGGTTCTGGAAGCCTTGTGATTTTGTGGGAAGCCTTTGGCCTGTGCTGGTGGTGGAAACACACCAGCTAAGGTAACACGATAGGTGTCACATTTGGAAGGGAGGGTTTGGGCAGCTCTGAGTCTTTCCTGGCTCCTTTTTCTCCTTCTAGAGCCCCATCTTTGTGACCTTGGATATCTCTGGCAGTTGGCAGTGACAAAGGCTAGCTCTTACATATGTGTGGCCTGCCCTTTGTCACTTCTTTTCTGGGGATGTTTGGAGGTTTCGGGGCTTCTTGATAAACCATGTTATCTCGAAAGCTGATCTCATCCATTGTCCTTCCTCTCTCCACCACCTACGTTTTCAGCCTGTCATCCGGCTTCTTGGTCAGGGCCACTGACATGCTGGAATTGCCAGTGGAATTTAATAATTAACAGCTGGGAAATAGAACGCTTTAATTTTTCATTAAATATTAAATTTTTCATATTGCTGCTTTTTTTTTTTTTCTCCTGCTCGAAGGAGTCTTCCCAGCCAAGTAACCAAACTGGACACTGGTTTTCTGACTCGATCTTTTTAGAAGTGGTGGACCGAGTGCTCGTGCAGTTGAAAAGTGTGTGGTAGGCTGACCACCTACCTGTCAGGACTGTGAGATTCTCAAGGGGCAGGATGGAGGGGCTCAAGTCTGTGATCTCAAGCTCAGCAGAGGGCCTGGTGAGGAGCAGGGACTCAGAAAATCCGCATTGAGGGACTGAGTGCCTGGGTCTGTCCCTTCCTATAAACCAAATGGCGAAAGACGCAGTTCCTTTCTCCTCTCCTACCACCACCGTATGTGTAAAATGGGGGGTGACGATAGCATGGTCGTGAGGATTAAATGAGAGAATGAAAGTCAAGGACTTAGCCCCTGTGCACTGTAAGTATTAAGTATACCTGCTCCATTTTCTTTTCCTCCTCTTTCTCTTCCTTTAAAAAAGAAGTATTACCTGCTTACCAGATAGCCAGCTCATACTCGGCTGCATGACTTAGCAGACTGGGTCAGAACCACTAAAAGATCTCTGACAGGCTAAAACGAAGAACTGCAATGAATGAGGTAACAATACATGGGAGAGTTTAAGTTTAGAAACGCTGGTTATAGACGTAGAAGCCATGTGTACTTGTTTGTGTGTATGTGTGTGTGTGTGTGATTTTTTTTTTTTTTTGGCTTGAAACCCTGCCACTCAACAAAGCTAGTTTTATGTGATTAAAAGCATCACATAAGCTTCTAAAAACAAAGAAAAACAAAAGCTCATCATTTCTCATTCTGCAGGAGCTAATTCGAGTGGAAATAATGACAGGCCGGTTTCATCAGCGTAGCAAGCTAATGTTCACATAAGAAGCGATACGGGTTGGTTCAGAGCGCAGGCTCCAAAGTCAGCCTATCTGGGTTCCAATCCCAGTGTTGCCCTTACTAGCTGTGTGACATCCGGCAAGTTATTGAACCTCTCTGTGCTGCGGTTTCCTCACTGGTCAAATGAGAATCAAAAGTGCACCGACCTCTGAAGAGTGAAGCCCTTAGCACAGTTCCTGGTCCCACAGGAAGTGCTCGGTGGGACCTTCATCAGCGTCTGGCTGTGCAGCCTTAGACAAGTGAACAAGTCTTTCTGAGCCTTGGTTTTCTTACCCACACAACGGATATCATATGTGGCAGGCCTGTTGCAAGGACTGAAAGAGAAAGTGTATGTCAGAGTGCCTGGCATGGGTTGGCACAGAGTCCAAAATATCTTCTTTCGTGGCCAAGGAAAACCAGGAGCAGGGGTCCATGCAACCAGCACATCCAGGTGTGAGGGCAGAGCCGAGTCTCAGGTTGAGACTCTGGACAAGATGGGGAAGGTGGGGAGAGCAGCCTGAGAGTGACTCCAACCCCCCCCCACCCTATCGTTGGAGGCGACTCCAGCTGTGCAGGGGGGAGCCGGCCAGAAGCAGGGCGCAGGGCAGGGGTGGGAGGGCACAGTCAGCTCAAGAATTAGAGTGTAGAGCTAGGTGACAGAGGGACAGGAGGCCTGAGGACCAGCCTACTGAGTCTCTTTTCCACTCTGGGGCTAGGGCTGGGGTGAGGAGGGTGTTGACCCAGCCTTGCCCAGCCTCACCAAGGGAAAATCTGGCTTTGCTGGTGAGGTAGAGACAGTTTTGTGAAAACCCACCCTCCACCATGTGTGAGGGGAAGGGACATTCTCATTGGCCACCTCGCCTGATAGCCTCCCTGGAGCCACATGCAAGCGGCCAGCTGGGACACAACTAAGGGACCACCAGGACTTTGTCCCAAACACTGACCTTCCTCCCGTGGTAGATGAAGTACAAGCAAAGGCATAGCAGGAGCCAGGCCTCTGCATGCTGGGGTTCGAATCTAAATGACTGTACCTGTGACCCTGCTTCCCAGCAGGGGAAATGCAGATACTTCCTGAGCAAAAGGGAATCAGAGCTGAGTCTCACCACCCCCTCTGAGCTGAGTTCCACCCTCGTGCTGGGCCCCAGCTGCTGCTGAGCCTTTCTGCGTTTATCCTTTACAGTTTGTCTGCCGTAGCTTTTACGTCGCTGCTTTTGTTTGTGTTGGCTTCGCCAAGTTCCTTTCAAGCACTCTGAGTGCGGAAAACGGAAAACGCAGGGCCACCCCCGCCTTGCGCTGCTGGTGGGGAGGCTCTGTGCTCTGAGGAGGTCTGTTTCAGCCTCAGCTGTGGGAGCCTCCTTCCCGGTCTCTTCTTTTCTGAGGGACTCTGTCTCCTTGTTTTTGTAAAAAGAAGGGTGAACACCAGAATCCCCTGAGCCTGCGGCCCTTTTTTGGCCTAGAACCAGGTTCTTACTCAGAAATCCTTTTCTGGCAAAAGGCAAATCGAAACAGTTTTTTCTCTTTTAGCTCAATGTCACTCTCTCATCCCCCTGTGTCAAGGATCAGGCCCTTAGGCTCAGATGGCACCCACGGGGATAAATAACATGTAGAGATGCCCCTGGCAGCTTAGGAAGGGGCTAGGCATATAGGGGAAGATAATTAGAAGGAAGAGGAGAACAAGGAAAGCAGAGAAAAGTGGAAAGGGTATGAGATATACAGGTAAGATCTCCATAAGGGCCCCTAAGGCAGCCCTCAGAGGCCCCTGGGCCCAAGCCTCCTGTCCAAGAAGCACCCAGAAGATGCTGCCCCTGAAATGTCACACGGCCCAGCTGACTGCTTGGTGTGACTGCAGTCAGGATTCAGAGACAATCACCACAAATCATAGCAGACCCCAGATTTCCCAAAGATAGCCTCTTCCCCATCTTAACAAAGCTCTCCCCAACTCATGGAACTCTTATGTTTTGTCACCAGGAAACGCCCAGGGGTTGTGACAGTGACCAGATGGAATGCACCAGTTGTGTGGGAAGGCACTTACAACAGAGCTGTCTTAGAAAATTACTATGGCAAACAGAAAATTACTGTGGGTTTGACGGTTTTTGCTATCGGAAGGTAGGTGTCACTATTAAAATTGACCTTGACTTTTTCTGTTGCAACTGTAAAAATGTTTGTGAGCCCCCCCCCCTCCCCCGGGCATATAGAGTCTGTTCACGATTTGTCTGAAGTATTAGATAGGAGAATGTTACAGTGGGACCATTTCAACCTCATTTCTGCTGAGGCCCCAAAAAGATGAGAACAAAGGTGAGCCGACATCTCCCACCTCAAAGTGAGGGTGGGTCTCGGGTTGTAGGTAAAAATGTCTGTTACACCCAGTGAGCCTGAAGTCTGCAGTATACCCACAACCACTTCCACCCTGACCTTCATGGCTTCCTCTGGAAATTCCAGAAGTGCCAATGGTTTGCATTATTCTTTCTCCTAAGCTCTCAAGGCCCAAGACCAAGGACAGAGGATTTATGCCAAGCTCTCGGTCAAGGGTGACTGAAGCATGGTGGTTTTTCATGTCGGAGCATGACTGACCACTCTCATAGGGTCCCTGGGTCCCTTCTGCCCTAGCTCCGCTGAAGGATTTCGATCCCTGAAGATCTGGCTGGTCAGAACTTCCTCTTCCAGAGGTTGGATAGGTTCCTCTTTCAGCGTCCATTTCCTTCTCTAGAACATTTCTACCAAAACTGCAATCACTTTTTACTTGATTAGTAGCTTGTAATATTGGTTTTAAAATACAACCCCATTTTGCTCTTTTGGAGAATTTTTTTCTCCCCAGAAAATAAAATTAGAAGTTCAATTTGTACCATCCTGGTATTGGGTATTGATGGTAGAGGAAGATGGAGCGAGGGAGCGGGGAGTAGAGGGCTATATGGGCACCTTCTGTGCTTTTGGCTCAATTTTGCTGAGAACCTAAAAATGTTCTAAAAAAAAATAAAGCCTACTTAAAAAAAGGGGGAAATCATTAAAATTAGGCTTATTCATAGTTATCTGTTTGGATATTTGGACATATCTTATAATGGTGGTGTCTGGACAAAGGATTGGGGTTTGGGGTGACCGGTGGGAGGTTCACAGGGTGAATGTGTAATATTGAAGGATATCTAAGTCTCTTAACCCATTCTCTGGGCCCCAGAGGAGAAAGTTGCTAAGAGAGTACATCTTAAATGTTCTCACCACCAAAAAAGAAATGGTAATTATGTGACGTGATGGAGATGTTAGCTAGTATTAAGGTGGTAATCATTTTGCATGTATAAGTGTATCAAAGTAACACTGTACACCTTAAACTTATACAATGTTATATGTTAATTATATACCAATAAAGCTGGGAGAAAAAAAGGCCTTTGTACCCCTTTTGCCTGCCCAAGTTCTGAACCAAGACAAAGGGCTAAGTAGATATCATCTCTGTTACAGCTAAAGCTAATATTGGAGAATGTGCCTTATCTCTGCAGGCGTGGGCCTTCTAACACCGAAACCACAGAATTAGAAAGACTTAGGCGCGCCCAGGCACCTAGAGCACTAGGAACCGCAGGCCTCCGGACATGGCAGTAGGGGCTGTGCCACTGAGCTTACTGCAAGGCCCAGAGCACACATGCTCTCTCCAACTGGTCAGCTTCCAGGAGCCACAGAAAGGAGGGGACAGGGCTGTGCTTCTGAGGGCAGGGCAGTCGGAGAAGTCACTCCACCTCCCCCGCGGCTGAGTGGCTGAACGGTGCAGAGCAGCTAGGAATGTTATAGTAACAGACGTCTCTCCATGTGAAAATATACATCTAGGATGGGAAAAAACATCTGTCTCTTAAACTTGCAGATGCAAACAAAATCGTTAGAAGAGCACATGGCCACCACAGAGTCAGAGGTTACATCTCTCCTGTTCTCCTTTGTTTCAGATACATTGAGCATTACTTGGAGGAGTTTTTAACATCTGCTAATAGGTACTTCATGGTCGGCCACAAAGTCATATTTTACATCATGGTGGATGACGTCTCCAGGTTGCCTTTGATAGAGCTGGACCCTCTGCGTTCCTTCAAAGTGTTTGAGGTCAAGGCTGAGAAGAGGTGGCAGGACATCAGCATGATGCGCATGAAGACCATCGGGGAGCACATTGTAAGCCACATCCAGCACGAGGTCGACTTCCTCTTCTGCATGGACGTGGACCAGGTCTTCCAAGACACCTTTGGGGTGGAGACACTGGGCCAGTCGGTGGCTCAGCTCCAGGCCTGGTGGTATAAGGCGGATCCTGACGAATTTACCTACGAGAGGCGGAAGGAGTCGGCAGCGTACATTCCCTTTGGCCAAGGGGATTTTTATTACCACGCAGCCGTTTTTGGAGGAACACCCATTCAGGTCTTAAACATCACCCAGGAGTGCTTCCAGGGAATCCTCCAGGACAAGAAAAATGACATAGAAGCCGAGTGGCATGATGAAAGCCACTTAAACAAGTATTTCCTTCTCAACAAACCCACTAAAATTTTATCCCCAGAATATTGCTGGGATTATCATATAGGCCTGCCTTCAGATATTAAGACTGTCAAGATATCTTGGCAGACAAAAGAATATAATTTGGTTAGAAATAATATCTGACTTTAAATTGTGCCTGTAATTTTATGAATTTCAGAGAGTATCATTCTGGCTACTTTCTCAGAAAAGTAACCTTTAATTTTAACTTAAAAAAAGTACTAACAAAACTCCAACCCAGCAAGTACATGCTCTTCTTCCTTGTAACTTTGAGCCTTGTAATGTGGGAGAATGAACCTATGGTAATCGGATGTAAATTCCCAGTGATTTCCTATATATTCTGGGTTTGGGGAAAATACTATCAGCTGAACCAAAAGAAAAAAAAAAATCACAGGCAGAGAAAAAGCCAGAAATACTCTACATGTGCCAGATAATATACTATAGAAAAGGGTGCTAAGGGAAGTGTTTGGCAACAAGATACAATTGTCAGGAGTACTCCCTATATTTCAGTGTCTTCCTGTTTTTGCTGAATCTAAAGGAACATAGAGTTGCTTTGCAGCAGGAGAACTCTGAGGATTCAGTTTACCTTGGCACTCCTCAAATGGCTTCGATATCGCATCGCTTCAGGCCATTTGTAAGTCCATGTCCTTTTCTCTCAGGATTGCTGTTGGGCTTCTGTGAGAAACACTGGTCAAGATTCTCAGTGGATATCACAGTGGTGAATGTTTGGAGTCACAGGGAATCTGAGAGAGCCAATGTGTGCTCAGGAAGTGAAAACAAAGCCTCAAAGTGAGTTTGCCCTGAAATAGCAAAGAGAGAATGGAAAGAGAGGGGGGCTGGTCACTGTGGAGAATGCCACCACAGAGGAGCACAGGACGTAGGGTTGGCGCTTAAATGCAGCATGTATCCTGGCCCAGAATGGGAGGGGGACAATGTGGATGGTCTCCAGCCTCCTCAATCCCACAATAACCAGAGCAGAGGAGGCCTGAATGGAAGATGCTTCTTGTTTTGCCCAAGTTGCATTCAGTCTGCTAGATTCTGCAACTCGTGTCTTCAGGTCTTTGGCAGAGGAGGTGAATGGTGTCAGAAAAGACAAAAGACTGCAGTGGATTGAAGAGGGAGGCAAGGAGTTGCATTTTGCACATCTGGGCTTCATGACAATCAGTCATCGACAAGTCCCTCTGCCACCTGCTCTAACCCTCTGGGTCCCTCTGCCTATCTTGCGCCACTTGGAGGGCTGACATCAAGGAGTGGATTGGAGGAAAAACCTTCCCATCAAGTAACCTGTCATTTCCCCTACCCCATCTGCACTACTGAGGTGTAACCACCAGATGCATTTAATAAAATGGTTAATTGATTTTCTATCAGGAGCAGAGGAGATGGCAATGGGAGACCCAGTCCTCAGGACTGAGCAGCTTAACATTCAATTCCCTTCTCTAAGAGAAGTTATGAAATTCTACCTATTATTTAAAGTCAAGCAATTCAGTGTAAAGGAAGCTATAGCAACATTTACATATGCAGGTATATTTATATTTTGTTCATGTTCTGGTTTAGGTCGTTTGTTTCCATTTCTAAGGGATTTTTCCGAAGAACCACTGCACTGGCTTGATGTTCAGCACGGTGGGCTTCTCCGATAAAATGTTGCATTGTGCCTCCTCCTACTCTTCACTTCTTGCCAAAAAATACCACAATCCAACAAAACAAAACCTATAAAAATCCTGCAGAAGTGGACTTTGTAAAAGGAAAAGGAGATCACATGTCAGTTAAGCTCCTGTTTCTCTGTAACTCAAATTTTCTGGGATTCATTCTGAAGTAGGGAAGGTTAACGATTTAAGTCCCGAACCAAAGAAATGATCTATCCTGAAGGAAAAAGGGCTTATGTTTACTTCTGAGGAAATCTTGATTTTTTTTTAATTCATTTAAATTTAAATCCCAAGCGGACAAAATCAAAAGCTCATTGATAGTTATTCTTAAATGTGTTTTTTTTTTAAAAAAATAATTTTCTTGATGTACAACTGAATAAATTATTTTCTCAGTATATTCTGGTCTGGTCATAGAGTGTACATTTTCTCCCAGAGATGTTCAGAATTGTCAATTAGAGAATTTTAAATTCTCAGACTCCAAAAAGTCCTTGTGACCTTCTAAAAATGTGTCCACTATTACAAAGATAGAAAGAATGTGGTTGATATTTGCAAACTTTTAAAACAACAAGCATTCATATAGAGGTTTCCGAAGTGATGCGCTAAAGTAATTAACTGCCAGGGGAAGACCCAGTAGGAAAAGGCTCGACCTGAAGCTTGGCGTGGGGCACCAGGGCAAAGGGAGGAGACAGTGCCTTAACCACGTCTGCGGGTTATTAGTCCTGACCTCTGGGGAATATTTCTGGCCAAGGGAGTCCTGGGAAAAGGCTGGGTTTCCAGCAAGTCTGGGAACATGTATTTGTAATAATATAAAAATGAAAGGTGACCAGGCTGGTGGAGTGTGGTGTTATGGATATACAACAGGGCATGATGCCCTCATGGTAGAGAATGAATTCCCTTTTGTAGATGAGCAAAGTAAAGTTCAGTAAGGTTCAGCCACCCAGCTGGAAAGTGCTGAGCTGAAGCCTAAACCAGAGACGCTGAGAAGGGTAAATGCGTTGACAGCGCACATCTGGAGGGCCATGTTTTATATCAGGGAAAATGCAACTTTACAGCGGCATGTGTAAAGGGGCGTCTTCTCCATAAGAATATTTTTTAAACTAGATGTTTCCAGTCTGTGTACCATTTCCCACTTTTTATGCACTAAAACTGCCACAAATGCATTCATTAGTTAAAATGAATCATGTAAAAAATAAAAATAAAAGACTGTGTGATCATTGTTTCTTTACATAATGCATGCAGGGCTGACCTAAGCCCTTTGGGGCACGTGAGCTGTTCTGCTGAGGGCTGTTCTGCCTTGGAGGGCGTGATTGGGGGCAGGTGGAGGAGACAGCCACATCTCCAACTCCACCTCTAATCTTGTGGTCACATGCAGCGGGAAGGGCAGAAGTTTCTTTAAGGCTAGAAGGGTCTAACTTCTCTTCCTTTTTGGAATACTCATCTTTGATCCCTCCCAGCCTGAGTCACCATGTGACTTACTAATGAGGGAGCTACAGCTATGGCAATACTTACAGATAACAAGTATTTATTAAACGTACTATTTATTAAATACACCTTATGTAAATTAATAACAGGCATGGTAGCATACTCTCAAGTGTGAAACATCACAGGAAGCGTGAATGCATAACATGCATATTTTTTTAAGTACATTTAAATTAGTGTCAAGTATACAGTACATTGGTTATAATGCATAATTTTTAAGGAGAGAAAGAAGAGTTAAGTGGGGATCCATTGGTCAAAGCCTCAGATCTGAAAGGATGCAGAGCTAGGATTCAAACCCAGGACTGTCTGATTCTAAATCCTCTGTTCTTTCCACAGCCCCCAGGCTGCTTCCCTCTGTCACGTGTGGGTGTGCACGCACATGTGCGCACACACACAAACTAACCACCTTGTTTTTGAAATTCGAGGACACCAAGGAATCACCGTATAAAGCTCTCAACTCCTATACTAGGCATTAAAGAGCAAGAACTTAGACGAGAAGTTTTTCAGAAGTAGAATGTAGGTCTAAACTCATCACATAGCCACACTGGAGAAAGATAGGGGCTAAGGGTCTGTGGAGGAGGGAAAGCTGTGGGTGGGTGGAAATAGCCGTGGAGGAGCTGACTCAGAACTGAGCTTCAAAAGAGAACAGGGTCACTGTGACGAGTGGAAGTGGAGTGAGATTTCAGAGGGGGAGGCAGATGTGAGGCACAGAGGGCTGCGATAAGACTTTCACAGAGACCCACACAAATGGCGCTGGGGCCTTGGGACTGAGTGAGATCACCTGGCAGAGCCTGTGTGCACAGCAGCAAAGACCATGGGAGTGCTCGGGCTGTGGAGGAACTCACACTGGCCCTGCATGTGTGGCTTGCTTTCTCCCCTCCCAGCAAAGCTTGTTCTCCTTTATGGAATCCATGTGATTTCTCTGGAAGCCGGTGCCTTGGATGGAGCAAGTGATCCAGGCTAAGCCAATCAGCACCTCCTATTCCTTTGGTGATAATGACTGACCCAGAGGCAGGTGACCTAAACTAGTCCTATCAAAGTGAATCTCAGGTGTTCAGGAAATGAGGACGCCTGTAACATTGGGAGCTGCTAACATCTCTGGTAACTACAAGGGAGAGCAGCATTACAACAAAACTGACAATAGGACTGGAAGAGCAGGGACCGGAAGAAAACCCAGTCCTTGACAACCCTGAACCACTGGCTCCAGCCTTACCCGAAGCCTGCACTGCCTGTGGGCTATTTGAATGCGTGAGCCAAAAAGTACCAGTATTGTTTAAGCCGGTTGGAAGTGGCCTTCTCTTATAACTGAAAATATCCTCCACTGAACCCTTCCAGGATGGTTAGTTCCTTAAAGGCTCACCGCAGTCTGTCTTTGCATCAGCTTCAGCACCTATTACATGCCTTATCTCAGAGGCACTGCTTAACCAACATATCTACAAGATGAACGAACGAATTCATTATCACACCATTCTCATCATGCCTCACAAGAAGGGCTTTTTATCATAAAAAAATTAACTTTGATTGTGGACTATGGGCCCTACTTCAAAGCAGATGCTTTTATATCTGGCAACTGGAATCCCCACCCCACCCCCACCCCGTGGTACACAGTAACCCGGGAGGGGCAGCCCGAGCCTGGCGCGTAACCTACCGAGTTCAGTGCTGCTTAAGATCAGTGATGTATGAGAGGAATTTGCTTCAGCGTAGAGCAGTGGTTCCCAACCAGGATGATTTTGCACCACCCCATGGCATCACCATCTCTGTTTCTCAGCCCTCACCCTGGCCCCAGGGATACTTGGCAATGTCTGAAAAGATTGTTGGTTGTCACCACTTGGTGGTGGGATGGGGCTGATACATCCAGTGGGTAGAGGTAGGCAGCCCAGCATCCCAAAATGCACAGGAGGGTCCCCATGACAAAGAATTATCTCACTCAAAATGTCAATAGTGATGAGGTTGAGACCCCTGATGTAAAGTTCCCTAGGGGGTGGCTCCATAGTGTAGCGGTTAGCACATCTGCTATACACGCAGAAGGTCCTGGGTTCGCGGTCCAGGTGGAGCCACGGGCCATATCCCAGGTGAGCCAGGCCCCGGGTGAGCCAGGCCCCAGGTGCACACTGTGAGCATGTGGGAGGAGACGCTCTGCCTTCAGAGATCCAGTTCTTAAGGGGAAATGGCAACATCCATAAGTCAGGGGTGGAAAGGGATAGAAGGGGGTGAAAGGGGGCGGAAGGGGATGGGGGAACTAAAGAGGGGAAAATAAATAAAATAAAATAAAATTTTATAAAAATAAAATAATATTCCCTATGACTTCAATAAGAAGGAAATGAGCATAATGTCCACTGTCTATACCCTAGGAATAGTCTCTGATGAGCTTCCAAAGCTTGGAACTCATCACTTCTTAGTCCTATAACATTCACAGTGAAACAAAAGCATAGAGTAGTTCCCTATACTGGACACTAGAGGGCAAGAATTGCCAAAGACAACATTAAGTAACTGAAATGATAAAAACCAAAAAATATTCTTTTCTGGACCTGGTGAAGACTGCTCATTTGTAGAAACATGTATGAAGTTCACACATAAATGAAAATAGCTATAAATATTTAAAGTATGGGACTGAAAAATCAGCCAAGGTTAGGATACACTGTCAGTGAATTGACTGTAACTTCAGAATAAAAGGTGGATATGCTAGCTGAGTGTTTAGCATTGAGACTAATGCACTTAAAAAATTGTTTTCTAGTCTAAAAGCTAGCATTATTTAACTTTGGTTTATAACTCCATAATTTGTTTTCTACATACTTAAGAGGCTAATGCACTGAAAAGAATTATTTGCTTATGTTTTGGGGCACACATTGTATAAAGATGTAATTTCATGACATCAACAACCATAAAAGGTAGGGGACAGAGCTGTAAAGGAACAAAGTTTTGGTTTGTTATTGAAGTTAAGCTGGTACAAATTCTAATTTGAGTGTTACAGTTTGGGATGTTAAATACGATCCTCTTGATTACCACTAAGAAAATAGCTATAGAATTTATACAAAAGGAAATGAGAGATTTTAAAATATTTCACTATATACAAAAGCAACTAAACGAAAAGACAGTAATGCAGGAAATAATGGACAAAAGAAGCTGAAAAGCATATAGAAAACAAATAACAATGGGAGAAATAAATTCCTCCTTATCAGTAATTGCTTTATATGTAAATGAAAATAAAGGTAAAACTTCTATTTTCACGGAGTGGCTGGAATGACCAAGATCATGTGAAAATACCTACATGAGTGACTAAATGTTTCTCTTTCTGTTTCCTTTTGTTTGCTTTTTTTCCCCTGTGTTGATTCCCTGTTTATTGTAACGGTGCCTTTTTAATTGTAAGACATCTCAAACACTTCCTAAAAGTAGTGGGGCTTTGAAACAGGTGTCTTAATATTATTATGTCTGTTCATGCCTCACAGCCTTGTTCATTTAACCGAATGATGTTCTCACTCTTTCCCCGACTCCAAAAGTCCCCTCACGTAGAGACTCTTACGATGACAGAGTGTAGAAACTTCTGCATGTGGGTAGCTAAGGTGGCTTCTGATTAGTTGAAATGTAAATGGACTTTCATTTCCTCTCTTTTTCACATGTCTTTTCTTTCATCAAACTTTTCTTCTATAGTATTCCATCTGTTTATAAGCCCATCTACTAACATTTTCATTTCAAATATAGTACTTTTAGAGTTCTGGAATGTCCATTTCTTAACACCTTCCATTTCTTTGCTGAGAATTCCTATCTTGTTAATTCATTTTGACCAAGTTTTCCATTATATTGTCAAACATTTTCATACTGGCCGCTTTAAAGTACTTGTTTACCACTTATGACATCTGAGTTACATCAAGGTCCATTTCTTTTCACTGTGGGTCCCATGTCGAGTAACTCTCTAAAAATATATACATGGCATTATGGACGACATGTTGTAGAAACTGGATCCTGTTATTTTCCTCTGAAGAGTGATGACTTTAGTTTGAACAGATAGTTAACTGGGCTGGACTCAAATTCCAAACCCCATTTCTTCTACATGGGCATTAGCTGAAATTTCTCATTTTTTAAATAGCCTTTCAGATGGTTCTATTTTCTGGGGAAACTGCAGTCTTTCTTATGCACAGACAGATCAGTTGTCATCCAACGTTTTGGTAAGAGTCTCTATGTAGGTTTTGGAGAACCTCATTCTGTGTCTCCCTCTTTCTGAGATTTTCCCTATTACTTTTAGCCTCCTCTGCATCTACCATCTCCACCCTCTGATTCCTCAGGTCTTTCTATGCAAGTTCTTGCCACCCAGATTTGTGTGAATTAGGAGATAACCTCAAATGAAAAGCTGTATAAATGTGAATTTTACTCAGTACACTCTCCTCACTTCAAGAATCGGCCTGTTTTTAGCCCACTCCTTTGCCTTCAAATATGTTTAACGTTTTTTTTTCTTTTAACTTCATCCAGAGCTTATGACTGTCATCCATGGGAACATAAGTCTAATATAACCTACTCCGCTGTGACCCAAAAGAGATTCTAGCTCTGTATTAATTTAATTATTATTTACTAACCCTTTTTTTCTTCTAAAAAGAATGGAAATCAATAGAAAAATTTCTAATGTTGATGTGGCTTTTATTTTCTATATGAATCATGTATGGCGTAGGTTATTTCCGGTAACTATAAACCATAGTAATGACTTACTCAATTCATTTTCTTCATGGTGTCTCTTGATGAGCAGAGCTTTCTTATTTTGATGAAGTTTAATTTGTCACTTTTTTTATAGAGGTTTCCTCTCACCCGTGTCAGACTTTTGCCTGCAAGTTACAAAGATATTCTCCCATGTTTTTCTCTAAAAGCTTGTGGATTTTGCTTTTATACATAGATCTAGCATTTATTTTGAATTAACTTTTTGTATGGCATGAGGTACAAAACATAGGCGAGTTGTAAAAGCCTGGAGTGAAAAAAGTCAAATGTAAAGAGTGCATGCCATACTGCTCTATTCGTATGAAGTTTTACAGCAAGAATAACTCAGCCATGGTAATAGAAATCAGAACACTGGTTTCCTAGGTGGCGGAGGGTGGTGACTCAAGGGGCACAAGAAAAGTTACCGGGGTTGTGAATATGTTCTATATCTTAAAGTGATTTTCACATATGCACATGCATGTGCAACACGCTCAATAAAGTGTACAAATAAACTGCATTTATTTTATGTAAATTATACTTTAACTAAAAATGTATTATAAAGTTTTAAAAAATCCACAAGAAAAGAAAGAAACTTAATGATACTATTTTTTAAAACAACGAGACAAAATCGAGTACCCAGGTAATGACAAAGAGAAGTTACAGGCATGTTAGTTCTGTCGTCATCAAAAGAGAATCTAATGACATCATCATTCACAGAAGACTGAAATAATAAACACAAAAATTGGAGCGTGCCACAGAACCAATAGTGGGTTACCTGATTTATGATCTTTTAAAGGTCTCAAAACTTCCTGTTTGAAAAGTCTGCCGCCTTAAGATTCTCCACATCTTCCCAAACCACTGTACCAAAAATGCTAAGTCTTTAAGGAAGAAACTGTATAAAATTCCTTTGTGGCCCTAGGAAAACTAAAGGTAAGAGTTTGTCCTTAATTTCAACCAAATTAAGCCACATCTAACTTCTTTTCTGCACACATATTCATATCACATAGATTAAATATTACAAAACAGTTTTGTAAACTTGATGGCTTTAATTTTAAGGTCAATGCACAAATAATCTAAAAAGTATAGTTTAGCCTATTAGTGCTCTGAATCAATTTTACATTCAAATACTTTTGAGAAGGGGCATATATTTTATACTGTTCATAGTTCTATCACGTATCTTGGAATGATCAACTTCATAATATTATTTAATTACAAATAACTAATACATTCCTTTATAATTATACAACTCTTCAGAGTTTAAGTAAATATTTTCATAATTATCTATTTTCTCTGATACCTCACATTGTAAGACTTAGGAGGGGAAGTGGTATAACTTTCCTGTAAAAAAAAGCCCTTTGTACTTTATTTTTATTTTTTAGTTTTATTTTTTGTACTTTAGAAAAAATTAACGAAGTTTATAATATCTCTTATATCAAGGCCAGCTTAGACCAGCTAACATCCTAAGACTTTGGGCAGTTAGTTCAAATAAACAGTGTCTCTCCACTGACTCAACTCTATTTTCATAAAAAGCAACATCCAAAGATCAGAGGTGCCTTAAATCCTAGCTGAAATCCATTAAATCATCTAGTGTAAGTCATGGAGAGACAGGATTCGACACAGCTCACTCTGTATACATCGTACTTTATTTAATCTACTTTTGTCTCTTTTTTTTCCCTCCCAGTAAAGGATGAGATATAAAAGAAAAACAATTCTATTATTATTGCTTTTATTGTGTCTTTGGGCCTTGCAAAGAGAGTATCGATTCAGGTAAATTAAAAAATTTAATGAATATTTTATTCTGGTGTTTTAAGGATATGGTTATGTCAGAAAGGCTCACCCCCTGAATAAATCAGCATTCAACTGTATCAATCCAAATACACCCAAACATATCCAAATGATAGCCAAATATATGAGCATAAATATAGCCTTTGGCTTAAAAACTCTTTGTTTTCAATGGGATCTAAGCTAAAAGTAATTTTTCTAGGCCCATATGTGTGAGAAGCAGCAAAGTTAAGCTGCCACGACAGTTACAATGTGATGGCAGCAATGTAATGTTAGTAAATATTATAGAGAAACTACCATATTTAAATAGGTGTCATCTTAAGAAACATCCCTAATATTGGTGACTTCAAGCACTATGTATTGCATTTCTCCTCCACATATTTGAAACAAGCAGAAAGACTTCATTGGCAATTAGCAAATTTCATTATTTTAATGATATTAAGTAAACATCTCTCCTTTGTTTCTCAAAGAATGTTATTTTAAGAGACGTAGCATGTGAGTGATTTTTATCAATTGTTTGATATGATATAGCATATAAGTTATATCTATCAATCAAATCACCTCATTAATTGTTATCATGTTCATTATTGTATCTCTACAACTAATAATGTATGTGTATTGGTTCATTCAGGCTGCTATCATAAAATACTGTAATGGGATGGGTTATGAACAACAGAAATTTATTTCTCACAGTTCTGGAGGCTGAAAAGTCCAAGATCAAGGCATCGGCAGATTTGGTATCTGGTGAAGCCCTCTTCCTGTTCATAGACAGCCATCCTCTCACTGTGTCTTCACATGGTGGAAGGGTTAAGGGAGCCCTCTGGGATCTCTTTTATAGGGGCACTAATTTTATTCATGAGGGCTCCATCCTTATGACTTAATCACCTCCCAAAGTTCCCACCTCCTAACACCATCACATTGGGGGTTAGGATTTCAACATATGAATTTGAGGGGGACACAGTCTATCCATAACATTATGTGTTCATTAAGCATTTGGTAATATTAGGTAATAAAATTAGGTAATAAAATGAATGGATTGATGGAGTATAACTCTAGTCAGCTTAAATGTGGAAGCCCCTCATATAAGTTTAAAAGTAACATGATGCTTTTTATTTTTCTTAAGCACAAAGAAACTACAGAGGGTATATCAGTGCTGGTAAGTCTTTGATTACAAATATGATATGACCTCTTCTTTGAGGACAAAATCAGTTGGAGGGTAATGGAGTATCTGCAAGTCTTTGGTTCCTTCAGGCAGGGTAAACCAAAGCAAATTTGCAAATGTGTCAAAGAAGAGCGGAGTGACAGAGAGCAATGAGTGAGAACTGGTTAGGGAAACGTGTGACAGGAGCCAGAACCCAGCCTTCAGGAACTTTGGGTCTTTTAAAGGTCTGGACAAACACACAGAAGGAAAGTCTTGGCTAAAAGGCTCTCAGTAGATGGTATTAGTCACAAGCCACCTACAAAATCATGCCATCAGAATGTGTGCCGAGAGGAAAACTTCCCCAAAGGCTGTACAAGATCCAATATCATAATATGTTCTTCAATTTTTCCTATATTTATGGGAACCCACATAGTGAAGTGAAAGCAATTTTCCTTTCTGATGTTTGTTGTGTCCAGGGGCCTTGTCCATCTGATGGTTCTATGATTTACAACATCTGCACTAAGACCATCACTCCATACTTGGGTGAGCTGTGCTATGCATGAAAATAATATAGTAAGAAGGTTTTCATGTGCTGGGCAGAGTATGTTTCCTCCATATATTGCTGTGGCTAACAGGAGGCAGGAAGTTTGAACCATCTGAAGATAACAGGGAAATCCCTAAGCAAAGGCAGGAACATTCAAGAAAGTCTGCTGAAGTAGAGGCTGAGGGAGAGAATAGATTAAAATATTTTCTGACAAAATGTATTCAATGCAATGCAATCTAACAAGCCTTCTCTTATTAACATTATATTCTTAGCATCAGTTGTCTAATAGCCTTGTCATACTGATACTCATCATTCAATGTCATCACTGTCAATAGAAGTGGGTGCTGGGTAGAATGCCCCATCTTAGTCACACCCCTGATGTTGCAGCTACTCTTATCTGTGGACATAGGCACAAAGACAGTCTTATGATATATGACTCAGCCCCTTAGCTGCCTGGCACCCTTGCTACCTCAGCCCAGAGTGGGCTCTCAAAAGGTGTCCCAGCCAGGGTGCCATGAGAGTGTACAGTAAGGAGGAAAAGTAAGTCCTCAGACACAACTGCTTGTCTTTCCACCTATTCTGTGATTATGGACAAGATAATCAAAACTCTCCACGCTTTGGTTTCCTTATCTAATAAAATGGGGATGATGGTCATAATACCTATCTCATAGGGGCAGATTAAAGTACATAATACTTACAGAAGTATTCTATATGTATTAGCTTCTTCTTCTTTTTTTTTTTTGGTCAAGTAGTTTCTTTTTTAAAAAATTTTTTCTTACATTACAGTGGCATATTAGCTACTAACAAAAGGCAACAAACCTCATTTAGCAGATTAGGAAATACTTTCCTTAGGAAGGAATATTTAAAATGAGACCTGAAGGCTATGTGGCAATTAGCAGGTTGAAGTTGTGACATGTTTGAGGAAATAAAAAAAGGTCAGTGAGCCTGGAAAAAATGACAAGTGAGGGGCTAGGTAGGAGATGTGGCTGGAACAAAGTGAAAGGTCAGATCACACAGAATATTCTGGCCATATAAGGGATACGGATATGATTCTAAGACGATGAGAAGTCACTGAACACTACTGAACAGGATAGTGATGTGGAAACACTGGAGCTTCAGAAATGTGATACTGGAAACACAATGGAAATATGGAAAACAGGTTGGAAAGGGATAATGCAAGGACGGGGGCATGGGAATATGGAAGTTCATTATATTAGTCTCTTTACATTTGCGGACTTTTGCAATTTTTCGTACTAAAAATTATTTTCAAAAAGTGTACAGTGAGACCAATTAGGAGGCTATTGCAGTAGCTCAGACAAGGGACAATGGTGACTTGAAGTCACATGGTGGCAGGAAATGGAGATAGGGGATGCATTTGAGAGATATTCTGAGGTAAAACTAGCAGGGTTTAACAATGGACTTGATGTTGGGATTTAGGAAGTGCTCTGAGTGTACAGCGACTTTCATATTTCTGCCAATCCAAGTGGATCCAGGGAGATAAGGTGACATATGAAGAGGACGTACTTTGGGGAGGAGATGACAACTTTAACATTAAACATCTTCATTTTCTGGTGTCTGTGCAAACTTCGGTAGAAGACTTCAGAACACAGATATATGAGTCTTACATTCCTGGGTGAAGTCTAGTTAGTTGTACATAAAAATTTGAAGCCCCAGGAAAATGTTCAGAAGTGTCAACTGATCAAATAGAGGACCTAGGAGAAACCCTTCTTGAGAATAATCATCAAATCAAGGCTCCTGAGCAGATAGGATATTTAAGGCTAATACTAGACAGAAAGTAGAGATATATTTCCATTGTAATAGAAGGGAAAGATATTCAGTACTACAGGTAAATTTAGAGGGGAGATGGCAGAAAGCTGAGGGAGAGTTCACCTGATGGCTGCTATTTTCTCTGTGAATTAGAGGAATGAGAATGAGAATTGTGCAGATGAAGATTTCTGGGCAGCACACAGAGTTAAAATGAGGTTGGAAATCATTTTTTCCATGCCACTACCACCAAAGTTCGTCGTTTTTCTTACTGCGTCATGCTCATTTGGCATTCTATATCTCATTTCATATAGCCCATGATTTTATAGACACTTAGTTATCTCAGGCTCTAATAAGATGTAGTGTGATTCTTTGCATGATTTTTCTTGACAGGTCTGTGAATAGTCAACCAGAAGAATTAAAGCTAGCAGACTGGTTTTTCCCTGAGTAAGAATTCCAAATCTAACATGCGAGACTAATCCACAGATTGCTCAGCAGAAATGACCAGATGGCAGCAATACCATGACTGGCCTTCCAAATGTTGGAGAGCAGATGGATCTTGATTCTGTTTTAAGAAATAAGCAGTGGCTGAGACCTATTGGGAATGAACATTAGGACTCAAATAACCTCCATGAATGAGTGTGTAGATAACAGAAACTCAAAGGTCTTAGAATGACGGCAGGCCTAAGTGTAAGGGTGTATTTGAGACCATTTGATCCTCATTTCACCAATGAGAAGAACTAAAGCCCAAATCAGATATAGATGGGCAATTCATGTTTTAATACAACAGCTTTCCTCTGGCCTCTCTGCCTCCATCTTCTTATTCTGCCCATCTATTGTTCACTCTGATGCTATAGGATTTAAGGACTTCTCTTTATTAATATTTGAAAGGAGACAGTCATTTAAGATCATTATTGAATAATGGTCCATGACATCCTTCCATAATACCATAACATTTATTAGATCTAATCAGGACACAGAAAGCACACCAATCATTTAAACAGAGAATTTAATATAAAGAATTGTTACCTAGTATTAAGTTGTTAACTAGGTAACTTGAAAGACTGAAAAGGGAACTCTAGGTGTTATGGAGGGAACAATTACAAGAAGTAATGATTTCTCCTAGGGCCGAAGAAACAAAAGCAAGAGGCTGAAATTATTAAATCTTAGAAACTTAAAGCAGCCCTGGGAGCTTAAGGTCTGAAGCCACTCATGTGGTGCTGGTGTCTCTGAGCTCTAGGGAGGCCTTTGGGGTGGGGAACCAGACTTCTAAGGAGCACAGAGAGACTGGTTTTACAAGTGCTGGAAAAACTAAAAGCTGGATTCAATGGCTGCTCTGAAGGGAATTACTATTGCTGTGGTGAAGACGGGTTGCTGGAATGGGACGCGTGGGAACAGCACTCAGACGCAGACCAGAAGCCCACAGGAAACAGGAAAGAGCATGTTCCTTCCTCCTGCAGCTTTGCCATTGTCCTCCAGTGCCCTCTATTAGCAGAGCTTAACAGGGTGCCTGCTGGCAAAGGAGGAGTGTGGTTCGCCTGTGCATAATAAAGCAGAGTATGGTGTGGTGGGTTTAGTTATGAAAGATAATAGCTTAACAACTTAACATAGAGTCCCACTAAGGCAAGTAAGGCATATCTTCGCAATTCAATAAGAATTTGTTACCTTAGACTTTGGACAACATTTCTCAACTATGTGTCTTCAAAGATCTTGGAATTACAGTATAACTTAATTGTAAGTGTACTTTTGTAATGATTTGACCATTTCTGATAAACTGTTTTCTCCAGTTTATCATAACCATCAAGGCTTAGAGTTAGGAGTAATGCTACAATCAGATAGTTTCTTTTCAATAAGTAGTATCTATAGCAGTCATATTAAAAGGTGTTTTGTTCATAATTTTTATGTCTTTCCTACAGAGCATCCATGAATGCAACTACCAACTGGTCAGCTCCAATTGTGTGGCTCGGCACTTACAAAGAAGAAGTATTGGAAAATTATTACACAAATCATAAAATTACCGTGGGGTTGACTGTGTTTGCTGTGGGAAAGTAGGTAATGCCAAACGTCCTTTCCATTCAGGTCCTTATTGTTGAAAATGACAGGTTATCAATAATCCCACCCCAAGAATCTAGGAAAAGTAAAGCAAAATAAAGCCAAAGCAACAGTAGTAAGGAAATAATAAAGATGAGAACAGAAATCCATGAAATGGAAAATGGAAAAGGAATAGAAAAAAATCAATGAAACAAAAAACTTGTTCTTTGAAAAAAAAATAAAATAAAATTCACAATCAACCAGGAAATCTGGCAAAGAAAAAAAAAACACAAATTACAAACATCAGGAAAGAAACAGAGTATCTTGCCTCAGATCTTTGCATATTAAAAGGATAATCAGGGAGGGAATTCTACAAAACACTCTATACACATACATTTGACAAATTAGATGAAAAGCACAAACTATCATAACTCACCCAACAGGAAACAGATCATCTGAACAGCCCCTATAGATATTGAGGAATTCACGATTTTTAAAACTTCCAAGGTCTCCAGGCCCAGATGATTTTATTGGAGAATTCACTTATTTTGAAAAATATTAATATCAATTCTAAACAATCTCTTACAAAAAACAGAAGAGAAGGAAATGCATCCCAATTTATTTTAAAAGCAAGTGCTGCCCTGATAGCTAGCTAAATCACACTCAAAAGTACAAGAAAGTATTAAGCAAAGTTGAACAATGTATATAATACTCACTAAATTTATAAAGTTTATCAACTTCATAGTAACTTGTTATTAAATACAGATAATTTATTCTTTAAAAAGAAAAAAAAGGAGGGAAGGAGGAAGGGAGGGAGGGAGGGAAGGAGGGAAGGAGAGAGGGAGGGAGGAAAGAAAAAATATTTACTGGCAATGACACTGTAGATCTACAGGGAAAGACTTCCATAAACGATGTTGCAGAAAGTTGATGTCAACATGGGAAAATTAAAATTGTGCCTCTGTAGTACACCATATACAAACATCAAGTCTCAGGTGGTTTAAAGACCAAAAGTTAAAGGAAAAACTACAGTTTATCTTTATAAACTCAGGAAAGAAAATAATTTCTTAATTAAGACACAGAAAATACCAATCATAAAGGGGAAGGCTAATAAATGTGACTATTTAAATTAACTTTACCTAAGAAATCATCAGAAAAACCCAAATTGAGGACCATTCTACAAAATACCTGATCAGGACTCTTCAAAACGGTCAGGATCATGAAAACAAGGTGAGAAACCGACCCAGATTAGAGAAGACTCAATGCCATGTGTGTCCTGGAGTGGATCCCAGAAGGACTCCAATGCTATTAGAGGAAAAATTGGTGAAATCCAACTAAATCTGTGGTTTAGTTAATAGTATTTTGCCACTGATAATTTCTAGATTTGACAAATGTACCATTGTTATATAAAATCTTAACATTAGGGGGAGGTGGGTAAAATGTATATAGGAACTCTCTCTAAAGATTTGCAATTTTTTCTGTAACTCTGATATTCCAAAATAGAGGTGTTTTTTTTTTTAAGTTGAAAAACTTTAAGTTTTCCATTGTAGTGTAAGAGCCTGACCATAAGCTCTTTTGATTGATTGTATATGCCAGACATTAAGCTTTTGATTGCCAAGGCATCTGTTTCAGACACCCATCTCAAATAAACACATTGCCAGCTATGTGATTACTAGCTAACCAACAAGATAAAGAGCCAACTGCCCTACCATGAAATTCTCCTTTTAGAAAGCCCTGGGCAACCTAGATAATTGACTGTTTGAGTGACCCTGCTTTTCCCTTCTCACACTTTAATTCCCACTCTTATATTTTAAATTTACCAGTAAAGAGTAAATTTGTGAAACCCTGAGCACCCCATCCTTGACCCCCATAAAGGCAGAACCCCAGGTACGAGCTCACACGCATGCGCACTCAGTCTCTCTGTCCTTCCCTCCCTCTCTCCTTCCCTCTCTCCCTGACTTTCTCTGTCCCTGTCTCTCTCTCCCCACCTCCTCCCCCCTGCCCCACCCCCCATCCTGGGCATACCATATACCCGCCAGGACTTGTGAGTCTTGATTTTTTCAAAGTTCCTTGATGGAACTCCTCTCCTATGATTGATAGAACCTCATCGGGGAGAGGAGAGGTAGATAACTTCACACGTCCTTTCACACTGCTTAAATACAACTCTAAAAACATATCTAATATTTGATTGCTTAGTACTAAGCATTTTTGGATAAACTACAGTCAGTATAATTTAAATAGTATGTGTTCCACTAAAACAGAAGAAAATGAACTTATTTCTTTTTTACTTCACAGATATATTGAGTACTACTTGTACAACTTTATAGTATCTGCTAATAGGTATTTTATGGTTGGCCAGAAAGTCATAATTTATGTCCTGATAGATGATTTCTCCAAGATGCCTTGGATAGCGCTGAGTCCCCTCCGTACAATCAAAGTTTTTAAAATTAAGCGAGAGAAGAGATGGCAAGATATTAGTATGATGCGCATGAAGACAATCAGTGAACATGTTGTAGATCACATCCAATATGAAGTTGACTTCCTCTTCTGCATGGACGTGGATCAAGTCTTCTTTCAGGAATATGGATTGGAGACCCTGGGGGAGACAGTAGCTCAGTTACATTCTTATTGGTATAAGGCAAACCCTATAGATGTACCTTATGAGAGAAATCAATTATCAGAAGCATATATACCTATTGGTAAAGGAGACTTCTATTACCATGCTGCTGTATTTGGTGGCACTCCCATTCAGGTTCTCAACATTGCCAGAGAGTGCTTTAAAGGGATCATGAACGATAAGAAAAATAACATTGAAGCAGTGTGGCATGATGAAAGTCACTTAAATAAGTATTTCTTTCTTCATAAACCTGCTAAACTTTTATCTCCTGAATACTGCTGGGATAGTCATGGAGAATATAATAGTGATATCAAAGCTATCAAACTCTATTGGGCTTTTAAGTACCATAAAATTCTTAGAAAAACAGATAATACTTTAGCCCTTTTCAATAGTTCTGAATTTAAGAGCATCGTTTCATCTTATATTGTAGATAATTAGCACATGACAAATTTTAGCACTAAAAAACTCACTAACAAAATGACAAGCCCACCATCATGGCATACTCATACTTTTCCTCACATTCATTTTGAATCATCTAACATGAGATGTAGCAGTGGCAGAATGGATATATTAACAATGTGATGATGTAGTGATTTCATATCCTCTGTGAATGTTGAAGATATATTATTCGTTGGGTCGCACTGAACAAAATAGGATCTGTACCAAGAAAATAAAACCTAAAGTATGTTCATTGATCTGAGTAGATTTACATTTCTCATATTGCTTAAGGAAAGTGATCGTCTAGGGTGTGGATAAGGGACACTCACTGCAACTATACTAATATACTCTCTGTGTAAAACTTTGAGAACATTAAAGCTGTCAACAGATTGGCAAACAGTGGCATTCAAAAAGAACTATGTTTTAAAACTGCAAAGTTGTTTGTTGTAAAAACTAATAAAAAAAATAAAATAATGTATAGAGAATAAAGCCTTCCCTTATTCTCCCTTTGAAAACCTTTCCCTCAATATTCCTTTTATATGCATTTATATACTCACCACATGACTACACACATACACACATGCACATGTGTGTGCTTATATAATATTTTATGCAAATTGACCTATCACACACATGCACACATACATGCATAAACACATATTTATCAGTAGTCAGTGTCCAGTTAGGAAAATAGAAACTACTATTCTATGTATTTCAAACAGTGGAAATTTAACATAGGGAATAGGACATATAGGTGATAAAAGTGCTGAGGGACACACAGGGGAGAGTGAAGCAACACAGAATTTTGTACAACTTTATATTAGATGCTTTATTTTTTAAGTGAAGGCATTGGACTCCTGAAGGATACATTGTAAGGTGTCCAAAAAGAGCTACAACCTGGCATGAGTTGCCTGACATGAGCTGGGACAACAGAGGGGAGTTTTAGTCACTGCTAGAGATGCCACTCGGGAGGGGGGAGGAAGGGAAAAGGTGCTTTTCTTCTGTCCTCTCTTCTGCAGTGCTTTTCATTGTCTGGTGTTATACAATGGTCAGATGCAAGGGAGTCTGGGAAATGTGGGTCTCTGCCACACTAAGCAGAGTGTGGGAAAAATGAGAGAGAATCGAGAGTCAACAAATGGCTGCCACAGTCCACCCTTTTTGTCACGAAGCTCCCATTCTCACACTTCTACCCATAGCTAACTCATAAAATGACTTCTTGTGTCCACCTTGCAGAATTCAACTAACTTTTGTACAAATAATCACTTTATTTGAGAAAGTGAAACGCAAAAGTTCTGTCACCATGTCCAGGACCCAGATGTTATGAGGTCTTCTCCCTCGGGACTACATACAGCTCTTCAGTTTGGTGAACTCGGATCTAAATTGAAAAGAAAATAACTAACACTCCTCATTTAAAAGTAGTAGGGGAAGGAAAAAGGAAAAATCACTGGTTTACATATAAAGATATACACCTACATGTAATAATATAGATTTAAGCTTGTTTATATTTATAATAAAAATATGCATGCCTGCTGCAGTCCTCTGTGCCTATTTCAGCAGCCCATAAAGGACCTCAGACTTTCTTGTCACCAATTTTCCAATCTTCCCAAGTCTAATCTCATAGAATGACTTCCATCTGATAATGGATTGCAGCTGCATATATCCAAGCCCACCATTTGATGGATCAAGTAACATTAAGTTATTGGTGGGTAGGAGAGGTCACAGCTCTAATAATTTAGAATTCCATGCACACAGCATTCATTCTCTACCTGAGCTATGCAAAATGTTCCATTCGGTACCTATGTTTGCCACTTGAACCTGCTAAGGGGCACATAACCTTGTTCTGTAGACTGTACCTCATACAGATCCTCCTCTTGCTCTGGGCTTCACTCAAAATAGGCAGGGTTACCAGTTTCCCAATAAATAAGTCAGAGTGGCACACTCAACTCCAATATACATGTGGCCTCCAATATCCAAAGAGTCCCACTGAGCTTTATGCCTCTGATTTGGTGGCAAGTGGTACAAGGTCTAAGAACTTGTCTAGAGCAGATAACCTTGCATGCTCCTCAGAAATGTCACTGATGTGTTAGGCCTCTGAATTTTATGGGGGTTTTCCTCCACTTCTTGGTATACATTTGTATTAGCATGACGTCTGGGATTCTTGTTATTTTCTGCTCAAAATTATACTAACGGTGACAGCCTGTGAGACGTCCAGATGATGAAGGACCCTGTGGATTATATTATGACAATGCAGGAAAGTTCACATAGCTCTGAGGTTTACTCTTGTCTCTGCCAGGTGAGCGCAAACTGCTTTTGATCATTCATACTAAGCAATATGAGGTAAAACATCTGTTAGCTACAGATGCAATACCAGGACTATGTTCATCTGCTCCAGTAAAGATACAACACCTGGAAAAGTAGCTGTGATTGGAATCACCACTTAATATATAATAATTCACAGGCATTCTCTAAATTCATTTAGCATTTATCCTGGCCAAACAAGCAAGTTAAACAAGGGAGTGATAGGAATCAATAGCCTCAAATGTTCAAGTCCTTGATGGTAGCATTAATCTTCACAATCTCCACAGGGAGGTGTTATCACTTTTGATTTACTGTTTTAGTAGGAAAGTCTTTTCCGTTGGCTTCCATTTGGCCCTTCTTTCCCATTAGCCCTTATGCCATGAGTCAGAGACTGATGTAAATATTCTGATGCAAATATTGCTAAATATAAACACTTTGACCATGAATTCAGGACTTCAAAAGCTGCAGAGTGGTTCTTTTATATGCTGGGACCACTGTGAGATAAACTCAGGGTAGAATTTAATTTATCCCCTAGTTTCCATAAGCCTTCACTCTGTTCAGTAGACCACAATGCCATTTCTAGCCTCTAGAAATTACTGTCAACTCAGAGTTAGTGTTCCTTCTGCATTTGCCCCCATGGACATAGTTATCCCTTGTAAATGATCACACATCCTGCCTTGAGGCGACACAGATGCCCCTTCAATCAAGGGACTAACTGGTTTAGGTGTGGGAATATGGTGAGACATTGTAACTTGTTACTGGGATAGCTCGTCAGTTTTTTGCTCCCCAGGCCTAGAGTTTTTTCCAGTAATGTAAACTCCATAATTTTCAGTGACATTGTGTCTGTTTCAGTGTCAGTATCTCCCCTGATTTATTTCTCAATGACTTAGTGAAAGAAAATGTCCTCCTAGCTCCCCCTTTTCCCTCCTCCCTGAAACACAGTCAGAGGAAAGGAGATTGGTTTGAACACGATAAATTCACTATAACATTCTCATCTCCCTAAAGCTTTGGGTTTCTTTTTTCTCCTTCAGGAAGGGGAAGCTATGACATCTTAACCTCATTGATTGTAGTTTACCATTAAATTCAAATTGTAGTTTAATAACCAAGAAAACTCTTAGAACCACTACCAGCTAAGACAATGTATTAAATCCAAAGTCTTAGATTAGTGTGCCTGTTTTGATAACTTCAGCTCAATCCCATATTATATTCCATTATCTGGATCTAACATTTGGGTTGATGAGTATTTGGGTGGTTTCCATCTTTTGGCCACTACCAAGAAAACTGCTATGAATGGTCGTAAACAGATCTTTTCATGAACATATGCTTCCATTTTTCTCGGGTAAATATCTAGGAGTGAAATTGCCAGATTGTGTGCTTAAATTGTTAAGAAACCGCCAAAATCTTTTTCAAAGTAGTTGTGCCATTTTACATTCCCACCAACAGCATATGAGAATTCTAGTTCTCTCATCCTCACCAACACTTGGTATGGTCAGTTTTCTTAATTTTAGCCATTCTAATAAGTGTGTGGTAGTATATTATTGGGGTTTTAATTTGCATTTGCCTGAAGACTAATGAAGATGAAGACTAAAATGATTTTTTTCATATACTTATTTGCCTTCTCTGTGTGTTTTGTTTCATTTTGGTGAAATGTCTGTTCAAACATTTTGCCCATTTTTTACTGTATTTCATCCAATCTGCAGTTTCCTTTTCATTGTCTTAACTGTTTTTTCTCCTATGATTTCTTCTATATGGTTTGTTTTAGATTTTACATTAAGGTCAGAGACCCATTTTGAGTTAATTTTTGTGTATGGTGCAAACACTGATCAAAGTTATCTCTCTTTTTTTGCATATGGATATCCTAGAGTTATTTTTTTAAGACTATTCTTTCTCTAATGAATTGCCTTTTCTTATTTGTCAAAAATCAGTTAGTTGTTCATATAGGTATAGGTCTATTTCTGGAATCTTGGTTCTGTTCCAATGATTTATGTGTCTATCTTAAAACTATATAGTCTTAATTACTGTATCTTTAAAGATCTAAAATTGTGCCGAAGTAAAAAGTTTATTTAAAAAGGTAAAAACACAGAGACCTAATAGAAAATAACAGCTATGAACAGTTTACAGAGAAGGAATGACAATGGCCCTTAAACATACAAAAGGATGCTCAACATCAGCCACAATAAAACAAATGTAAATTAAAGCTACATTGAGATACAATTCACACCTTTCAGACCGTCAAACACCAAAAATTTTAACAACACACTATATTGAGAAGGATATGAGGAAATGGGTATTTTCATTGTGGATGGTGCGAGTTAAACTGGAATGCAATTTGGCAACATTTACTTAAGTTTTAACTGGGTATAACCTTTGATCCAGCAATTCCATTTCTAAGAATTTATCGGCAATATAGCTCAACGTGTTCGTGGAACGTATTCAAGTATTTCCACTGTGGCATTTCTTATAATAGCAAAGACAACAAAACAACCAAAATGTCTGACAACAGGAAACTGGTTAAATTATGACACGGTCATATAATGAACTACAGTACACTAGAAATAGAATGTCAGATGTATGAGATATAATGAAATGGTCTTCAAAATATACTGATGAGTGAGATAGTCAAAGTATTGAACACTGAACACTGTTTTTGGTATGCTGCCATCTATGTAAAAGGAGGGAACTACACACACACACACACACACACACACACACACACATACACACACACACACACACACACACACACACAAGCCAAGAAACTGAAGAGTGGCTGCCGCTGGAAATGGGGTACTAGGAAGAGTCAGGTGCCATGGGGAGACAATTCAGTGTGTATTATATAACCTTCTGTTAGAATTTTTTTACTCTGTGTGTCTTTCAAGATGAAAAACTCATTTATTTTTAAAGAATAAGGGCAAAATAAAGGTGCATACTATCCCAAATTAAGAGTGATTATCTCAGGACAATGTGATTACATTTGATTTATCATTTTCTCCTTTGTGCTTTTATGCACTTGACAAAATTAAGAACATGAAAATGTGTCACTTCTATAATCAGAAAAGTAACTACTTCAAAAACAT
This sequence comes from Eidolon dupreanum, assembly GCA_028627145.1. Lineage (NCBI taxonomy): Eukaryota > Metazoa > Chordata > Mammalia > Chiroptera > Pteropodidae > Eidolon > Eidolon dupreanum. Next base: position 153,126,396 of record CM053509.1, on the reverse strand, counting down.
TCTTAGAAATCATAAGAAGAAATTAGCTTTACCTGGGATAGTTGGACAATGCCTAGAATATGAGAATAAAGATGTTTCACTTTTTGTGCCATTCATACACACACACACAGAACACCATTTAAAATATATTTCTATAAGTAAAAATCAGTGACAAGAAAGGTAAGGAAGTACAACAACAACAACAACAACAACAAATAAAAGCAAACATATTTAAATCCTTTACTTTTTCATATGGGACCAAGTTCTACCACTGGTAATAATGAGAATAACTGGCTATCAATTGTAACATCATGACAGTATCATTATGACTTTATAATGCTTTCATCATCAAGAGTCTGACGACATCACCATTAGCAGAAAATTCAAACACAGGGAGTTATTATACAATATATATTCATTTTTTTGACAAAGACTCAAAATATAATGCTAGTAAAACATCTTAAGATCTTCTCTTTACATCACCAAAACTAAAGGTAAGACTCTTAGGAAAGAACTGTATGAAAGTTTAGATGACCTGGCAAAATCATAGATAGGGATCATCCCCAAACCTTGGCCTTAAAGGCACATTATACAAAATAGGTGACATATAAACATATAACTGGTCTTTAAGAACAATGTCATGGAGGGTACATTGTCAGAAAACAATCTGGCTAGATGGAGCCTTACCTCATGCATAGGATATTTCTAATGTTCTTGAATTTAAAAGTTAGTCATTTCATATTGCTGGGATAGTAAAATTAGGCCCAGTTGAAGCCTTCCCCATCTATTAGCTATAGAAGAACTTCCCAAAGAAATGTAATACAAGTCACATTTTTAACTTTAAATATTCTAGGAACCACATTGCAAAAGATAAAAAGGTATAGATGACATTCATTTTATTTATTTATTTTTTCAATTTCAAATTACCTAATTTTATTTCAGGATAAAATGTGATTACTTAAAATTTTTAAAATTTTTCAATTACAGTTGATGTTCTATATTATAATAGTTTTATGTATACAGTATAGTGGTTAGACATTTATATAAGTTACAAAGTGATCTCTCCAATAAGCTAGGACCCACCTGGCACCATACATACTTATTACAATACTATGGACCATGTTTCCTACTCTATATTTTACATCCCCGTAACTATGTTCTAACTGCCAATTTCTACTTAATTTTGTCTTCTTTTTCATCCAGCCCCCTAACCCCACTTCCTTCTGCAACCATCAATTTGTTCTCTGTATCTATAAGTTTGTTTCTGCTTCGATTGTTCATTAATTTCATTTTTTAGATTCCACATATAAGTAAAATCATAGGTAGTTGTCTTTCTCTGTCTGACATTTTACTTAACATAATACCCTTTAGGTCCATCCCTGTTGTTCCAGATGGCAAGATTTCATTCATTTTTATGGCCGAGTAATATTTTATTGTATACAAGTACTATTTCTTCTTTATCCAATTGTCTGTACAAACTTATGTTGCTTCCATATCTTGGCTATTATATATACATTGTCCTTTGTCTCTTGTAAAGCCTTTGATTTAAAATGTCTTTTGTCTGATGTATTGCTACCCCGGTTTTTTTTTTTTTTTCATTTCCATTTGCATGAAATACCTATTTTCATTCCTTTACTTTCAGACTGTGTGTGCCCTTTGATCTGGAGTGGGTATTTTGTAGGCAGCATGTGTATGGGTCTTGTTTCCTTTTCCATTCAGCTACCCTATGTATTTTTGATTGGAGCATTTAATCCATTTACATTTAAAGTAATTATTGAGAGGTATGTAGTTATCACCATTTTATTATTCATGTTTTTTATCTCCTCCTCCTCCTCATCCTCCTCCTCCATTTTAAAAAAAGTCCCTTTGACACTTCTTGTAATATTGTTTTAGTACTGATGAACTCCCTTAGCTTTTTCTTGTCTGAGACAGATGATGTTCATTTTAACAATATATTTCATTTAACCCACTACATCTAAAATTTTATTTTAACATGCAGTAAATATAAACAATATTAATGAGCTATCTCACATTATTTTTTTCATACTGAGTCATCAAACTCCTCTGTTTGGACTAGCAACATTTTAAGTATTCACTAGTCACATGTTGCTAGTGGCCACCATATTGGAAGGCACAGATCTAAAAACTACTTGCTCATTAATTAAGGATTCAGAGACCTCCATTTTACTCCAATACATAACTCAAAAGCAGGATCTGTTCTTGGATGATGCCTACTGAAAACTAGTTTATGCTTGTAAACAGAAATCCTGACACCTTCAACAAAAGCTCAGTGCACTGACTAGAGCCAACTATTCCATTTTAAAGCTTAATGTCTTTAATGTAGACTTTTAATCACTGTTTACAAGGATATGCCTTTGAGAGAACTCATATATTTTTAGGTTACTAGTCCTATAACTTTGAATAAATTATTAGTCTTAATATATTTGTGAGAAAAAAATTATAAACATCAACTTTGGGAAAATACATTTCTTTGCTTAAGGATTTATCTTCATAAATACTTTATTTTAGTTTCAGAGAAGCACAAGTGAAATAGAACAAGAGTTTTTTTGAATTTCCTTTATGCAATCATGATGAACTCTGATAAGGAACCCACGCACTCAAAATGTCACCTTCACTTTGCACCTAATCTAAAAAGAATCAGCATTCTAAGGGAGATTTTTGCAGGCACTTCAAACAATATGGGCGGTTTCCTTAACTCAAATCTGCCTTCTTTCTAAGGCTGAGCATTCTAGAATCAGACATTTAACTTAGCGACCAAATTTCCATAAATTAATTTATGGAAATTAATTAGAAGATGGCAAGAAAGTTGTTTTTTACTTTCCAAAAAAACCTCATTTTCTCCTCTATTTTTTCTTCTAGGGGAGAATGAATTCTAAACGGAAAACGCTGTTATTCATTTCATTTGCTTTATTACTGATGTTGATTAAGCATCATTTCCGGTAAATATAAAAGATTAATAAATCATTATCTTTAGTGATTGGTACATTTCATCTAAAATACTGAGTTTTGTCCAAAAAAGATTAATAAACACTTCCTAATCAAAAATTATCTCCTCTTTGGGGAACAAATCAAATCATAAACAAATGAATTCTTTCATTTTTTTATTAAGCATATATTTATTAAGCACCTTCTTGGTACCAGGCCCTGTTCTAGGTGCTGGGAAAACAGTAATTACCCAAACACAGTGACCGCTCTTATGAAATTTACATTTTAGGTAGAGAGGATGGACAATAAGCAAATAAATATATAACAATAGAGAAGCATAATATTTTATATAATAACGCAATGAATAAGGCAAGATAAGAGGATAGAGAGTATTGTGGGGTTATATATTTTAAACTACATTAAAGTTTCATCTAATAGGAGCAAGATTCAAAGTGACCTGCTATAGAAACACAGGTGTGCTGGGGAACAAATTTGTTAACCTGCTAAAATTCTCTCACATAGATAAATACAAATTCTTACCTCAGCCATGCCTTCCTCCTTATGATCTTTTTTTTTTTTTTTTTTTAAATAAGCAATGTAATGTTACTGGATGCTATTTAAAAATCAGCTATATTGTGGGAGCTAATGTCTTTTATTTGTTTATTTTTATTATTAAAAATTATTGGGGTGACATTGAGTGATAAAATCCAATAAGTTTCAAGTGTACAATTCACCAGTATGTTGTATATATATATATTGCATTGTGTGTTCACTGCTCATAGTTAGATTACTTTCCATCTTTTAAAATTAACCGCATTGCTTTGGCATCACGTTCTACATGTTATTTGCCCTCTGGCGTATTGTACTTTAATAGAAAGGACTCATGGTCACTTGTAATAATATTAAGATCATCTTTTTGAAGATAATGTGCTATCTTAATCAAAAAGGAAATTAGAGACCATAAGCTTGTAGCAGGCCTGGATTCCAGAACTAAAATGTCAGATCAGAACTGGATGCCATGTATTCCAGAACCTGGCATATAGTAGGATTTATAGCTGGCATTATACCTGGCATATAATAGGTGTTTAGTAATTATGTGGCTAACAAGTAAGTAAATAGGTTTGAATTCTAGATTTTCTGTTATGCTAATTGCAATAAGCATTTGTTCAAATTTAATGCTAAATGCCCTTTCCCTCATTTACCTAAAGAATAAAGAAGCGCCTACAGAAGATAAGGCTCTGCTGGTAAGAATCTCCATTCCATAAATATTTCACAAACTGTACTAAGAGCAAACTGGCTGGAGTCAAGTGAGTAGTAATGGTGATGGCAGTCAGAAAGGACAGGAAACTACACTGAATTCTCTAGAGGCAAAACCACTGACGAATTTCTTGGGTGTCAGTTCAGAAACATTCTACACATGCATATATACGTGTATATGAGTTTGTATGGACATGTGTATGTGTACATCTCCAAATTTTGCTCACTCAATGCACTTGCTTGCTTACACCAGACAAGTTTTTGACATTTGCCATAGTATCACTGTTCAGGATGATGTTTTTCTTTAGATTGACAGCCCTCATCAGTCTACCATATTTTCTACCACTGACCATTGCGTAGGACCTGAGATATTAGTAAAACCAACTGTCAAAAATAAATTTTAAAAAATACTTCATTTGTCACTGTATATTTTTAATGAAGCTTGGCATAGATGATTTGAATTTTGAATGAGCACAAGGATTGGGCAATCTGATAATGAAATATCTTTAGCTAAAAACATGTCTGAAATGTCAAAAAAGGATGTACTTTTATATGGACTTTATAATATTTGATTTTGAAATAACTATAGATTCACAAGAAGTTGAAAAGATAGTACAAAGAGGTCACATGTACCTTTCACCCAATTTTCTCCAATGCTACATCTTACATTAGTGTACAATTTAAAACAGAAAACTGATGTTGAGACAAAGTATGTGTATATCACACTTTATGCATGTGTAGAGTTATTTGTGTAATTACAATAGCAATCAAGATACAAAACTATTCAATCACCACAAAGATTCCCTCTGAGCCACCATTTATACTCACACCAAACCTCCTCTCACCAACCCTCCCAATCACTTGTACCACTAATCTATTTTTAACTTTATAATTTTGTCCCTTTGAAAATGTTTATAAATGGAATCATACATTATATGATCTACTGAGATGAGCTTTTTTCCACTCAGCATAATGCCCTTGATCCAGCCACTGCAGTGTGTGTCAATAGGCTATTTCTTTTTATTCCACCAAGGGATGTGCCAATGTTTGTTTAACCATTCACCTACTGAATGTTATTTTGGTTGACAGTTCTTTTCTTACGGCACCTGGAAAACACTGTACCACTTCCTTTTCGGTCCATGGTATCTGATGAGAAATCCACTCTCATTCAAATTGTTTTTCCCCCATAGGCAAATCATTTCTCTCTGACTGCTTTCAAGATTTTTTTTTTTCACTTTTAGCTCTCAGGAATTTGACTATCCTGTGCCTTAGCATTGATTTACTTAGGTTTATCCTGTTTGGGTTCACTCAGTTTCTTAAATCTGTATGTTTATATCTTTTGCCAAATTTCAGGGACTGTTCAGCCATTTTTTAAAATATTTTTCTAGTTCTATTCTCTTTCTTTCCTTCTGGCACTCCAATTACAAGAATGTTAGATCTTTGGTTATAGTCCCATGTATCCCTGGGGCTTTGTTCATTTTGTTTTTTCATTCTTTTTCTCTCTATTTTTCAGATTGAGAGTTTCTATTATTCTATCTTAAACTTCACTGATTCTTTCCTCCATCCTCTCCATTATGCTATTAAGCTTACTATTGAGTTTTTATTTCAGTTATCATATTTTCAAGTTCTAAAATTTCTATTTGGTTCTTCTTTATATCTTCTATATATTTGATCAGACTTTTTTTCCTCTGCTGCAACTTTCTATTTTTTTCATGTTTCAAGTGTTTGTAATTGCTCATTGAAGCATTTTTACCATGGCTGCTTTAAAATCCTTGTCAGATAATTTTCCTTTCTCATTCAGAGATCTTCCTGATTTTTGGTATAAGTGCTTTTTGATTGAAAACTGGACATTTTGAGTACTATGAGACTCTGTAGCTCATTTAAACTTGTGTTTTCACGGGCATCCTCTTACACTGCTCTAGCTGGGAAATGAGTAGCACCTCCTTATGACTGTCAGTTGAGGGGTGAAGTATCAGGTTCTCCCCTTTGCCTCCACTGAACCCTAGGGAGGATAGGCTCTTTGTTACTGATAGTAGGGATGGAAGTTCAGGCTTCTCACATGGTCTCCACAGACACGGACTACAGGGGGGTGAACACAACTGCTGAGCAGTGATGGAAAGTCTAACCCCCCCGCCCACTAACCTTCTCTAACTCCAGTGGGGAGGGGAGGGAGCATCATTCCAGTCTGTTGAAGATGGAAGTCTAGCTCTCAGCTTGGCGTTTGCAGGAGGGATGGACGTGGGGCCACAGTTTTTCTTTGATATCGAGCTGGAATACAGTGAGTAGTGTATAATAGTTTTCTGTCTTGCTAGGTTGCCCTTTTCTTGGTCCTTTAGCTCTAAAGAGTGGGCTTTTCTCAGGGTTCTTTTTGTGTTTGTGCCTATTGGCATTTTGGGCTGTTGGCTTCTCTAGCACCCAATTGGGGCTATATGTGGCAAAGAAAACCCAGGGGACTCACTGCTATGTCAATCAATCCTTGAGTCCCAAGAGGCCTACCTGATCTGTCTGTCTTCTCTGCACCTTTCAGAGTATTCTTTTGTTTGTTTTATATATAATGTCCAGAGTGTTTAGCTATACTTAGTGATCAAAATAGGAAAAACTAGTACTATTTCATCTTTCTGGAGGCAAAAGTCATTTAAAGTTATTCTTATTTTATAAAATATCCCCAATTTATGAAAGGAAATTTCCCTCATAACCTCATTAATTAAATAATTACCTTAAAAGTACAACAAAATCTTAGGTGGGGCCTATCTTTAAATGAAAATCAAACATGAACATCTGGACCCTTTTTGACCATTTTATTTCAATACATAACAGAGTATTTATTATATAATAAGCCACTAATGTTTGATAAATGAATTAATTACACCTGCATTTTTGTTTAAATATGCATTATTTTACCCACTCTGTTAATTTTAAAAATATAATCCCTCCTCATGATCCATATTATTTCTTGCCCTCCTGCCTTTGGTCATGACCTCTTTTCTGAACTAGCCCTTATCTTTCCAGATCTAGTCCACATATTTCTTTTCCAAATGGTTTCCCTTGTTCCCAGATTTAGGCTGGATGCCCCATTTATATGCTCTCATGGGGATCAGATTTTCCCTATTGGCCCTTATCACTCTGTACTGTAATTATTCATTTAATATTGTTTTTCCTGCTAGTTTATCAGCTTCCTGAGGACAGGAGCTGACCTAAATGTTCATAGTTATAGAACCAGAACCAAACAGTGCCTGTCATATTATAGGGGTGCAATATGTATTTGACGAATGAGTGGATTACTCTTAACTTGATTTTCTCTTTGTACCCAGGGATCATGAAGCAGAACCTCAGCTCTCAGACTGGTTTGATCCTAAGTAAGAAAAAAAATTCTGCTCACAACATAATAATAATAGTACATCTCAATTTGAACAGGAAAGATTTTTATTCCATCACCAAATTGTAGCTATCCTGGCCTTAAGAGTTTAAGAGTTTTTACTTTGAAAGCTTTTATATACAGAACTGGGGTCTATTTATAAAAAGCTAGGCAATTAAGGGTCATATGAGAAAGCTATTATCTGGTTTTACATTCCTGGTTTTATGAGGGGAAAAAAAATCTCTCTAGAAGCAGCTCAAAATGCCATTAATGACTCCTCTTGATTTTGGCATTAATATTCGGGGGACAAACTCATTCTTTGTGTAATGCTACCTAGTATTCTATTTTATGGCTATGCAGCATAATTAATTCAGCCAGCTCCCCATTAGTTTTCTATTGTTTGCAATTTGGGGGCTATTGAAAGCAATCTTTCAATAAATATCTGTATACATATGTTTTGGTACACTGTTGTATAAATTTATCTGAGGATAAATTTTTATTGTGGCACCATTAATGTAAGAGGATATAAACATTTAAATTTTTGATTCAGGTTGCTAAACTGCCCTTTAATGATTATACCATTTATTTCTAATCAACAGCAGAAAAATGTTAGTAAAATTTTATTTGTTTTGTATATTTATATTTTATTCTAGTAGTATCAAACATTTAATATTGACAATTAGTTAAAATATCTCAATTCAATTTGCATTTCTGTAATTATTACTAAATTTCAGCATCTTTTTACATGCTTATTATTTATTTCATCATCTGTGAATTCCTTTTTTATATTTATAATTCTTAAATGAACCTAAGGTGTACAGAATTAGATGAATAATTCTTGCTTCACGACTCATCATTAGTTCATACAAAATCTACTTATTTATTTATATGCTTTCTTGATTATTTTCAATGAAACAAAAATCACAACCTTCAATAACTTCAACATATAGCGTGCATCTCCTTGCCCTACCCCCTGTAATGGTCACCTCCACTTACTTTCTTTTTTAAAATATAAGTTTGTCTCCTCAATATATATTCTGGAAAAAAGTCTATTTTTAAATTTTAGTTGTTTATAACTTTACCAAGAGGATATCATGCTCTATGTAATCTTCAGGGACTTATTTTTTCCCTTCATATTAGATTGCTAAGATTCATCCAAAATACTGCATATTACTGTCGTCTGTTTTCATGGCTGCATAATAACTGACTGTGGAATTATACTAGTTTATTTATCCACTGCCCTGTTAATGGGCACTTAAGCTATTCCTAGGTTTTTGCTATTATGAACATGGAGACCTTCTGATCTTGTAAGATGTTTTCCAGGGAGTTGAGAGTTTAAAATGTGAAAAATAATTATAGATAAAAGAGCTGCCTAATATCCACCTCTGACCTCATATTTAATTACTGTCTCACTCCACCCAAATCACATTGGCCTCCTTGATGCTCCTCATATACACCAAGCATGCTCTCACATCAGGGCCTTTGTACCTTCTGCTCTTTCTGCACAGATCAGTCATCCTCCAAAGAGTCAAATGGCTCAATCTCTCACTTCCCTCAAGACTTCACTCAAATGTTATCGGTTAAGCTTTCTCCAACCTCCCCATGTCAAATGGCACTCTCACGCTCTTTCTTCTCTATCCAGTTTTATTTCTCTACATCGTACTCATCAACATTTAACTTAATACATATTTGCTTGTTTATTCATTTATCATCTACCTCTCCTAACTAGGATGTGCCTAGAAAGGAGCCTAGATATAGTAGAGGCTTAATATTTATAGAGTAAAAACATGAAACCTTTGTTCTAATTGAAATGACAACCCTTTCATAACAATGTAATAGTGGTAGAAGGCATTCTTTACTTTAATTGGAAGGCTTGTGCTTTATAATTAAGCATTGTATTGACTTTTATTTAGTTTAAAATAAAATGACCTCTTTAATATTACAATATCAGGGAAGAAGCTCATTTTTGTTCTTATTAACTAAGAAAAAACCATAAACTTAGAGTGAATATGAAAAAATAAATATCTCCGAAAAGCCAAGGCAAGTATGAAAAATAAGAGAATTTCGCCTTAATATCAGAATGTATTCTGACACCATTGTGATCGAATCAACATGGAAAAGATCAGAAAAATAGTAAATCCAGAATTAGATCCCAGTATACTGTATACAAATTGACATATAACAAAGGTGGTATTATAATAATCAGTGAGGACACTTAGGAACTAAATATAAAGAGAATTCCCAAGATAAAGGTGAGGCCCTAGTCCTCCAGACATTTGAAAAAGTTCTTATATGGAGCTTCGCTCCCCATAACCAGCTCTTAGAATTTATGACCAAAATTCATTGTTCAGAATACATTACAGATTTACTTCACAGGAGGGTGGGGAAGGACTGACATTTTCCATTTAAAGAAATACTTATGGCTAAAAAAAATCAGTGAGGAAAGGATGAGTTATTTCATAAATTATGCTGGTACTACTAGCAACTTAAGTGGGAAAAATGCACAGCTCCTATCCTATGCCATATATAAAGATAAATTCCTGAAAGATTAAACACTTAAATGTAAAAAATGAAGCAATAAAAAAAGTCTTACTAGATAGTCAATAACAGAACATGTAAAATCTGGGTAAGAAGATCTCCTTAATTAATGAGGGAAACTAGTAGCTATTTAAAAGGATGCATTTCTCTATATGAAATTTTAAAATTTTTATTTGGTTTAAGAACCAAAATTTAATAGATGAGAAAGCCATCCAGGAAAAAATATTTGTAATACAGATGATAAGGTAATTATCTAAATCAAGGAGTCCTTACAATTGCTGAGAAAAAAATTAACAATTCAATAGAAAAATATGACACTCGCAGTAGAGCAAATTGAGATAGCTAACAAGCATATAAAAAGATGCTTAAATTCACTGGAAATTAGAGAAAAGTAAAATAAAATAACAATGAGCATTTATTCTCATCAAAATGGAATATTTTAAAAGCTACAGTCTAATTGTGTAGGGAAAATGCTTGTGGAAGTGTGAATTACAGCCTTTTAAAAAGTATTTGGTAAACATCTATTAAAAATGAATGTACACATACAGCAGTCCTACTCCTAGGACTATCCAATAAAAATAACAGCCACAATACATAAGGACAAAAGAGTAAGAAAGTTTATTGTATCATTTCTCACGGTGATAAAATTCCCAGAAATAAAATGAATACCTATTTGTAAGGAAATTGCTAAACAAACTGTCCACACCTTGAAATACTATTTGGTTATTAAAAAGAATGAATAAGAACTAGTCCAGATGACCTGGAAGGATTTCCCCAAGATTGTGTTGATTGAGAAAAGCAAAGTGCATAAAAGTGTGCATTATCTCATCACTGTAAAATAAAAAAGATTTTAAAAGCCTGGATGTGTGTGTGTGTGTGTGTGTGTGTGTGTGTGTGTGTGTATGATTTGTGTACTGTACACAAATTATATATAGAATTATAAGAATAGAGAGGAAAAAAGAAAAGTAGGTTGTTAATATGGCAATCAAGCCAGGAAGGCAGGAAGTAGAGAAAATGTTCACTGATGAAGCAGGAGTAGATGTGGAAATTCTGTAGCACTATTCTATCATGATTCCGTGCACTTATGATATATGTATTTTCAATATATCATTTCTGCTTCTTACTCTTTCAGACTCCCACTCAGTTTGCCAGACCTAGATATAGGTCAATATGGCCTTGGCTTACAGGAAGAGTCCCCACCCTCTCTCTCTCTAGATAAACTTTTTAGACAAATTATACCTTCCCATATTATTATCATGAATCACATCTCATCAAAAAAGGATATGGAGACACCAAGGAGCTTGCAACAATTGGAAGCTGTGACGACCCTTGGCCTAAAGGGACAAGGGATGGAATGGCGTTCCTGGAGACCAGGGATTTCTGGAAACATGAAATAGCCACCCAACAGAACTTGTGGTTGCATATGGACACAGCCACTGCCAAGACCTCAACAAAGCTGGGAAAGAGAGGAATAAAACAGATAATCTCTCTTCCCTCCCTCTGACCTTATGCGGGTGCCTCCCATTAGCAGAACCCATTGGAAGCCATACAGCAGGGGACCTTGGGGGATCAGTCTATTCCCAAGGCATATGGCCAGGCAGAGAAGAGCTAAGGATGGATAGAGGAAAGTAAATGGAGAATAACTAGCACTATCCACACTTTTTGCCACTCAGAATCATTTCTCAACCTTCATTTAGATGAAAAAGCTCATGTTCCCCAAGCAGGAGAAATACAAAGTCTCATCAGTTATGGCATATCAGCAAGAGGTAATAACAATTCAGCCATATTCCCACCTAGAACCGAAATTGTAACATTAGCCATCTCCAGTATTCTACATATAAGGTAGCAGGGAAAGGAAAGAAAATAATTAACATAATAAATCATGGCTACAATACCACTCAGGGGTTGGTAATAAAATAAAGTAGTTAATAATCACTGCTCCATGGTTTCCTTATTCTCCAATAACCCCTTCAATGTCAGAGTTCTTACCTGATCTCCATTCCTGAAGAGACTGAGTCCCGTGGTGGACCCACCTTGTTGGGTTGCCACAACTTCCCACTGACCATTGTTACTAGAAACGGCAGTACTAAGGGGCACCCCAGAGAATCCCTTGGGTCCCACACACAGCCCTCCTCATCAGCATTGTGTTAACTGCATCTAATATCCCTTTGGTGATGAAGATCAGTCACCCCGGCCAGTGCAGTAATGCCATTTTCCACTTGTTAGCTCAGCAGCATGAAACAATCCCCTGAGGGAAAGATGCTGCCCCTTTCTTTACAGGGTCTAACATAATCAACCAGTCATTAGTTGGCTGGCAGGTGCCCCTGGGAAACAGTGTCATATTGGAGGCTCGGAGTTGGCCCCTGCTGTTGGCAGGTTGGACGCTCAGCACTGGTTACTAGCGCAACCCTAGTAAGAGGATGTCTGTGTCACTGAGCCCATGTTTAATCTCAACGGGAACCTAAGTAGCTGGGGCCACTTTGTACAAAGACACTAAGCCAGACACAAGGGGGGCTAGTACCATCCAGTTTCAAGTATCCACTGGGGGTCTTACTATCCCCCTGGATAAGGAGGGACTACTGAATGTCATTATTAATATACTAGTAAGAGCTCTCAAATCTACTCTTGTCTGGTTCTAGATGTGTAATTAAACTTGCAATCACCAATAGCAAATGGCTTCTCACTTTGTATTCATTTCCTTTTAAAATGGAGTTCTTAATTTGCTTTAATAGTTTAATGCCCTGCCTCCAGCCAAGCTATTTATTATTACTAATGAAGCTACTTCTGCTGTCATTTTGTCATTATTAGAAGCAAATCTAATGTCATTCTCTATTTTTGAACTAATCTCATTTTCTTCCAAGTTGCACTCATGGGCCTAAAGCATTAGGGAAAAAGTTAAAAGAGAGTACTCCAGAGCTTCTAGGAAAAGAGCGGGGAGGAAGAGAAAAAAGGAGAAGGGAAAAAATTGGAGACATAAGGAGGCAGTGGTGCTGTCTGCTTTAGTTAATAATTAGAGAACTGTTCAGATCATGGGCTACTTAAGTTTAAGCTGCAGTCAGAGCTCAAAGAAAAAAAATCCCTGGGCTCAAAAGGCAGTATGGTACCATGACTAAAGCACAGATTCTGAAGCCCAACTAGCTGATCCTGAATCCTGACTTTGCCATTTAATAGCTGTGTGATACTAAGCAATTTACTTAACCATCTGTGCCTGTTTCCTCATACAAAAAAAATAGAGATAATAATAGTACTTATAAGACATTGCAAGGATTAACTGAGTAGAGTAAAGCACTCAATAACTGTGCCTGGTACATAGTAAGCACTTTATAATTATTAGCATGTGCACTTGGACAACTTCTGCTGTTATAATAAAGTGGTATCTGCTTAATTTCTTTCTTGTTTGATCAACAGAAAACGTCCTGATGTAATAACAACAACTGACTGGCTTGCTCCAGTCATATGGGAAGGAACTTACAATAGACAGGTCCTGGAAAAATATTATAAAAGGCTGAACATTACCATAGGCTTGGTTGTATGGACTACTGAAAAGTAGGTGCTACTAATATTCATCCTTTTTTATTTTGGAAAAATGTATATAAGCACCCATGAACTTTCTACACCCAAAGACCTACTCATGATTAACCCGAAACATTATCTAGCTGACCTGTATATATATTTATTTAGAGTGGTTATTTTCTCCAGCCATGGCTGAATCCTTAAGACTACTTGGGAATCTTTTCATTAATCTCTCTTTCACGCTCTCTTCTTTCTTCAAAATAAACTCTACAAGTCTTCTCAAGTTGCTGCCCCCAAGTTTTCACCCCCAAGTTCACTACCAATACAGTTTCACTATTGAATACAATTTAGCTCCAGATCCAACGTCTCCACTCTGACCTGCCGGTAGTTCTTGAGCAACAATGACATATATATTAGACAGCATATTTAAATGACATGCATACTCCTGTTGATTTTTAGCAAAATGTTTTTTTCTGTTTGTTTTTTTCACGTTTCACAGGTTTGCAGGACAGTACCTGAAACAGTTCATCCAATCTGCTAATAAGCACTTTATGAGTGGCTACAAAGTTATCTTCTACATCGTCATGGATGACTTCTCCAGGCTACCTCCCATAGAGTTAGGTCCCCTTCGGACATTTAAACTCTTTGCTGCACCAAAAGAAAACGTGTGGGAAGATGTTAATGTCATACGCATGAAGAATTTAAATATGTACATCATAAAGCACATCCAGAGTGAAGTCGACTTTCTCTTCAGTATGACTGTAAACCAGATCTTCAAGAAAGACTTTGGAGTAGAAACCCTGGGCAAATCTGTAGCTCAACTTCACGCATGGTGGTATTTTGAACGTGCTAAAAATGCTCCTTATGAGAGAAGATATAAATCAGCAGCTTTCATCCCTTTCGGAGAGGGAGATTTCTATTATCACAGTGCAATTTTTGGTGGCACACCCCAGGAGGTTTTAACCTTCACTATGGAATATCAAAGAGCAGTAACTAGTGACATCAACAATGGACTTAGCAGCACATTTGAGTGTCACCTAAACAAGTACTTTTTTATCAATAAGCCCACTAAGTTGTTATCACCGGAATACAATTGGGATCCAACTTTTAAAACTCCTCCACAAATTAAACATGTTAAGATAGCATGGCAGCCAAAAAATATTTGATGGTTATGTCACTAGGTTTATGGGTTAATAAGTGAATCACAATAATTACTTAAAAACATTAAAACTTTCAGTTTTTTTTAGAAACTTACAAAAACATGTGATCTTTGAAAATAAATTGTTTTTCTCTTTGTAATTTTGTATCATCTAAATCTAGCTATGCTGGATTAAAAATAAATGGATGAGAATATGTTAATGCACAACAATGTTGTTATCTATATATATTATAAATAATGAAGAAATTCTTTTGGAGGCATAAAATGAGTGTTTTATATGAAGAAACACACCCAGACTCTAGTTCAGAAGATAGATAGATAGATAGATAGATAGATAGATAGATAGATAGATAATAGAAACCTATATTGTCATTAGATAGATAGATAGATAGATAGATAGAACTAGATGATAGAAAGAAAGAAAGAAAAAAGAAACAAAAAAAAATATCAAAGGGATAAATGTAAGAAAAGATAAATGTTCATCACCTCACTCATTAAATACTGTTTTTCAGTGTTGTGATATATATTGCCTGTAACTAATCTCAATTAGTATTCAATCTATCTAGTATCTGATTGACTTAAGTAAACAAGAGACATTCTACCAAATATGTACCTTACTTTTACTGTTACAAAGATATTGAGTTCATTTTTTTAAAATGCTACAGGAATTTTATTTAAAAAAAAATAGATATCTACTGAACTCCATGGTAATATATTATTTTAGGTACAGTCAGGGATAAAAAAAATGTTTTTAAAATATATATAGTTTGCCCTCAAGTAGCCTAGAGTCTAGCAGGGGAGACAAAACTATTTATAAATTAAACTTTGCAAGTTTAAAAGTGCTAAAACTCACAAGAAAGGGCTAAAATGCCATGGTGTTTCAGGGAAGGGAGTACTCACCTCTGTAAGAATCTTTATGTAGTCATATCAACTATGGTTCCATAAATTAGTGATGCATTACAGCATAGTTAAAAGAATTGGAAATTCTAAAATCACAGTAAGTTATGATTTTAATCCTCATTTATGTGAAAAACTGAGGCTTAGTAATTTTTCCATAAAAGGCAAGTATTATCGGCTATTAAAACAGTAAAATTGTAAGGAATATTAATGACCATGTCAGGTGGACCTTACAATGTCCTCCAATGATCCACCTACCCTGGTGTTCATGTCCTTGTGTAATCTGTGTTCCCTCTCCCCCCACCCACCTTGAGTGTAAGCTGAATGTAGGGACTTGCTTCCAATCAAGAGAATATGACAAAGGTTACAGGATGTAACATAGGATTGTGACTTCTGTGTTACTAGCAGACTCTTTCTTGCTGCCTTTGATGAAGCAAGTTGAAATGCTGGAGGGGCCCTCATAGCAAGAAACTGAAGGCAATCATCAGCCAAAAGCCAGAAAGGACCTGAATCCCTCAGTCCAACAACCCTCAAGGAACTGAATACTGCCAACCACCATGTAACTGACCTTAGAAGCAGATCTTTCCCCAGCTGAGTCTTTAGATGAGACTTTGTCTCCAGTCAGCACCTTGACTGCAGCCTTGTGAGAGACCCAGAAGTAGAAGATCCAGCTAAGCCATGCCCAGATTCTTGACCCACAGAAACTGTCAGATAGTAAATGTACATTGTTTTAAGCTACTAAGTTTTGGGGTAATTTGTTATGCAGCAATAAATAACTAATACAGATTTCATACCTGAAAGTGAGGTGATGTCATAAAAAATACCTAAAATTGTGGGAGTGGCTTTGGAACTAAGCAGTTAGTAGATAGAAGCTGGAAAGATTGTTTAGAATGTGATAGGAAAAGCCTAAATTGCTTTGAACAGACTGTTAGTAGACGTCTGGACTTTTAAGATGCTGCCAGTCAGAGCTCAAAAGGAAGTGAGGAGCATATTATTGGAAGCTGGAGGAAGGGGGATCTTTGCTATATTATGACAGAAAGCCTGACAACATTGCCTCTTCCATTATGTAGAAAACAGAACCTGTACCTGTGAGCTTGTTATGTAGATAAGGAGGTTTCCAAGCTTTCTTCTTGTAATTTATAGCAAAATGTAAGGAGAGAGATGGATTAAGGAAAAATGTATAAAATAAAATAGCCTGCTTTCTTTGAGACTTCTGGTCTTATACAAGATGACATTGAATCACTTTTCCCCATTACTGCCCTCTAAATACAACTAAGAATCCTGTATATAATTACAGATAACCATAAAAAGACTAAAAAGTGGAAAGAGTAAGACAGATCGGCTAGGGACCTTAGGACTTGAGGGAAAATGTGGTGATGAATTCCCTAGGATTTCTTTTTGTCTCCCATAATCCCAGACTGGGCACAGGAGAGGCCACAACTCAGAACCACCAAAAAGCATTGGCAAAAATACATACATATATATATATCTATATATATATCTATATATATATATATATCTATACATATATATATATCTATATATATATCTATATATATATCTATATATATATATATATCTATATATATATCAGCAGGACAGGGAGACCCATGTCCAGCATCTCCTGGGCCTGTGCGCAGTGGCAAAGGGTGACCCTCACCACTACCACCAGAAGCAGAAAGAGGCCCAGGTTGATGCTTTCCTCACTCAGCAGCAACTGGCAGAGATCAAGAAGCCCGTTGGCTGGTACCAGGTGATGCAGAGAGAAAGCATGGAAGACACTTTCTGTCCCACAGGCCCAGCATCCTTCACTCACCATCTAGCGGCACCTGCATGGGAGCCCAGGAAAGTCCTTTTCTTTAGCTCAGGCAACACCAGCAGTGATCAGGAGGTCCCGGGCGGCCCAGAGAACAGGCACAGGGAAGCACTCACTGGGCATTGCCCAGCATCTCCCACGCTCCACCTAGCAGGACCTGCCAGGGAACTGCACTCCGCCCCTGCAGGAGCCCTGGTGGTGCCTGGTGAACAAAGTGGACCAGAATAATGCTGTATAATCTCCGAAACCTTTATTGTCATTAGAACCACAGCCCAAAAAAGTAAGCCAGGGACTATGCAGTAAACATAAACAAGTGACTTCTTTAAATAGGATCTGGAGTCTCAAAATTTAATAGTCAAAATGTCTAGAATACAATAAAAATCACTCGTCATACCAAGAACCAGGAAAGCCACCACCCAAACGAGACAAGGCCATCAACTTTTCCCATTTAGCAATAAATCAGATGCTGAAATGATCTGACAAGGATTTTAGAGCAGCCATCACAAAAAAAGTTCTCAACAAGCAATTCCAAATAATCTCAAAACAAATGAAAAATAGAAAACTTCAGCAAAAATACTTAATGAATGAATGATGGTTAGCAAAAACTATCTGTGGAAGGACACATGCCATACACTATCATTTATATATTATTTTATAAAATGTGAAGTAACACTACATACTGTTTAAGGATATATACATATAGGCAAAAGTATATAGATAAGAATTTGAAGGATGATCACCAAATTTGTGACTGTGGTTGGCTCTGTGTTAGAAAGGAAATGTAATCAGAAAGGCATACACAGTATGCTTCACCTATATATGAGATGTTTTCTTTCTTAAGGTTAGTTTGGTAATATGGTGTTCATTACAACAGTCTTTACATTGTTATGTCTGAAATATTTAATGACACAAATGACTTTGCCGAAAACTCTACTGAGTGATGTCTGTCTCTTATAGTTTGAAAATTTTCACTCTGTACCTTAAAACAAAGCATTAGAGCTTAATATGGTTAAATTTTGCTTTAATTTTTAAAATGTATTGTCTTTCCCGAAGATTGTATAAAATGAGTATATTTCAAAGAAGTAGAAAATATATACATGTAAAATCACTATCTAGGATAAGGTTTAGAACAATACTAGTACAGAAAGAAAGGAAAGAAAGAAAGAAAAACAAACAGACAGAGATGGTGTGCGGGAGGCGGGTAGGGAGAGAAGGAGGGAGGGAAGGAGGAATGAACGAACAAACGAAGGAAGTGCCAATGTTCTGTTTCTTAAGCTAGGTAGTGTTTTCTACTTTAAAAAACTAATAAAACTAACAAATCATTGGCAAATTTAAACAAGAAATAAAAAGACAAAACACAAATTACCAATATCATAAATAAAAGGGGAGACATTACTACAAATAGTACATGTTTTTGAAAGATTAAAGGATACTATGAAAAACAAATTTGAATATATAGAAGAAATGGAAAATTTTAAAGAAAAATATAAAATTATAAATAACCTGGGAAGAAATAGAAAAATAACATATTTTAAAGAAATTGAGTCAGAGGGGGGAAAAAGCCCTCCCAGAAAAATAACCCTAGACCCTTACTTCATATCATTTACAAAAATTAACTCAAAATGGATGAAAAATTTCAATGTAAGAGTTAAAACTATAAAATTCTTAGAAGAAAACAGATAAATTTTTACTTTGCATTTGGCAATGATTTCTTATATATGAAACCAAAGCATAAGCAAAAGAAAAAATAAATTGTACTTTATCAAAATATAAAACTTTTATTTTATTCATCAAAGGCAATAATCAAGAAAGTGAAAAGACAACTGCAGAATGGGAGAAAACCATTTATCTGATAAGTTTAGTATCTAGACTTATCTATATAAAGAATTCTTATACCTCAACAACATAAGAACAAAAAACCCAACTTAAAAATGGGCAAAGGACTCGAATAGACATGTTGCTAAAAAATATATACGAATGGCAAACAAGCATATGAAAAGATGCTGAACATATTAGTCATTTGGGAAATGAAAATCAAAACCACATAGAAATACATCTTCACATCCATGGGGGATGGCTGTGATATTTAAAAAATGGAAGATGGCAATTGTTGGAAAGGATGTGGAGAAGTTAGAACCCTTGTACATTGCCATGAGAAAGTAAAACAATGAAGCTGCTGTGGAAATCATTTCTAGCAATTCCTCAGAAAGTTACACATTGAATTACCACATGACCCAGCAATTTCACTCTCTATATATACACAAAACAACTGAAAACAGGTGTTCAAACAAAAACTTACACATGATGTACACAGCAGCACTATGCAGAGTAGCCAAGAAGTGGAAACAATCCAAATGTCCATCAATGAATGAATGGATAAACAAAATGTGGTTTATGTACTTGGGCGCACACACACATACACACACTCATGCATGCATGGAACATTATTCAGTCATAAAAAGGAATGAAGAATTGATACATGCTGCGACATAGGTGAATCTTGACAACGTCATGGTAAGTGAAAGAAGCCAGTTATAAGGCTGCCAATTATATGATCCCATTTATATGAGATGCCCAGAATAGTTAGTGGTAGCTTAGGGGTGGGGGTTAGACGGGCAGGAGAGTGACAGCTAAAGAGTACATGGTTTCCCCTTTAGAGGTGATGAGAATGTTCTAGAATTGACTGTGGTGGTAACTGCACATAGCTGTGACTATACTAAAAAACCAATGGATTATATTTTTGAAATAGATGAATTCTTTGATATGTGAATTTTATCTTAATAAAATTGTTTAAACTTCATTTTAAAAATAATGCCAAACTTTGATGAGTTTTCCAGCAAATTCAAAGAAGAAATAATGCTAAAATTACACAAACTCTAGGATAATATAAAAAGAGAGAAGATTCATCAACTTATTTTAGGAAGCTGGCAAACTCTGATGCTAAAACCTGACAGTGATATTAGGCATCCTTTAATTGACAGAAACAATGAAAATTACAGGCCAATCTCACTCATAAACATGAATGTAAAAAATATTAAAGGAAATATTAGGAACCAAAATCAAGAAACATTAAGAAGATAATTCATCATAACCAACTGGATTTATCCTAGGAATGTAAAAGGTTGGTTTAACATTAGGAAGTCAAATAGTGAAATTTGCCTTATTAAAAGACTAAAGCAGGAAAAAAAATCATAGTATTTCTACATAGATGTAAAATTTAAAAAAAAAAACATTTGATAAAATTCAACATCCATTTATAATTTAATTTAAAATTTAAAAAAAAAGAATAGATTGGAACTTCCTTATTCTCATAAAGAATACCTATAGAAAACTAAAGCAAACTTATATTTCGCTTAATGTTAAATGGTGAAGCTTTTCCTCTGAAACCAGGAACAATTAAGGGAAACCAGGAACAACTTTTATTCTATGTGTGCTGGAGATTCTAGCCAGTGTATGAAGGATAAGAAATATAAATAAAAGGTATAATTAGCTACAGATGACACACTGTGTGTGTAGAAACCATGCCCAAAAGATAAACGTTAGAAATAAGAGCATTCAGCAAAATTGCTAGATGAAGAATAGACCAAATCGATTGCATTTGCAAATACCAGCCATAAGTTGTTAGCAAATTTTTTAAAGATACCTTCTGTAGTAGCATAAAAAAATCAAGTATCTAGAAATAAATGTATCAAAAGATATGCAAGACCTCTATGTCTATTGGAAGACATGAAAGAACACTGAAATAAATAGTGAATTGGAAGACTCAATAGGATAAAAATGTCAATTCACTCTTAATCGATTTATTGATTTAATTCAATCCTAATTAAAATTCCCAGGAGGTTTAGTTTTTTAGGGCTTGTTTTTGGGGTTTTCTTTTTTTGCAGAATTTAACAAGCCAAGTTTAAACTTTAAGAAAACTTTAAGGGCCAAGACTATCTGAAACACTAATTTAAAACAATAAAGTCAGAATTCTTTGCTCTATTAAATACTGACTGATTATAGAGTAAAAATACATATAATACTGTCACAGAAATTGATAAATAAATCAATGTACATAACCGAGATATGCAATGACTCACACATACATGGGTATTTCACATATAATAATAATGGTAATGCACGGTACCCTCCCTCCCCCGCTCCGCCAAAGATAATCTTTTCAGTAAATGGTACTGGGAAAACAGAACATTCCTGTGGAAAAAAATGAAACTGTACTTCCTCTCACCAAACACAGAAACCAATTCCAGGTGAATTAAAAACCTAAAAGGTAGCCCCTTCTTCCTTTTCCTCACTTTCCTGAACAATTCAGCCCTAAGGCCTTGAGGTAGGCCAGGGCAAGGTAGGCATCCACGATTTCTCACTACTGCTACTCATCCCTCACTGCCGCCACTCTAGCTCAAGCTATAATCACTCACCTGGGTTATTAAAATAGTCTTACTGTTCTCCCTGCTTCTGCACTTGCCTACATTCAGTCTGTTCTCAACACAGCATTGAGGGCGATCATATAAACTGTACATAAAGCCATGCCCTGCTCAAAACTATTGTATTTCCCATCTCACGCAGAATAAGCATGGTAGTCGTTACTGTGATCCAAATGCCTTCATCTCTCAACACTCTCCTCCAGCTCAGTATACTCCTCACTGTTCCCTGAGCTCACCAGATATGCTTCTACCTCAAGGCTGTTGCACTGATTATTTCCTTTGCCTGGAATGTTCCCTCCCTATCTCTGTCGCTTAGAAGTGATCTTCTCAGTGAGGCTTCCCTGACCACCTGATCTAAAATTACAGACACCAAAATTTTAAAGTTAATTCTTCCTTCCTTGACTTATTTTATCTCCTTAACATTTACAACTATATAACATAGTATACATTTTACTTATTTTTCTTATTTATTGTCTTTCTCCCTACAAAATGTAAGCTTCCATGAATTCAGGATTTTTGTGTTTTGTTCACAGCTGTAATCTCATAGCCTAGAATAAGTGGCGTATAGAAGGCATTCAATCAGTATCTGTCGAATGAACAAATGAACGAATGACTGATGATGTTGAACTGTCCTCAGAAGATTCTTAATTCATCTACTTTCTTTTAATAATCTAACCAGGACAAAGGAGAACATAAGAATTAACACTAGATGGCGCAATATTACAAAGAAAGTAACCCTAATCAACCTATCCTTTCCCCGACAGGAATCACTTCAAGAAAAGTGAAAGTGTTGCCAAGTTTCCTCTGGCCTCCCCTGTTCCCAGCCTGTTAATGTTACGTTTGCTGTACAGCTAAAATTTCACTAATTTATGCCCCATCTGCAGAAATGTTATTCCGCCTTGCCAAATATTTCAGTTCTGCAGTGTGCCGGTGCATGTTACCAAGTTTCTCTTCTCCATCCCTTGCAACCCTTCAAATTATCTTCAACTGAACTCACCAGTGAATGCACTAACACCTTTAAATTTCCAGAGCTGTGGGGTGGTCTGTGGTGAGGAAGACTCTGTCCCCACTAGGTTATACTCTATTAGAGAAGGTCGCAGATTTTACCTCCAGCATTCTCTCTCCCTTGAACCCAGCCTGAATCCATGAGTTCCAAGGGTTAGTGACAGATTTGAATGGTAGCTATCAAGAAATAAAGAATCACCATTTCCTTGCACCACTAAAGGATCTCTTACTGGGCCAAGTCAAAGGCACCTTGACTGCTTACTTCTAAAGGACTGGCTATCCCAGGTGACTGACTGAGTGCTCACGTCAGGAAGCTCCTGTCACTAACCTGCCCTGCCAGTCCTTATTAGGCTAGAGTGACCAACCGGTCCCAGTTCGCCAGGTGCTTTCCTAGTTTTAGTGTAGGAAGTCTCAGTTCAGGGTAATCAGGACAGCTGGGAACTCTACCTTGAGCCCAGGTCTATCTGAACTCTACTCAAACTCAAACAAGAACTGCAGCACACAGTGTAACATTCTTATCACACATATAGACTTTTGCTCTCCTCTCTCATTACACGTCATCAGTCACTAAATCTGTCAATTCTATCTTATTTGTGTCACCTATATTCACTTTCTCCTCTACATTCACACTGTAAAAGTTTGTAGAAAACTACTGTTAACCAAAAAAAAGACAAGACCACTGCAGATTCAGAGCCTTCAGGAATGAAGCTTTGGATCACACCACCCAGTGTGGGTACGGTTCAGAGCAAAGGGAACATGAAATGAGTAGGGGAAGAAGGAAGTTACAAATATCAACTACAGGCTCATGACCAAACAGAAAAAGGGCTATACCTAAAACATTATTTTCTTCTTTGCTTAATGTATGTGCTTATGTATCATTGTATATGTTAATGAATTTTTTTCTTCTCCTTTTCCATTTCAATTTTCAAAATGAATGGCAGTGGTTAACTTTACAATTTTATCTTAAGTTACAGAATATTCAAAAGGGACTCTAACTGAACTTGAGTAATTAACATCATCCAGAGATTAATGTAATCACATTTGGGACCTTTTCTTCTTGAGGAAAAAGTGAGAGTGCTTCTTTCTAGAAGGATAGTTTTATCTTGCTAAAAAAAAAACAAAAACAAAAACAAAAACAAAACCCTGATATTTGTTATTGCTATATGGGAAGTTGAATAATATGTAGAAAGTTGTGTGTGGAAACTGGGTAGGCAAAGGATGAGCTGTCTCGGATATTAAACCATTTGTCTCTCAGTGCAAACCCATACTTTTGTATTCTGCTTTATGATGCTAAAGTGGATTATGAGAACTGTATCTCTGCTTTGCCAGTTGACTTACAGTTCAATTCCCCAAGGCAGATGAGGGAGAAAGGATACACTTCTGACTATTGGTGATCAATTACAATTTTCAGCTTTTGGGAGGCAGAGTTACTCCTAGAACTAGCTTCACTATGCCTAATCAAGGATATCAGCAACAGTTAGACAGTGGCCCCTCCTCAGAGGTCTGAGGGGACTCTCCTTCATGCTTCCTTTTGTCTCCTCAGACCTACAAGTGGTAGCTTCACTCTGTAGCACCTATCTTTGGGTTAGTTCAGTATCTCCTTTTTTGTTTTTTCAGTTCTCCAAAACTGCTTAATCAATTTCTTATATTAAATTATCTCTGTTGAAATACCAAGTGTGTTTTCTGTTGTTCTGAATGTATCCTGACAAATACAGTCACCCTGCCAATCACCTGCAGTACTATCTAAAAACAAAGGAAATATGGAATAAGTGGTAGAAAAGAGAAACAATAAAAATCAACTACGATATCGTGACTTTTTACAGCAAGACTATAGCAATAATGCACATTTTTTGTTACGTATATATTAACTATGATTTCTATGTTTTTCCCTTCCTCTTCTCCTACAGTTTTGTATGGAGTGTTAGTGGAACTTAATTTACTATTTAATTCATAAGTCATCAGGCCACAAAAAAGTCACAGCTGGACCTGTTGGAGAGGAATGAGGATCACCAATAGATCCCAAACTAGAGAAGGATACAATGACTAATGGGACTTTGAGTCCGTCTTGTCTGGGGAGATGGGGAGAGTGTCTCTGGATGACAGGCAGAAGTATGAAGGTATTAAACATGGGTAAAAGGGTGAACTTAAATCCAAGTAGCAAAAGCAGTGGGCTACACAGATTCTGAGCCCATATGTCTTCAGATCCATTCTTTGCCCTTCCATTGCTCTGCTCTGTGCTACAGGGGGACTGACCCTATTAAGAGGCTGTCAGCTGATTTCTGAAAGACTGGAGGACAAAGGAGGGAAGGAGCAAACCAGGATATTTCTCTCCCTTTCTCTTCTATCTCAAGCACATCTCTGGCAGTGACTACATCTCTTTAGTGGCCCCAACTCCCACTAGACAGGCGATTAGAGGTACTAGCCTCCAACAGATGGCCTTGCTCTGGGATTCAGTAACAGCCTTCTTACCACTTTTGTCTCTCCAGGCTATAAGAAGTGGCTCTTTTGCTGTTACTAATCTCTGGGTTGCTTCACTTTCTCACTTAGGCACTCAGTTCTTCTATTACCTGGTAACCACTTCCCTGAATTACATTTTCTCTGTTGCAAACACTAAAAGTGATTGCTATTTTCCTGGTTGTCCCTGACTGTTAAAACACATGACAGCTAATTCCACTCAAGGTACACTGTAATAATAAGTCTATATTCTGCAACTCTTTTACTTCCGGAAATTTATATGCAAATATACTTACACATCTACAAAACATGTGTTGTTCGCTACAGTTACGTTTGAAAGCCAAAAATGAGAAACAAATCCAAATCAATCTCTATAAGGAACTGGTTAAATAAAGATTGGGAAATCCATAGGACTGTAAAAAAGAACAAGGAAACGCTCTATGTACTAACAGTATGAGTAGTCTGTGATCTTTTGTGTAAGAAGAGGAAGGATAAGAATATATGTTTGTATTTCCATAAAGAAATACCAAAAAAAAAAAAAACTCACAAGAAACTAATAAAAGTGGTCACTAATAAGGGGCAGGACAAGGGAGAACAACATAGAGACAGGAGGGAGAATTCTCAATATATACCCTATATTGGTTTGCTAGTCATATAAATGCATGCCTATTGAAAAAATAATAAAAATTATAAAAATGTATGTAAAGAAAAAACTGCAACATATTCACCAAATGATAAACAAAATCAATATCAAAACAAAAGATGAAAACAGACTACACAGTTTACGACTTCAATTACATTCTGGAAACAGCAAAACTATGGAGACAATAAAAAGACAAGCTGCAGTCAGGGTTGGGGGGCAGAGACGAAAAGGGAGAATACAGAGAATTTTCAGAGCAGTGAAAATACTCTATATGATATTATAATAGTAGATACATGTCATTTTACCTTTGTCCAAACCCATTGAAGGTACAACACCAAAAGTGAACCCTGAGGTAAACTATGGACTTTGAGTGATTATGATGTGTCAATATAGGTTCGTCCTTGGTAAAAAATGTACCACTCTGGTGGGTAATGTTGACAATGGGGGAGACTATACATGTGTAGAGGGCAGAAAGTATATGGGAAATTTCTGTACCTTCTTCCCAATTTTATTGTAAACCTAAAACTCCTCTAAAAAAGGTTAAAGACAAGAAAGCATATACAGAGGGCTTTGGTCCTCATTTATGCAACTGGTCAAGAAGGCTTGGTGTGTATTTTAACTTCCCTCCTCAACCCATTCAAGTTTTGGTTGCCTTTGGCTTGTAAGTCAGTTAAAGTTTTTTGCCTGGTCAACTGACCCAAATTGATTCCTGAGGTGTCCAAGCCTGCCTTGTTTTTTGTTAAACTTAGTAACTGGGCACATGAAAGGAAGCATCCTATACTCTGCATAAGCCTAGCTTTATAACAGTGACCTAATTTACCTTTGGTAATCAGAGCCAACCACACCTACCAACACTAGAAGCCTTACTTCTCTAGCTATAAACAGAGTTTCTTGACTGATCACAATGTTTTACGAAATACAACAATGGTACAAAATAAATATTCAGTAATTCCACTGATTATATCAATGGTAGAATTATGACCAACAGAAATAGCAAATCCAAACACAGATTAAAAGTCAATTTTGATGATTAGAAAGTTTCTCCCCCAAAGCTTACTGATAAAAATGGGAGATTGAACATAGTAATTCAACTTCACTTCCTCTGAAACCCCATTAAAAACTCTGGTAAAGGGATTTTTTAAAACCCACAAACCTAGAAATACAAAGAGAAGAGGAGACAATAGAGACAAAATTTTGGAAGCTGGAATACAGAAAAGTGATGTGAGATATAATGGGAAAAGACAAGAACTAAATTGATGTATATCACAGAATCTTCCAAAGGCTCAGGAACTAAGTGGACTTTTGGAAGTGGAGGGTAAAAAGGAATATAAAATAGAGATAGATAGAATGCAGTTTTAAAATCCATTCCCCACCCCTTTAGTGTGAACTGGACTTCAGGACTCTCTTCTAAGGATAGGGTACGGAAAGAGAAACTGTAACCAAAGAAATCTTAGCCAAGGGCTCAAGGTAAATATCACGCACCATGTTGATATCATGCGCCCCTGATACGATGCAATATAAAGGGCAGTACCTCTCTGTGGTATCCTTCCCCCAAATCCACATTCCCAATGTAATCATGACAAACCCAAACAACAGACAAACCCAAATTGAGGGACAGCCTACAAAATACCCGATCGGTACTCTGAAATTGTCAAGGTCATGAAAGACAAGGAAAGATCAAAACACTGTCACAGACTGGAGACCAAGGGAATGGGAAGACCGAACGCAATGTGATAGCCTAAAACAGAAAAGGGGCATCAGCAGAAAAACTGTTGAAATCTAAATGGAGTCTATGGTTTTAGTTAACGGTATTGTACTCATGCTAATTTCTTAGTTTTGGAAGATGCAGCTTGATAATTAAAGATGAACACATTAGAGGAAGCTTGAGGAAAAGTATTCAAAAACTCAATGCTATCTTTATGACTTCTTTGAAAATCTAAAATTATTTCAAAATGAAGATTTAAAAATAAAAAAATTAGAAAAGAAGATAAAGCTCTAGCCTCTCTCTTTGTGACACTGAGTAAACTACTCCTGTAGAAGACTAGAATTGGTGAATGCAGAATGACAAAACAACCATAGGAACAAGTACCTTGATGGAAAATAGAAGCATGACCTAAGCATGTTCATATTGAATCCTGAGACCCAATACCAACCTTAGAAATGGGCGCCTGGGCCCCACACATTTGAAGCTCCTACCTACAAGAGAGAAACAGAATGAATTTATGAAAGAAAACACGGGTATTTGTCATCACACAAGCCCCAGCACTCAGTGCTGCCACACTGCTATCTCTAACCTTAAATAGCCTAACTTCATTTAGACTCCAAGGAGATACTTCTATCTCTTGTTCTTGTCCTCCTTTTTTCCTCAAAATAAAAGGTGACTGTCCCTAAATGATATATAGGTGGGTGGTTTATGCTTCTGCTCTCAGAGACAGGCTTTGCTAAGGAGAAAATTTAAACAGTAGCAACACTTTGGTTAAAAAAAAATTAATTAGTTTGATAAATCTTTCCTTCGTGAGAGCTTGAATAAAATACTTGTATATTAAATTCTCAGAGGGTTGAATGTCCATTTTTTAACTTCCCTTTGGATTCTGTTGATTCCAGTGATGTCACTAATTAGCATACTATTTGACACTGATATATGGCAGCTGAAAAACATTTTATAACAGTAAATAATTCATATTACTCTTAAATCTGTGTCTGTATGTCTAGATGTAATTTGTGTAAAGGGAGTTATTCATATTTTACACTAACAGATGGATACTAATTCTAGAATTGTAATTAGTTTTACTTTATAAAATGTTTAATGTAATTTAATTACATTTTTGAAATATTAAATGAGAAATTCTAGCTTTAAATATTATATTAAAATTTTTATATTCATTGATTAAAATTAGCATCTTGCCTTTTAATTTTAATAGGTTATTGTGAATGTTTTAAAAGAAAGGTAAGTAAGGTCTACAATACCTCAAGAAGGATTTAATGTGACATTATTGTCAACAAAATAAAATTTATGTGACATTTCAGTGTAACATTTTGCTGAAGTTCAATGGAAAAGAAAACATAATAATTCATTAGTTTTACAAGCCTTTACTGCTCATCCAAACATCACTAACCCAGACATTTGCAATAAAAATAAAATTTAGTTGTTTGATAGTTCACAGACTTTCAGTCATATGAAAACAGCACCTTGAGATAATTTTCAGTTTTGTGAAGGTATATATGTCAAGACAAGAGAAAAAAAGTGATTTTACTTTTTACAACAGAATGGTTCCACTATTAATTAGCCAACAAAAAACCAGCTGGATGCTTATAGGTGTAACACTGAGTACAGAACTCAGAATTGGTTATCGTTACCGACAAACTAAGACTTCAGCAATGGCATGGACCAGGAAATCCTTGAATAAGAGAAGTCCATGTTATTGAAGCCTATGTATAGCCTTCATCACCATGGCCACTGTGTTGACAAGTCCATTCAGCAAGCACTGTGTTGGCTAGAGACAGAAGAGAACTGGCATTTACAGAATGGGCCCTCTTGAACATCTTTGTATCAAAAGCCTCTTCTGCAGTAGAGAATTTCTGGTGAACACTTCATGAAAGCAAGAAGAATTAGAGGAGAGGAGTCCAGGGAGGATTTGCTTTACCTATTTTGTTTAAAATTTTAACAATAAGAAATATTTACATATCACTCTTACAATCAAAAATAAATTTTCTATAGGTTTATGATGGTAAAACCTCCCTGAGATCCGATCATCGTAATTCACCCTATTTGATGGCCATGCCCACGACTTGTTCATGCTCTGCTACATACACTGAGATCAAGACTCTCATTTAAATGTAGCCCTTCCCATCAGTATTCTCAGCCTAGAAAGGGCAAATCGTCAACTGTCCAGTGTTTACTAAAGATTCTGATACTCCCTTCACAAATCCATATATTGTGGCAAAACTAAACTAAGAGTCTTCTGGACTACATCAGAGGATATGTGAGGCTTGCATGGGCAGATTGCATGATAGATCTAATTTGGCACTCCTGTACCCTAAATTTTTTTATCCCTTCTTTTAGGCCAAATTCTTTCTGGTTTTTCAATGCTATGAGGGATTAGCTAGCTCACTATGCTGTTAGAACCACAGCTGGCTGCCCGAGCAACCACACGTACTGCTAAGTATCTGGCAGGTGCAATCTTATCAATTAATTAAGTTTAATCTAAAAATTCCATTTTTATTTTCTTGGTCAAGCACCCTCATATCCATTTCTGCAAACGTTCCTTATATCTTCATGTCATAAATTAGCAAATTCCTATAATTCTTGTGGATGTAATGCTTAACCTTCCCTGCTCTGATCCTACATTTTTTGCCTTCTGAGGCATGTTAAGTTTGAATCCTGGTTAGTAGATAAGCAATAACGAAAGACAGGGTTTGAGATGACCTCTTAGTTTTCTCTCTCCACAAGCCATGGTTTCTTCAAGCAAGGATGGCACAACAGGTAACACTTTAGACACATGGTTTCCAAACCAGAGGCAATTTCTTCCCCTTGCTTCACCTGGCAGTGGGGGAAGGGGGGAGGGACATTTGGCAATATCTGAAGACATTTTTTATTGCAATGACTCAGGGATGGTGTAGCTACTGGCATCTGGTAGGTATGTGGAGGCCAGGGATGCTGCCAAACATTTTACAATGCACAGGGCAACTCCCACCCAAGAAAAATTACCCAGTTCAAAATGTTGATAGTGCCACAGTTGAAAATACTATTTTTAGATAAATCTAGGAGCTTAGGGTTCTCTAAGCCTTGATTCCTCTCATACAGTGCTATTCCATTTGTTAAGATCCCAGTCTTTCCTAATCTAGCTTAATCTAACATTCATATAAAATACCTGACAAAGTATGTGAATTCATATAATATAATTTACTAAACCACAAATCAATCTCTGAATTTAGTTTTCAGTTACCTTTGTCCTGACTACAAGCTATAAGAGCTTTTTACCAACACTATCCCATAAAGGCTTTGAGTTTCATTCCATTAAGGCAACACTTTTACAATCTGAGTATGTTACCTGCTTGCTCTCAATTATCCCATGCCATTAAAGGCATCCATCATGATTCAATCACTCTTGTTCCCCTTTAAATTGGACTATGGCAACAACTATCTAATTCCCTGGAGCTTCCTCCTCAGTGAGTACATAGTCCCTTACGACCATACAAAATAACTTGATTAGCTATTTTGCCATTTCAGTATGGAATGCTACTTCTTCATGGAATATGAAAAGAAGTCTCTCCCTTTTGCCTGATGTCTATGTAATAACCATTCTCCTGAGGATGTGTGGCCTGCAATCCACCGTCTGAAAACCATTAAATAAATAGTCAGCTCCATGGAGGCAGGGACATCTGTCTTACTGATCACTGTATCTCCAGCACCTAGGCTGTCCTTGGCACATAACAGGCACCTACCTAGTTCATATTTACTGAACAAAGTCAAATGTCAATTCCTCTAAGAAACTTTTTTTTATTATAGTGCTTATTACATATTTTTCTTCATCTGGTTTTCCTCCTTGACTGAGTCTCTTGAGGCAGAAACCCAACAACAAAGATACATAGCAATCTAGTAACAAAGGTAGAGAGTAGACTTTTGAAACAACTCATACAATAAACCCAACATTCCTACTACCATGGTCAAAGGATACATTGTGAAATAACTGAGAGCTTAAGAGCTTATAGGCTCATCTACATAGGAGAGTAAAGATGTGGAAAGCTGAAACCGCTTAGGTTGCTAAGCACATGCAACTGGTCTTCCAAGAGATAAACAAACTGCTTTCCCCCTACAGAAAAAGAATGCCCTGTTTGAAAATGCCCGAATCTCTTCTTAAATCCTTATAATGAAAGACATTCTTTCTAATTGAAATTAATTAGGTGTAAATTGGCATTCTTCTTAAATAATAACAATTGTACCTGAAAAAGTTAAGAGATTGGCTATTAATAATCTGTGTAGTCATTAGGGGCAAATAAATTCAATGAAGGTCCTTTTTTGAAACTTTTAAATATCAGAGACTCTCTAAGAAAGGAATACAGGTGATTTTGGTGCAAAGAGAACTTTGAGGAGACACCATAGGTTTGAATAGATTGGGACAATGCAGTAATTAGCACCAAGCACTATAAAATAGAAGAAAAGCAGGTAAGAGTCGCGAAAGGATGCCAAGGACAAAATGTATCAATTTACAAACCATCTAGAATCACTTCAAGACTTAGAAAACATCTTTTGCTCTTGTTTCTGCACTTCATCCCTTGCTCTCTGGTTAGTCCTGCGGTTTACCTACTTCTAAATTGAGAATTATGAAGGATTTTGACAAGAGGTTTCTTTTGAACATGAACTCCACTAAATATCATCACTTTCCTTGTAGTCACAAAATTATGCATATCCAATGCTCTGCTTGGTACTGTGGAGGCAATAATTAACCTTCTGCCACTTTGGAAGGTCTAGGATTCTCAGAAAAGTCTTGTAATGATTTCATCACCTTAATAAATTATCTGACGCAGACCTAAGAGTGATTCAATGACCATATATGGAGAAAAACTGATTAGCTTCACTAAAGAGGAAAAAAATCAGATGCAACCTAACGCTTTTATGAATTACTGCATTGCCATTCTATACACATGGTAGCTTTTACATTTAAAAAAATTAGTTTTACTATACTGAATTATAATCATTTTGTTGAATGCTAAGCATAATTTAACTTCATTACTTTTTGAGGAGATCTGTATAAAATCACCACTTAGTTTTATGAAATGCAGAGTATACCATAGACTGTTTGCCATGAGTTAGTGCATAGTTTGTCTTTTTACTTTCCTCTCATTCCATGTATATTTGGTTAATAAATAATAAAAATAGAACCAAACAGCAACAGTTCTCAACTTCTTTCCTCCAAGTAGAAAAACACTTTATTTCTCCACCAAGAAACTAATGTTTAGAGGAAATGTGGAGTGATAAAAATCACCCTGTTTTTATATTTCAAAGAAAATAACTAAAAGGAAAAGGAAAAAGTCATCATTTCTTTAATTCCCATATATGGTTTGACTTTTAGCAACCACAATCCCTATGTTCAGGAGATTTTAAAAACCTTACATTTAGACTGTTTTAACTGTTCGGGGGATGTGGATTCCATCAGGAATAAACTTTTATCTTTAGTTCAACTTTAGTGTTTACCATTAAAAAAATCACATGACACTGATGCAAAGAAGACTTGAATAAATGGAAATATGTATCATATTTGTGGATCAGAAAACTGGTCCTTCAACCAAACATGTAATGCCAATGTCTGCCAGAGGTCAAGTTCCTTAAGCCTATCGTGAAATACCCAGGGATCACTTGGTTCCCTCAACTAGTCAACTAGTATCTTTGAAATTTCTTTCAATCTGAGCCACCTGCCTCCATCTCCTTGCCTTTCAAACTCTACACATCACTTTATTCCTTGAGTTTCTTTTGTTCTAAAACAACTCTGTCTTCACATTTTCTGTTCTTGGTAAGATGCAGCACTTTTCCCCAGAGCATATCAGACCAAGGGTAAGAGTGGATCACAATTAGTTTCCCAAATTGTATGTCTCTAGCTCAGGTTCTTTCTCTATCTGCACTTCGGAAGCTCCAGTTTCCCTGCTGAACAGCTCTGGGTGCCCCTGACAGCTGCTTTGTGTGTGCTCTACAGAAAAATGGTTGCCCATTTAGTTGGCATCATTTTTCTCCTCTGCTGGTACTTTTTCCTGGTATTGCTAATGAACAAAACAGCAGCCATGTTGCCATGCCCACCGATGGTACTAACGGCTACTGGGACTCAACAACAGGTACCAGTGCTGATAGCAACTGCGGTCTGTGCCTTAGGTCCTGTCCACTGACACCTCCAAAGCTTGCCACTAATGCTACTGACACTTTGTTCTCAATGATAGAACCCCTATAATTTCTACATCATGGCAGCTACCATGCTCTTTCATTCTGAGTCTGAGAGCTGGGCTGTACAACTATATGCATAAGCCTCTGCTATACTCAGATCATCTATTTACTACAATGCTGGCCGACTGTCCTTAAATATAGGCTACTGAAAAATCTTCCCTGATGTAAAGTATTAAGCATTTATTCTGCCTTTTAAGGAAAAACTTAATTCATCTCCAGTAGATAAAGGAAAATTCTTCTTTATTGGAGAATGCTAGGTAATGATAATAAATGTAGAAGAAATTATAGAATTAGAAAATCACCATTTGGCAACTCCCACCTCTCAGTGATATAACTGATTCAGCTGACAACCATCAATGGATATGGAGATATATATATATATATATATACACACACACACACACACACACACACACACATACATACATACATACATACTTGTCCACACATACACACATATACACGAATATATATATGAATATGTATATATTCATATATATATGTAAAAACAAAATTCTAGCACTTACTAAATTAAGTGGCAGGTAAATTCTTTCACCTTTCTGTATGATTCATTTCTTTTTTTCAAAAAACTGTGGCAGGGGTAAAGTCTCCATTAATTTAAGATGAGGTCTTTCTCATGAGGATCAGTGTTCCCTTACATAAAGAAACCCTGGCATCATCTAGGCATGCCTTCTGAGTTTCTGAGATGAGCACAGTTCAAGTCTGAGCCGAGAACTCTGCTACATTTGAGTCATAATTTCTGCCCTAATGCTTTCCTCTTTCTGATCCTTTTAGGTGTTTCCTCCCATCTGTCCTAAGGGCAACGTTAGAAAACAAATATGAATTTACGATTGCATAGTCACAACAGGGAGCAAACCAGAACTATCTGGGGAGCTTTCTCAAAATATACACACCTACAGCCTGATTCTTAGATATTTCACTCACTAGGTCTTGGGTGGGCCCTGGGCACGTGATTTTTAAGGAGTCTCCAGATACAGTGATATAGCATTCTGAAAGAGAGGTGTTTCTCTGAAACTATATTTAGGTTTTTCCCTGAAGAATCTAGATACATAAACAGGGATGGGGCAGATTTAGAATTGAAAAAGTAAATACCAACATAGGAAATTTAAAAAGTTCATATCAGTATGGTAGTCATTAATGCTGCTCACTGATGTCTGAATTCTCCTCTCTTTCCTAAACCCAGAAAACTGTATTTTTCCCTGATCATTTGAAGTTAAACCTGGCCATGTTACTAGCTTTGGTCAATGAGATAGAATCAGCAGTGGCATGTGTCACATCCAAGTAGGACTCTGCAATAGACAGTGCACAAGTCACAATATTCCTTTTTTCTTGCCGTGGTGATGGTGGAAGCAGTCAAGATGCAGCCTCCATCAGCTGAGATCCCTGGGTGACTATAATGAAAACTCCGCTGTCATCCCATGTAGGACATTGAATGGGAGTAAGAAATAAACATTTTTGTGATAAATCATTGAAATATGAAAGTTGTTCATCAATGTAACATAACCTACTCTATCCTAATGAACTGGCAATTTTTTTTTTACAGAGGCTAATTAAGCAAATTAAAAACAATTAGTTCTACCTTCATCAATGACTAAAAATTTGCAGAGACAGGGTTGAATAGAGGGAAACGAGGGAGCTTTAGTATCAGAGAGACCTAAGTTTAAGCCCGTAGTGTCACTTGTTTATTATAATAATAAAAATAGTATAACTGTACAATAAACAATTACTTTTAGTAACTAATAACATTTATAAAGCATTTACTATGTACCAGGCAATGTGCTGAGCACTTTATATGCATTATTTCACTTAACTCTCATTAAACAGATGAGAAAAATAAAGTTTAAAGAATTAAATAATTTACCCAAGGTCGCAGAGTTAGGAAATGGTGGAACAAGGATTCTAATACAGGCAAAAGGGTCACAAAGCCTGTGTTCTTAACCATTGCTCTAATACTGTTTCTGTGTGACTCTAATCAAAATACTTGACTTGTTTGAATCTCAGTTTCCTCAGTTTAGAATGGGGTTGAAAGCTACCAGACAAGGTTTTTAAGAGAATTAGAAGAGATAATTGGGTAAACCAATTAATATAGTTCCTGGCATACAGTAGGCATTTAAAACATAGTAACTATTTTTAGTAGCTAGTATGTCATTCATTCACCTCTTCTATAAATGGAGATTGGTCAATATAAAAAAAAGATAACATGAATATTTGTTATGGGAATTTAGTACTGTAATGAAATAGGTAACCAAAAAAAAAAGAAGATAGGTAACACAGATACAATAATCAAATCCTACGTTACTCTGCTTGCATTACTTAACGGGCAATATTAAAATGACCATTGTTGACTTCTTAAAACAGGTTTTTAAAAATAAAGATACAGTGGACAAATAGTACCCAGAAAATTCACAACGATGTAGTAATTGTATCCAGTTGCTCCAAAGCCATATATCTGATGGTCCAAGAAAATAGATTTCGAGAATAGTAAGAAGATATTTTATGCTCAGAGTTATAAATGATAAACTGGGATTGATTCACTTCAATAACCTTGTGTTCATATATTAATTGATAAACTACATAAGATAACACCATATTAAATGTGAAACTATTTGTTCTGGGTCTTTAATTTGTTTCTTTAACTTCCTCTTTTCTTTTGCTCCCTTATGTAATAAGAGATAAGTATAGATTTTCTACATAGACAATCATGTATTCTTTAAACAAACAGTTTTATTTCCTCCCTTCCCAGTCTGTATATCTTTTACTTCTTTTTCTTATCTTATTCCATTAGCTAGAACCTTCAGTATGACATTGAAAAGTAGTGAGTAGAATCATCCCTGTCATACTGGTCTTAGTGGGAACATTATACCATTGAGTATAATATTCACTGTAGGTTTTTCATATATGTTCTTTATCAGGTTGAGGATGTTCTCTCCTATTTCTAGTTTGAGAGTTTTTATGAGGAGCAAGTATTGGGTTTTGTCAAATGGTTTTTCTGCATCGAAAGATACGATCTTCATAATTTTTCTTCATTAGCCTGTTGATATGATGGATTACATTAACTGTTTTTCAAATGTTGAGCTATTTTATATATAACCATATATATTTTTCATGCACTGTTAAATTCAACTTCCTAATATTTTCTTGAGAACTTTTACACCTAAATACATGAGAAATATTGTTCTATAGTCTTTTTGTATAATGTCTTTGTCTGATTTTTGGTATTAGAATAATTCTGGCCTCATAGAATGAGTTAGGAAGTATATCCTCTGCTTTTTTTTTTATAGAAAAAATTACAGAGGATGGATACAATTTCTTAAATATATGGTAGAATTCACCAGTGAACCTGTCTGGGCCTGGTGATTTGTTTTAGAAGGTTATTAATTATTGATTCAATTTCTTCAATAGACTTAAGCCTATTCAGATGGTCTATTACATAATCTTTTAATAAGTCCAATATGTTTATTCTACAACTCTTGATTTTTCAGTGGCTTCATAATTACCTTC
Organism: Eidolon dupreanum; assembly: GCA_028627145.1. NCBI lineage: Eukaryota > Metazoa > Chordata > Mammalia > Chiroptera > Pteropodidae > Eidolon > Eidolon dupreanum. Next base: position 153,088,958 of record CM053509.1, on the reverse strand, counting down.
TGTTTGGCCTATGTCTTTTAGTCCATTGTCATCTCTTATCAATTCCACCTCCTGCATATCTTATTACTTACATTTCCCCCAAAATATCAAGCTTTGTCATACTCATGCATTTATCAGGGCTTTTCTATATTCTGAAAACATCCTTTTCTAATTTGTATTTATCCTACTAAACTCAGTTCTCCACAGAAGCCTTTCTTTGATGTCTCCAGGCAGTTTAGCTACCCCATTTAACTTATACAATAAAAAACAAAAACTATTTAATTACAAAGAAATCCAAAATTTTAAAGTTATTAAAATTTTCAATGTAATTCAAGATGTACAATGGAATAAACTATAAAATACTGACCTGGTTTTATATTATGTCCTTTATAAATTCAATAGCTAAGACAGACAAACACATTTTGATACAGCATATCAACGATACAAACACTGAACAAGAAAGTATCATTTCAGTATAAAAGTTAAGTATATATCAAGATTAAAGGTAAACTTGAGTACTCACTTAGGTGTATGCTTAGATGTGTCACTTCTGAGGAATACATTATGAAATGTTTGAGTCTTTTTGTTTCTTTTTATTTATTATGAATGATGAAAAGCTTAAACTCTGAAGTCATATAGACTTGTGGCAAATGCCATTTATAACCTGTGAGATCTTGGGCAAGTGATTGAACTGGGTCTCAGTTTCTTCAAGGGATAAAAGTAAATAGTAATTGGTGGTGATAGTAAGTGATGGTAATGATATTATCTGAATTATTAAAAATGTCATTTTATAGGCCTCATTTTCCTTCCATGTACAGTGTTTGAAAATATATTTATATATTTTTTACCATGAATCCTTAGTGCCCTGTGAATAATAACCTGTTGAACAATGAACCCTTTTTCCAACATAGTTCCCCTTTATTCATTTTTATAACTTTGACAAAAGTAGTAGAATATGGTGGACACTAGATGGAGCAACATTCCAAGTAGAGTAATCCTTCCTAACCAAGAACTTTTTTTTAATGTTAATTAAAAATAAATCATTTCTAAAACAATAATCACTCATAATTTCAGGTTACCTGGATACATTTTTCAGGCAAGTAGAAATGGCTTTCACTGTCTTAGGGATGTGAGAAAACAGGCAAGACAAAGATTTGGATATACCACAGTCATATGTGATACTGAGGGCTGAACTGTATGCTCCCCACCTCAGTTCACATGTTAAAGTCCTAAGCCCCAGTTCCTCAGAATGTGACTGTATTAGGAGATGGGTCTTTACAAAGAGGTAATTGAGTTAAAAAGAGGTCATTAAGGTGGACCTCAATCCAATATGACTGGTGTCCTTATAAGAAGAAGAAATCTGGACACAGACACATAGAGAGAGAGGACAATGCGAAGATACAGGAAGAAGACAGCCACTTACAAGTTAAGAAGACAAGCGTGGAACAGATCCTTTTTCAGACCCCTTAGAAGAAGCCAACTCTGCTGAACCTTGATCTTGGACTTCTTGCTTCCAGAACTGTAAGAAAAATAAACTTCTATTGTTTAAGTCCTCCAGTCAGTGGTGCTTTGATATGTAAGCCCTAGCAAACTAATACATGTGGAAAGGAATACTAGAACGTAAGCTCCATGAGGGTAGGAATTTTTGTATTTTTTGTTCACTGATACAACTCAAGTAACTAGAACAATGCCTAGCAAATAATAGGTGTTCAATAAATATTTTCTGTCAACTAATAAATAAAGCAGATTAATAAAATTCATCCCATAGATAACTATTAAATACCACCAATATTTAAGAAAATGCTTTTTATTTTCACAAGACTTGACAATCTGAACTTCCAGTGCTCTTACCAAGTGCTGTGGTGTAATTCGTCTGCCGCCACAGCTTAACTGTATAAAATCCTCTGGTGAAACTCTTGTTATGATTCAATTCCTGGAATGATTTCCTTATGAGAAGAGCTAGGAAGACAAAAAAGCTGCTGTAATACAATAAATGTGAATTAATCCACACAGAGAAACAGATCAAACTTATTAGTCCCATCCTGGGGGAAATGCCACAGATGTAACTTGCTGGTATTGCTGTTCTCTCAAAATTATCTGGTTAGCTGATTTCACTAAAGGATTGAGAATAGCCTGGGTTGTTGATTTAAAGGAAAAAAAATAAATCAGGACTTTCCTGTTGTTCTTATTTAAGCATTTCTTGTGTGGACACAGGGAAAAGAATAATTAAATTTCCTTCTGACTTATTCAATTATGGATTCGTGGTGCATGTCTGTGTTCAAACTGAACTCCATGTCTTAATGTCATCACCATTACCATCCATCAATACTTAATTTGGCACCCGGAATACGCTAGAAAAATAACAGCAAAATAAAACATAAAAGGAATATGGAATATATAAAGTACTCTGATTTTAACTTATATGCAAATCTTTTAAATAACAACTAGAGGAGGAATTCATCAAAATTATAATAGGTCTGTTGGAGGTGATAAGATTATAAGTAATTCTCTGTCTTCAAATTATTTGTAATTTTATGTCTCCATTTCTGAAACATAAAGTTCACAAAACCCATTCTAACTTCTAATCATTACTGGAAGAAAATTTAAGATTAGAAATTCCTCCCAAGGGAGAGGATGACACACTAATGTTTGTTTTTAATGTTTAACCAATACATTTATACAGAATATACATAAGAAAACCAGAATCCACCAGTTTTATGGGCAAGTGAAATTCAGCACTTTAAAATCAACATCAGGAAACTCTTGTCCAGTCCAAAAATAATTTAAAAATCAAGTCAAAGCTTGTTCTCAGTTTTAGGCCTGGAATCAGCTCCCAAACTGATGCAATCTGAAATCAGAGCCAACAAGTGTTTACCAAAGTCTTTGTCCCAAAGGGAGAAGCCTCTTCTCTAATTCTTCAGAAGTGATGCTGTTGGGATTGCCTTGACTCTTGAGCAAAGTTAGCAGGTAGGAATACGAACATTAAATTCATTTTGAAATATTTTCCTTTCCAGCAAAAATGAAAGCTAAATATTTTTTCATGATATGCAATTTGGAAATAAACCCTTGACTAAAGGTTTTAATTAGCTGCTTGTGCATTTGCTCCTCCTTTCTGGGAACCATAGCATAAACAGGAAGTTCATGCCTCTGGGGTTCATTCATTACAGAATGGAAAAAATGAAGCTGTAGACTTTCTTAAGGATGATTTAGAGAGGAAGGGTCATTAAATTACCATACTCCCCTCCTTATCTTATCCAGGAGGCTTATAAACCAAGTGACTGTACAAGCTGTACTCTATCTCTAGGAATATAAATTTCTTTGCCCATAAGTGGCTGGAAGTCACACTGGGAACTCTGCACCAGGCTTTTATCACACACTAGAGTGTGCACCCCAAAGCAAAGATGAGCAGTTGCTCTCTTAACACCTGTTACGATTGTGTGGTTTAGGTCCTGACAGCCACAAGGCTCCGGAGCTACAATCAGAGAGAAAATCTACTATTTCATATTACCCAAACACCACAAAGTGTTACTGAACACATTAAAAAAGAGGGGGGGAAGGATCTTTGTGGCGATGGAATAGCTCTGTATCTTGATTGCCATGGTGGTTATCTGAAATCTATGCATGTGATAAAATGGCATAGAACTATACACACGTCTAATTGTCACTGTCAATTTCCTGGCCTTGCTGTAACCATTGAGGGGAAACTGGGTAGAGAACACACATAACCTCTTTGTATTGTCTCTGCAACTTCCTGTGAATCTGTATTTACTTCAAAATAAATTGTTTTTAAAAACGCACCTTGTTGGTGTGCATCAATATTCTCTGAACATTTTGCATTAGGGTAAATCATAAAGAGTAAAACATAGCCTGGATGTCAAATGTGAGGTTTCAGCCACAACCCACAGATACCTTGAGGTTGGGAATACCCTACATCTGTTTTCCTTCTGCCTGGAGATACTCTTTACGACCTCCTGCACACGGCCTGCCTCCCTTTCCAAGGCTGGCACCTTCTCATCTTTCAGGTCACACCTCAATGCCGCCTCCTTACATAGGCTTTCCCTCGTCCCCCTAACTAAAGTAGATGCCATCTGCTCTTCGCTTAGTACCTCCTCCCCTTCTTTGCGTTCTTCGCCAGGTGTAATGGCTTGGTTAGTTTACTTTGTTGCCTGTCTGTCCACAAAACTATAAACACCATGCAGATGGGCACTGTACAGCATTGCCCATGGTACCCAATAATGGGCACGCTGCTTGGCAGGCGGCAGGTGCGCCAAATGTTTGAGTAAACGCACCTCACTCGAACTCACTCTCTTGGCTCGAGGGTGGGTGCGTCCGTTCCTTCCCCTCCAGGTCCGGGATGGTCTCAGCGCTCCTTACTTAGGCCACCCCGTGCCCCTCCGTCTCCTCCCCACTACTCGGACCCACCCGCCCAGGGAGGGCGCCATTTTCTTTTCTCCAATTCGTCTGCCTAGAAGGGCGCCTTTTTCTTATACGCACCTTTTCCTCAGGCCATTCCCTCAGCCACCCCCGCCCCAAGATCTCCAGCCCCCGCCCCACGCCTAGTAGCCTCCGTTCCCCTTTTGCAGTGCCGCCGCTCCCCCGGGACCCCAGCATCACTGGCAACTCTCTTCAACCCTCGGACCCAGCGGGATCGCCCACGCCCGCGTGGAAAGGGTGGATGGGCGGAGGTGAGGGGGCGTGTTCTCCTCAGTGCTTGGCGTTGATTGGCCGGGCTGAGGGAAGGGGCGGGGCTTCAGCCTGGATCTGGCGCCCCGGGTTTCCTCAGGGCATTCCTCCCGACTCAGGCTCCCGCTTGGTCGATCACCGAGCGACAGCTGTGACTCCGGCTCGGGCAGCATGTCTGAGAAGCGGCGCTCAGTGGACACCGAAGCCCAGCGGCTCCCCGATACCTTCAAGGGTGAGCCCCGCGCCCGTGGCGAGGCCCGTGGGATCGCCCGCTTTCCCTTGCCTCTCTCCTCCGGGACAAGCCCCAGCCCGGAGGTCCCAGGTCCATCTCCGCTCTCTTTGGTTGTGCGACCGTTGCTCAAAGCCTCGGTTTCCTCTCTTGTATGCTGAGGATGACAAACCCTGCTTCGCGGGCTGGGGGTCAGGTTTAGGAATGTTAGAGTGCGGAGTACGGGCTGAGCGCCAGGCAAACTGAGGACGCGCCCACATCAGGGGGCGTTTCCAGTACTCAGCCGTAGCTGGAGCTCGCCTTATCCAGCGGTTGCAGGATGTCAGGCCCTGTGCCAGAGCTTTCCGTTCATTATCGCCTCTCATGCACACGGTCGAAGACATGAATAAGTGACTCGCGGTCAGCGAGTGGTGGAGCCTGGGCTCAGAGCTACACTCCACACCCGGGACCCCGCGCCTTCCCTATCGACCGACTCCCCTTTCCTTCCTGCCCCAACCCTTCGAAGGCCATCTCCTCCACCCAGCCTTCTCTCACCCCCAGGGTAAGCCCCCCTCCTCCGGAACTAGAAAGAACTGCTCCCCAACCAACACCTCCCCCGGCCAATTTCATGTAAGAAGCAAGATCAACTTGAGGTTTCGCCGCCAGCTCCAGACACATAGTGGGGCCATATTTGCGGGAAAAAAGAAGGAAGTCTTTTTGGTATTCCTCCCGTATCTCTTCCCAGCTTCGCTTTCTGTCCCATCCTGCGCTCTGCACTTTGTCCTAGGGACCTCGCTCTCGGGGCTTTTGTTTCTCACAAGAAACTCGCCCTCATTCCCACCCTACCCGGGCCTCCCAGTCTTGAAGGCAGAACCTGTGAGTGGCTCAATCTTGTTTCCCCTGTGAAGGAACTAGTACCCCTGAGAAGGCTATCACCTTGAACCTTTATTGGCTAACTCCTTGGGGGATAGGGGGAGTCATAAAAAGAGGCGATAAGCCTCTCTGGAGTACTGGTTCCTTCTCAGGGGGCTCTTAGCGACCCAAAGGAATTATTTCTGTGGATGGAATTTCAGACAAGATGACGTAGTGAAAGACGTTTAGGGAACTGGATGGGCTTTTCCAGCACCCTCACAAAGAACACTATATCGAACTCATCTATTCTCATTATTTATAAAGCCAGCCTTGTCCATCCATCACATGTAAGTCTTATTTCCCTTGTCTGCAATCTTTTAGTTCTTTCCCAGGAGCATCAGAAGAATTATATCAATCTTTACCCCTCACTTTTCTCTACTAAGCACCTCATAGAGTTATCCTCTAAAAACGGGAGTGTAACAGGGAGAATATACTTTAAGAAACTGATAATCAAAGAAATAAAATTAAAATTACCTAAATGTTGCACAGTTTATAAATAATGGAACCATATTTTAAGTCTGAATTTGACCGACTCTAAAACTTGAACATAAAAAAGTTGTGTTGGCCTCTCTTTTCTGAGACAGGAAGGTGGGCAGAATCCTTTTTTTTGTACCCTGACCTCTTGATGCAAGATTCAAGGACTATGACAGTACTAAAGGTTTGGTGAAACTGCAGTGGGAAATCTCTTTGTAGAAGTTCTTTGGGAATAAACATGATCTTTGTACTTAATGTTCATTTAGTTGTTTTTCATGGCTACAGACCCGTTTTCACTTCTAAGTTCTTTTGCTTGATTTTACACTTAACTTTTTTTTTAGACAGAGATCTTTTAAGAATCTAATGAAAACTATGCACCCTCTCCTCAGAAAATTATACCTACAAACAAAATTTTGCTTGTTCTATGTCACTTTTTTTTAATTTGCAATCATTGCTTTATTTTCATTGGATTATTTCAATACATCAATGACACAGCTGGCAATGTTCTTACCAGTACAATAATTATGAAGGTTGATCCCTATTTCTTCTACAAATGCTAAAAGAAAATCTCTTGTTCTTTAGTAAAAAAAAAAAAAAAGTGAAAAAGTCTTCCATTAGGGCAGTCACTTTTTTTTTTTTTTTAAATGTAAGCCTTAGAGATCTGATATTGGTAGGAAAACCATTACTAAAATTTATTAAATAGTTTTTATTAAGTGCTTACCATGTGCCAAACACAGCCTAAGTGCTTTTACAAACATCTAATTGCAATCCACTAACAGCTTCACAAGGAAGACACCATTATCCAACATTTTACAGCAAGGAAACTGAGGCTCAGAGTGGAAGAATCACACACACCTATGTGCTAGCTTTCAAACTTGGGCTATCTGATTTTCCAAACTATTTCCCTATCCTAGAGCTACCTCCAAAATGCATATCCAAACTGAGGACCTTGTCAAACATCAGTATTTCCCTCAGAGAAAAAACAAAGAAAGCTCAGAGGAACCTAGCTTCGATCAAGACCATTTGGTTGAGACAGCTCTGGAAGGCTACTTCTGGGGGAAGCTGTGGAATATAAAAGCCCAAACTCTGTCCTTTTATGTTTTTGCTGATAATTAGTCTTAGATATATAAATATAACCAAACTTAGGGCAAGACTAGTTTTTCTTCAATACAGTGCATTTATTTTGTAGTGAAATAATGCAGGTGAATTGCAAAGAAATGTAATTAAGAGTCATGTCAACAGAACAAATCCCTTTGAGAGAATGCCTGAAAATAAGCAGAAGCAAGGGACTGATTTGTTTATTTCAGTTGTTACAGTCGATGGGGATAACTCTGCAACTTCTTTAATAATTAATCTAGTTAAACCATCAATGGTCATAAATTAATTCAAACCAAGGACCAGGTCTGCAAAAGCTGACATTTACGTATTTTTTTAATGATTAAGTAGGTTCTTGGTCCCTCCGATGGTGTAAATTTTACACTGTAAAGGACAGAGTTACTGATTGCCTGGTTAACTTTAAAGAAAAGTGATTTCTAATGTTAATAAAATGATAGAGTTGGATTTAAAATCTATTTTTTCAGTAGGTGTGGAAAAACATTTTCCTGAAAACTATTGTAACCATGAAAAAGTGAGCATCTCTCTTCTGTGTCTTCCTGACATTCTGTACATACATCTCTCATGTTTATTACACAGTATCATAATTATCAATTATAATCACCTTTATTAGATCAAGAGAGCTTTTGAAAATAGAAATTGCCTCCTTCACTGTAGTTAGCTTTGTATCAAGTACATAGTACATTAGCAAAAATGTTTTTTGAAAGAAAAAGAAGCAGAAGAAGGAGATAAAGATCCTCTACTGAATAAATCATGTGGTTAAATGTTTGACTTATGTTGGAGAAATTTTCCTGTCTATAGTTTCTTGTCTGTTATAATACAAACTGTTGACTTTATGTAATGACATCATGTTCCTTATTACATGTTCTTACTACGGATAGACTACCTGACTAGGTTTATATTGTCAATAAAGGGATTATAATTGTCAAGAAAATATATCGTACCTAACAAGCAATCTCCTTTTAATTAAAATGTGGAAAGAGAGAAGTTAGATGTTACAGTCAATAGAAAGAAGGAAGTGTCAATTCTCTATCGATATACATTCTTCCTCCATTTTTTTTTTTTTGAATCTTTACTGTGCTCTGGGACTAGTAAAGAACCTTGAACCACAAGCATTTGGCCTGACATTTTAGTACATTAGCTTTGAAGATACAAGCCATAAAGTGTCTATCCTAAAGTATCAGTGAAAATTATACTAGCCTTGTAGAGTTGTGAATGTGCACTTAGGGTTAAGATGTTGTAATGTAGTGAAATGAGAGTAGAATTTAGAATTTAAAGATCTGAATTGAGATCTCAATACTATCACTTACTACCTGGGACCATGGGCAAATAAGTCTCTCAACGTTCAGAGTCAATTCCTCATTTATATGTTGGACATAATCTTATTGAAAGATCTATCTCCTGAGGTTTTGAGTATCAAATGAGAAATTTTATGTGAATGTTTTTCCACCTTTAAATGTAAAATATTAAGGTATTTAATGGGGGAAAACAGAATTAAAAAGTTAATTATTTTTCAGAAAGCCTAGTAATTATACAGGAAAGGCAGTTCAAGAAAGATTAGAATTCTAACTTACCTCCCCAAATGTGGTCTGTTTCTTCTCCAGAGATAGAGTCCCCAAGCAGTGTGTTAGTCTTGATATTTTCTTTATAGTGTGGAGGTCCCAGAAGACAATTCACTTCATAAAAAGTTTATTCTTATAAACTATATCAATAATGATCTTAAAATCATGGTAATAATAATAACGTGTTTATTGAACACTTTCTAAGTGTCAAGCATTTTACATAGTTTCTCATTTAATCTTCATAACAACTGTATAACTACTGTTTTTTTCTCTCAGATTACTAATGAGAAATTTTAATGATAGAATTGGAATCTCACACCAAAACCCTAAGCTCTTAGCTACCACTTAGCTATTCAGCCTCAGTTGAAAAATTGGGAACCTTCTGATCTAGTTTGCTTATGCTTCTATTTCCTACTTTTTTTTTTAATTAAAATGATGTTACCTTCCAAAGATTTTTATGAGAAAAACTTAGTTATAGATACTTTTAAGATGTCCAAGTCAAAAAGTTGAAAAAAAAAAAGGCATAGGATGGTTTGGTTTGGTTTTGTGTATTTCAGGCCTAGTCTAAGTTTAATTACCTTAGTACCATTATGAAATTGTTTTTCTCTCCCTTTTTTCTGAATGTACCTGTTTTTTTCTTTCCAGACATGGGCCATATTCAGGGCACCCTTATGCCTTCCTGAATTCTCTAACCTCACAGGTGGAAAAGGTCTGCTTTTAAAAAGAGAAAAGAGCACATTTGAAGAAAATAGTAAAATGATTGCTTTGGGACAGAGGATGATTCTGATCTGTATTCTTGCATCCTGTCTGCTGACATGTAGTTTTAGTTTGTCTTTTGTAATAGGCAGTCTTTTCTTCCCCATCCCCACCCCCCAAAATGGCACAATCACTCAACTCATTCAATAACTATTTATTTACCAATGTTTTTTGAGTGCCTGTTAGGTGCTAGGTATATTCCATATTAGCTCATTTACTCTTCACGCTAACCCTCTAAGAGGTACTCTTATTAGCCCCATTTTAAAACACAGAGAATCAAGGTACTTTCCCAGAATCACACAGCTAATAAGTGGCAGAGCCATCTCTGAAGCCATCATGCTATACTGCTTTAACAAGAGCACAGTCTGTGAAGAAGACAGACATTGAATAAATTACAAGTGTGTTTAATGTTGTTAAGAGGTGTGTGTATTTAAGACTGAGGGGTTCAAACTAAAAATTACTGATGATACTCTCCTATTTTTTCCCTGTTTTATGGTTACAAACATTTGAATGAAAGAAAGCTACAGGAAATCCTCAAGGTGTTTAGGAAAGAAAATATTTATGCTTATTTAATTTCTTTATTCTTTTCAAGCTAAGAAAAGGACTTCCTTTATTTCAACTTTTATTGACAATCTTTCTTAAAAGGATTAATCCATTTCCTTAATACCTCACAGTAAACACATTTTAAGTTTTGTGATTCACATCACATAGTGCTTCATCAGTATCAGCTCTTTTGGGCTAATAGACAGTTAGTAAGAAGAAGAGAAAGTTATAGTCTCCAGTCACAGCTCTTACCTTGATACCATCTGGCCTGTAGCTGCTCTAACCCAGAGAATAATTTCTTCCCTAGAGGTTTAAGGATAAAGGCATTCGAAGAACTATAATCTGTGCTTAATTAAAATAATCATTTGAAAGATGGGTTGGAGTGTATGCTTGTTTGCTTAGAAAGCCTCTACCCAAATGAGATGCAAGTTGTGATCTCCATGTAAATACCATCATTTTTCAACATGTATTTATCATGACCCTACTACATGCTAAACTCTGCCACTCTCTCACCTCTACCTGTTTTAATTTTCCTCTCTGCAGGATGGATGCTGCCTTGGTTTTTGTCATCACTCTCTTCCTTACTCCTTTTCTTCATTTCTCTTATTTTCCTTTCCTCCTGTTGTTTTCTTCCCTTCTTTGTCTCTTTCTTCTAAAATTCCAGTCATTTGAAAAAGTGAGTTATAGTAAAATTTTGGTTAATTTAAGACGTGTTTGTATTCACATATTTTATTTGCCCTTTCGCCTGTTTGGCCTTAAATTTTTATTTTTCAGGTCTTATAAAGACCTTGTTTCAAGAGAAGCAAAGGAAAGAGAAACTGGGAATCTGTGAAATGTACCCTTAATTGAAAAGCTGGAACAAAGATCAAGTGTATTATTTAATTTATGAAGTCCTCCTCCTCAAGGAGATAGCTGTATGACATAGACCAGAAATGGGTTGGAGGGCCAGTTGACCCAATCTGGCAGTCTGCCTGTTTTTGTATGTCCTACTAGCTAAGAATAGTTTTTACTTTTATAAATGATTTTTTTAAAAAAGAAGATTTTGTTACATGTGAAAATTACACGAAGGTCAGATTTCAGTGTCCTTAAGTTCGGTTTCATTGGAGCACACACAGCCATGCTCTTTCGTGTGTTGTTGTACGTGGCTGCTTTGGCTCTGTAGTGGCTCAGTATTCAGTAGTTGGGACAGACTCGATGGCATACCAAGCCTAAAATTTTCTGGCCCTTTACAGGAAGTTTGTCAAATCCTGACATAAAATCCCTGATGAGGAATAATGGTCAAAAAGAACACTTATATTCTGAATAGATGTGCTTTTAAGAAAAATTCAGAGATTGCCAAGGCCTTTCACTGAATTCCTAGCCATCGTGTCTTTCCCCATACAAACAACACTGTTCTTGGCAGTTTACAACATGAAGTATTTCGCCTGCAGTCTGGGAAAGGAGAAGGAAAAGATTGTCATTTAAATGTTGCTACTTAGCTATTTCAGTAATTCATTGGCTTATCATCTTCTTTTTTGTGTTTAGTAATGCATATGAATCTGAGTCAGACTTTCAGGTATTGTGCAAGACATGTTTCAGCCTTTCTCTAAAGGGGAAATCCAGTATCTTTTGAACTTTAGAATATAGTCACAATAATAAATGGAGTTTCCTACTCCATATGATTTACAGTACACAGTGTCAACCTTAATGTAAATTGGCTGATATGGGATCATTAACACTATATAGTGCTGTGAAATTCTGCCTTATCTATCATTTTACTGCTTTTCTGGAAGCTAACCAAACAAAAATTACCATATACTTGTTTTTTTTCATTCATTTCATGCTTTTGTTTGTTTTCTTTTGTCTTTTCCCCAAAAGTTTTACTTTATTACTTTGGAACTCCTGCTGGAGGAATATTTTATACCTACTTTATAGATTTTTGTTAACATTAGAAATAATGTATATAAGGAGCTAGCTTGTGGCTGACATGTAATAAGCGTTCAATAAATGGTTATTAGTCATAATAAAAGAGACTTCCAGAATGAAAGAAATTTAAGAATTAACACAATTTCATCTTTACAGCAAAATTAGTGTACATAACAAGGATTATGGAAATTTGCTAAAAGTGTATTCAATTCAACAGAGTTTCTAATTGAAAGAATTGTACACAACCAAAACGCTCATATGGAACAGTGAAATATTATTCAACCTTTAATAATATGTACTCATATGAAAAACATGTTCACGAGACGGGAGGAAACAGATTCAAAATCATCATGTATACCATTATTTCATTTTTGAAAAAAAGTGATAGGAAAGTTTTAAAGGACATTTAGTGAGGCAGAAAATAATCACCATCTAAAGCATAGATGATATTTCTTTTTCTATTCGTTAAGATATAATTTCTCACTTTTTAGAAATAATATTTGCTTTTAAGTTTTCTAAAAGCGATATTTTAAAAAAATTTACCTTTGTTTCCTGGAGGTAAGCCCAATTTGAATGTTCAGTTAAAAAAAGTTAATGTATAAGCTTAATCCATTTTCAAAACCTTGCTTGGATTAGTTAAAAATGTATTATAATGCAGTTTTCAGGAAAGAATTTGGCAGTAAACTCTGGTTGAGTAGTATTTATAACCAAGTATCATGTGATCACTAATTTTGAGGCATATTCTCACCCAGCAAAATAATGAAGTGTATCAGCCAAAATATCTCAGAAATACAAATTGCTCATTATTTGTCTTTAACATCATAAAACTGGTAGGGAGGAGTCAGTCCTTAGGGTAATATGAGAAACTGAAAGAAAATGAATTTTATGAAATTTTTAGAATTAATGAGAATTTCTTTTACCATTTTGTCCATAAGTGGTAGGTGACTAAGGGTTCATCTATGGCCTGGTGGAGTTTAAGCCTCACATCTCTGAAGAATGGGATTTGTATACATTTTTGAGCTATAACCGAGTGGGAAAGTATTTTGAGGGTTGAAAGTAGGATAGTTTCATTTTAAAGGCAGTAGAATAATATGAAATGGTGCCATTTCCCCCATGTACACACTCTGATTATTTCTGGCTGAACATTTGAAATATGAAAGACCAAGCCCAGTTTTCGGAATATTCACTGAATTTCTTATACCTCTTGCTTTGTGATCCCATTTCCTGAGCTGGGGTTTTTGAAAATGGAAACTGAGCACAAAAATGGGCTGGACTTTCCAGCTTTTCCTTATGTAGATAATAATTCAATAATTTAGTAATTCAATTAATAAATGAACTTCTTAAGAGTCTTTGAATGTCCAAGCCTAGCCTAGCAGGAGGGAGGCGTGAAGCGAGGGGAAAATTAAGTAGTTTAAGAGGCTTTTATCAAAAAGGGTAAATGCTACCCATTTTTCCATTTCTATTGTGAAAGTTCAAACACTTGAGTAAAATAGGATTACAGAGAACTACCATCTATATTTATTGGGCACTATCTCAGCCTTACAAGGCCAGTCTAATTATAGGTGAAGAAACTAAGGTTCAAAGAGGTAAAGATCAAACAGCTAAAAAGTTTAACAGAATTAAAATGAAAACTTGGTCTCTTCCTATTCTCAGGAAATCTCAGCCTAATAAAGGATATAAATAAGCGAGAAAGTGTTAGGCAAAATGTAAGTGCTGTAAGAGAGGTTGAAAAATGCTATCAAGATTTAGAGGAAAGAAAAAATCCATCTAGCTGAGAAGCTTGGTAAGAAGTATTTTATTTTATACCCACTCTATGCCAGTTACTGTGCTAGACATTGAGAATATAAAAATGAATAAGAAACATTCCTGCCGTCAAGGAGTTTATAGTCTAGTATATTCGAGGCACAGAGCTATGTACTTTGCCTGGAATATGGGAAACTTAGGGCAATATTTTAGAAACACTAAATGCTGTCAGATAAGTATTTGTAGCCAATCTGTTCCTTGTTTGGAATCTGTTTCACTTTGCAAATCTAGACCTGAGTCTGGCAAAGAGCCTTGAGACTAAGTTTTGCTATAAATAGGCATGGCTTCCTCTGTAGGAGTATGAGATTTCGTTCTCAGAACTCCTACCATCCTTTCCCAGTTTGAATACTGTCTTAAGAAAGTGCTCTGAACCCAAAAACTTCTTTAATGAGCTTTTTTTTTTTTTTTTTTTTTTTT
>CM053509.1:153044228-153074103 GCA_028627145.1 Eidolon dupreanum | reverse complement strand
TTTACAGGTGTCATTTTTAAAAAGGATTTAAATGAGTTTCTACTCATATATCATATGATTTTCACCTTTAATTATGCTATATCCTCAGGTTAAATGCTCTTTTCCTTCCTTCCCCTTTTCATTGGTATTTCCTGAAGCATTATATCCTACATAAAGGCCCTCTGACAACCACCACCATCCCCTACCTGCCCCACTCCACTCCACTCATATCTTCATCCCAACTGTGTGAGTTACTCCTGAATATTCTGTTTTCAAAATATCCTGAACAGATACTTTGTATCTGCACTTACCACCTAGAATTATAATTACCTGTTTATCTTCCCCATTAAATTTTAATCTTCCTGATAGCTTTTCTTCTGTTGTTTGTTGATTTCTAGTTTCACATCTTTGTGGTCAGAAAAGATACTTGATGTGATTTCAGTCTCCTTAAATTTGTTGAGACTTGTCTTGTGACCTAACATATTATCGGTCCTGGAGAATGTTCCATGTGCACTTGAGAAGAATGTGTATTCTGCTGCTGTTTGACTGAATGTTCTGTTAGATCCATTTGGTCTAAAGTATGGTACAAGTCCAGTATTTTCTTATTGATTTTCTGTCTGGACAATATATTTGTTGTTAAAAGTCTCCTGCTACTATTGCATTGTTGTCTATTTCTTCTATTAGATTTGTTACTATTTACTTAATATAGTTATGTTCTTCAATCTTAGCTGCGTATGTATTTACAATTGTTATATCCTCTTGATGAATCATTATATAATGACCTTTGTTCCTTGTTATACTTTTACTACTTCAGTGCAAAGCATAGGGCATAATCAATATTAGGTACTTAATAAATGTTTGCTGGATAAAGAGTAATGTGAATACTTGTGTTATCATGTTAAGTAGATTAGGGGAAGTAGTGCCTACACTTCAGGTTATTATGAGGATCAGATGGGAAAATTCTTGTAAAATATCTGGTAAAATGCCAAGTATAGGTGTTCATAGGATAAAAATAGTGACGATTGTGCTAATAAGGCTGATAAGGGCTATGCATCTTTTGTTTTCACAGGTGGCCCCAGTGCAAGCCTTGGACCTTGTGGATGGATTTTGGTGTGTTTCTCATTCTTGTTCACAGTTGTCACTTTCCCGTTATCAATATGGATGTGCATAAAGGTAAAGAATATTTCATTCACATTTGGAAAGATGCCAACTCCTAACCACATAAACCCATTTTATCTGTGAGGGTGAGGGGGTGGGAAGTGTGTGTATCAGAGAGACAGACAGCATACTGGCCTGTAATTCTTTTCCTTCATTTCTCTTTTGAAAAATTCGCTCTAGTCACCTATTACAATGGAATCTTAAACCTTTTTTTCAGCCATCATTTCGTCAATCCTTCCCGAAGGTTAAAGTAAAGATCACCATCTAAAGTTTTCTGGAGTCAGGGTTATTGGATGGTCCTGTGAGAATAAGTTCTCCAGAGTCAGGAAGCTGAGTGGTTTGACTGCTAGCTCCATTATTTACAGTGTGACCTTTGCCATGTTTCCTCACCTGTAAAATGGGAGGAAACAATAACATGCAGCTCATAGGGCCGTTGTGAGAATTAAATGAATTAACGTATTTAAACGTACTTATCACAATGCTTGGTGCATGGTGAGTGCTTCCCAAATGTTGCTTATTTTTTCTATAAAGTTATTAATACTTTGATAAGTGACTATCATTTACATATTTCTAAAAAGATAAAATATACTCTGAGACTTTTCAGATAAGTTTATTATTATAATTTAAGGAATCAGGAGACAAACTCTAAAGACTTTAGCTTTTTTTCTGTATTAACAATGCATGAGTAATTGAATAATAATATTAACAGCTGAGGAGTGAGGTTATAGATTGCTTCTGTATACTATTCTATACCTTCCACCTTTTATACAATGAATATCTATCACTTTTATAATAGTAAAAAATAGTAAATAAATATACTTGGTGGAGGTATTAGATGTTAGATATATTTATAGCTATAACCTGGATTATAAGAAGAAAACAAAATAGAAGCATCTAAGCTTCTATTATATATGTTTAGAGCAGAAACATATATTTGAAAAGTTATACATATAAATATTTTTACTCATATTAAATTATTGTCTGTGTTTTTAATCTAGATAATAAAAGAATATGAAAGAGCTATCATCTTTAGATTGGGTCGCATTTTACAAGGAGGAGCCAAAGGACCTGGTCAGTACTGGAATTTCAAATTATTTGCCTGGAGACTGAAATTCTTCCTTTTATTGATGTAATTTTCCTTATAACAATCTCTTCTCTGTTGACTTAGAAAAGAATTCATATAACAGAAATTGGATAACAATGGCGATGGTGCTAGCCAATCTTGTTATAATCAGACTTTCCTTCCCTTCTCTCCCCTCCCCTCCTCTCCCCATTGAGCTGATAAGATTACCATAGGCCAGGAATAGCTACAGCTATGGACATTTGACCATGAGCAGCCCTACTAAAATAAAGGCTTTGAGTTGTTATTTTTGGTAAACTTCGATTATGCTCCTACTGTGTTCCAGGCTCTGGGAGTTCATAGGAGACTAAAACACAGTTCCTGCCCTCAAGGATCTTACTGTCTAGTGGTGGGACACAACAAGGAAACAGCTGGGCACAATCCCATGTGATAAGTATGATGATCAAGTAATCCTAGATAGCTGTGGAAACACAGAAACGAGGGACTGACCCCAACTAGTAGGATGAGACAAGGCTGTCTGGAGGTGACAGCCTGGCTAGGATTGAGGCACGAAAAGGTATTAGCCAAAGGGGAGGCATTCCTGCCAAAAATAGCAACAAGTACAAAGCAATGTAGAGAAGAGTGCTTCAGGCTCAAGGAACTGGAGCCGCCTCATGGCCGGAGTGCCGCCATGAGGGGAGAGGAGAGGAAGCGGTGAGCTGCAGCAGGTGATGAACTTTGTCTGGCTTCTTCAGGGGTTTGTATATCAAGGAAACACTGCTCTGCTTGCAGCTTAGGAAATGGATCAGAGGAGAGAAACTGGAAGAAATAGAAAGATGCATTGGTCTAAACGAAAACAAAAGACTGACCAACACAATGGAGAAGGGAGTGAAACCCACAGGCCTTGGTGGAGACAGTTTGAGTTGGGAAGTCAGCAAGAGGAGTCAAGGATAACATTCCTGGCTTCTGGCTCATTCACTGAGCTGAACTGGTGACTTGCAGTTGATCTGGTTGATGATGTTAGAATTGAATGGTGAAGTAAACCGATTCGGTGCTGGTATCTCTATAATTCTCTACGTGTCTTTGTTGCAGGTTTGTTTTTTGTTCTGCCGTGCACTGACAGCTTCATCAAAGTGGACATGAGAACTGTTTCATTTGACATCCCTCCACAGGAGGTAAGGCAGTCTTTAGCTATGAATAACTTGAGACGCCATGTGGAAAAGTGCTCAACAATGAGAGGCAGCACAGTGTAGTGGTTAGAGCGTAGGTGTAGAGCCATTTTCTAACTGCATCACCTCAAACAAGTTTTTAACTTCTCCCTGCCTCAGTTTCCTCTTCTATAAAATAGAGATTATAATACTTTATAGGGTTATTATGAGGACTAATGAGTCATTATATATAAAGTGCTTAGAAGAGTGGCTGATAGTTAAGTGCTGTATAAATGCTTATTGTAGCATAATGTTAATGTATGTATAATGTTAGCATTATCATTGTCATTTTTACTACCACATTTATTCTCTGGGTTTTCTGACAGAAAATCCTATCGAGTATGATTTTTTTCTTCCTAATGTTCTTGATTTTGTTCTAGATAAATTGGTTAGAATCCAAAGAATTAGAACTGCTTATTTGGCATTTTAGATAAAGCATATATGTTTTAGATTAGTAATTATTTCATGCTTTATCAAACTATGTCAAAATATTTTCACAGTCGAAACTCACAGCAGAATCTTTAGAAAGTATGCAGTTGCCATGAGACAGAGGAATTCCCTCCCCCCTCCCCCACAGCAGCGGCAGAGTCTGGGCGAAAATCCAGCTCCTCAGAGTCACTGTCCAGTGCTTTTTCTACAACTCCATACTGAATGCGTTCTACATTAGGTCCCTCGTGGCCCTTGAAGAATGATGGCTGCCCTGGTACTCACATCTAAGGAGGCCCAGTAACTGTTGCAGACAGAAAACTTAAAAACACAGTGAAGGGAGGGACAGAAGAATACTGTCAGTATTTCCTGGCCAAAAGCCAGGTATCCAGCAGGGTGGTGGACTTTGGCCATGTTGTCTTTTCTTATCACAAAGTCCAGAAACTATTCTCAGAAGCTCCCTGCTGATACTGATCCAGGTAGCTGGTGAGGTGAGACTTTATAATCCATACATATGTAGTGACACTAGAAATCATTTTTACCCACAAGTAGAAGACTGAGAACATCCCTGTGTTTTCTACATGTTTTCCTATCTCTCAGGGAAGATTGATTCTCAGAAGGAGCCCCTCTCAGGGTAGCTGAGAAATCTGGTATTTTCCTCCATAAACATTGCAGGCATCTGGCAGGGTTGCTGGAAGCGTCTGCCTTCCAGCCGCCCTCTCCTCTCCTGCAAGCTGCTGAATGCACAGTGGATTGGAACTTGGCAGGCAGTCTTTCTTCCCATCCCCTGTGAACTTACTGTGTTTGCGGGATAGACACCCTGCCTACAACAAACATTAGGCAGAGAGGCTGCAGCCTTAGAAAGCTCTGGCTGTGGCAGAGTCACAGTGGCAAGAATTTGCTTAGAAATGACACATATTTTCCCATCACATCGTGGGAAATAATTTTCACAGAAGATGGTAATATACTAAACATTTACTTACAAATCTTCCACTCCTCTTCCAAGTTAGAAGTATATTTAGATTCCTAAAAAAAAAAAAAAAAAGGATTACTGCTTTGATGCCTGACAGGACCAAACAACTATATAATATCACTATTGTCATTATTTTCCATTTACAAAGCTCTTTATACTTACAAAAGAGCTTCATTTACAAACATCTTATTTGATCTTCGAAGAAATTTGTGTAGAATTAGGCAATATTATTAGCCCATGTCACAAATGAGGAATTTCTAGGTCAAACAGTTTAAAAGCTAGAAGTCACCGAGGGAGGTACGAGCAGAGTTGGAACTACAGTTCAGGTCTCCTAACTCACTCCCGTGCTTTTTGTCAATCACCGTATTCCTAGGACCGACCGTGTTTCAATTCAGTTCATCTCTCATTTATTGACAACCTGCTATCTATCGAGCACTCTGCTGGTGCTGGAGATTCAGGGATCACTTGCCCTTAAGAAATTCATGCCTAATAGAAAAGTAATGACGTAAATAATGTCACTGCAGTGAGGTGCGAAGGGAAGAGCACACTCTGCCAGGTACACTCAGGGACCTTTCACAGAGAAAAGGACACTTGGTCTGTGTCTTGTGATGAGTAAGAATGTTTTAGTCTGATGTTATAGGGGAGAGAGAGGAAACAGGACATCCAAACAGAGGGGACACCTGCATAAAGGCCAGGGGACATGCAACATGGTGCCCCAGGGACGTACACCTCGTCTAATACGGTGTGTGCAGGAGGGAGTGTGGAGGAGGGAGGATATACTGTGATTTATCAAAGTATACTAAACTAAGGACTTTGCCTCAAAGGTTGTAGGAAGCATTGATACATTATGTCCTAGGAAGTATTTATATGTAGCATGCTGTAGATATCTTTTTACCCTGACCTTACCCTATAAAAACATTCCGTATTTTTGTTAGTATAAGACTGCGCTACCTATAGTTCCATTAATAAATATAAATCTAGGCTCTCCCATATCTTTGTGCCTTTTCACACGTATTTCTTCTGCCTTGAATACTCTTTCTCTTTACCCTCTGAAAATTTTTATCCCTTCCTTCAAGACTTAGTTCAAGTATCACCCCTGCCACCTGCAGCTGCCCATCCTTTGTTCCTTAAAGGCTCCCTTGGTTCCCCAGCCTCTTTGAAAATAGGAATCAAGTGTTTTTTATACCCTTATCCCTGGTACATAGTACAGTGCCTGCTACTGAGTGGTGTCTCATTATTTGTTGAATGAAGTAATAGAATTAATGAATAAAGACAGTTTTAAGACAGTTAACTTTAAAGACAGTTAAATTTCTGATGCTTTACTGTCTTAGTCCATCTGATCTGCTGTAACAAGATACCATAGATTAGGTGGCTTATAAACAAAGAAAATTTATTTCTCATGGTTCTGTAGGCTGGGAAGTTCAAATTCAAGGCACCAGCATATTCAGTGTCTGATGAGGGCCTGCTTCCTTTATAGATGACCATCTTTTCACTGTCCCCACATGGCAGAAGGGATGAGGGAGCTCTCGGGGGTCTCTGTTGTAAAGGGTACTAATTGCATTCATAAAGGTTCTATGCTCATGACCTAGTCACCCCCACATCCAAATACCAACACGTTGGGGATTAGCTTTCAACATATGAATGTTGGGGGAATACAGTTAGTCAACAACACTTACTAAAGAAAATCAGCTAGCGTTTTAAGACATTCCATAGAATAACATTTCTTACAGTTATATTAAATAAAGAGATGGTAGACAGATGTAAAATCACTTCCTTTATGTTGTAGATCCTCACTAAAGATTCAGTGACAGTTAGCGTGGATGGCGTGGTCTATTACCGCGTTCAGAATGCAACCTTGGCTGTGGCAAATATCACCAATGCTGACTCAGCAACCCGGCTTTTGGCCCAAACTACTCTGAGGAACGTCCTGGGCACCAAGAACCTTTCTCAGATCCTCTCTGACAGAGAAGAAATTGCACACAACATGCAGGTGAGGAGTGGGCTGGTGCTGTCACTCACTAGAAGTTGAAAACTGAAGCAAAGGCTCAGTGATTGTTTGAGAACTTTTCATCAATTCAAGTTGAAAATCAGACTTTTTTTCCATTATGGAAAGGTTTTCCTAAACTTGATGGAAGGGGATGTTTTTCATACAAATAGCCCATGGGTAATAACACTCGGATGCATGCATTATTTTTTTTACTCCCTCCAGTTTATACTTTTTTCCAGAATTAGTATTAACTTTTTTTCTTAAGCATAATAGTTCAGAGGCCATTCCGCAAGATCATGTAGATATTCTTAAACCTGTGTTCTCGGTGCGAGTCCTGTGACTTCCCTTGTAATTCATGCTTTCCAGTGTTGCTTGAGTAATAGATAATGAATTAACTCTAACCTGTTCAAAAGGATAAAGTACTATAAACTTGAACTCAGTGATATTTGTATAGACTTCATTGTACTTAAAATCTGTAATCTTATTTGATACCCTCAATAACCACAGGAAATAGTATGATTTCATTCTTACTGTTGTAAAGAGAAGAAGTCGAAGCACAAAGGAGATGTGGCTTACAGAGTCATGTGAGCTTGGGAGTTAGCTTGCCATGTGTTTTAATAAGTAGAGTTTTACCAGAATAAAGCCACACCCATTGGTTTACAAGTTATCCATGGCTGCTTTTGACCTACAATGGCAGGGTTAAATAGTTGCGACAAACAGAAAGTAAACAATTATTATCTGGCCTTTTTAGAAAAAGTTTGCCTGCATTAGCTTATCAGTAACAGAATCGGGGTCAGCTCCCCAGTGAGCCAGCGCCTACCTCAGCATTCCTTCCTGAGGAGGGCGCCTCATCCTCTTACTAGCTCTCCACCAGCACCTTATCCACCCCAAGGCCCAGTATGTACGGCGCCCTTCGGCCTCTGGGCTGGGGCTGGCCATTTCAGCTCACCCACTCTCTCTTTATCAGGCTACCCTGGATGATGCCACTGATGCCTGGGGAATCAAGGTGGAGCGTGTGGAGATTAAGGACGTGAAACTCCCCGTGCAGCTCCAGAGGGCAATGGCTGCTGAAGCAGAAGCATCCC
Organism: Eidolon dupreanum; assembly: GCA_028627145.1. Classification (NCBI taxonomy): domain Eukaryota; kingdom Metazoa; phylum Chordata; class Mammalia; order Chiroptera; family Pteropodidae; genus Eidolon; species Eidolon dupreanum. The sequence continues at coordinate 153,066,227 of CM053509.1, read as the reverse complement.
GGGAGGCCCGAGCCAAGGTCATCTTGTGTGTGTGTGTGTGTGTGTGTGTGTGTGTGTGTGTGTGTGTGCGCGCGCGCACGCGTGCGCTTTATTTTTCCTACTGAGTTTTTTTTTCAATTCGAAAAAGTAAAACATGTAAAAATTAGAAATAACCCTGAAGTATTTATTAAAGATGAAAGCCATCCCTGTCACTTCAAATCGTACCTCCCCAAGTCCACCACTTCTCTTTCTTTGATGCCTGCTTTTTTTCCCCTTCTTTCTTGTCATCGTCATCCCTGCCTGCATAGGTGCATGACCTCTGCACCTATATGCTGAGGAAATATTCATGAACCTAACCTAGACAAGAGGATCTAATGAGATGATAACATATGAGGACTCAGGGATATCTCGCCAAACCCAAGGGGAGGAAGTGCAGTCCAGCCTCTTCAGAATTGGAGCCAGGGGCCGGAAAGGAATCAAATGTGTAGGGCAGGAGCCATTTCACTTCGGAGAGAACAGTTACATAATTCTCTGAACGTATCTGGCACTTGCCCCTTTTCACAGACTTAGGACATAACGGTTTGCCTTGATAAATTAGGTTTTTTTATCTTCTTAACTGGGTCCTTCCTCTCAGTAGGTACCACATCCTGTATCCTGTGCCTCACCTAATGTCACTACACGGGCAACCAAAACTTAGAAGCCTGGGTGAGACCCGGGCCTCTGTCCCCACTTCCTCCCATACCCAGTCAGCCTCCGGATTGTCGAATCTCCTCCTGAATAGCTCCCCAATCCATTTCCTCCTCCATCCCCAACACCAACTCTCTGTCACTATTTGTCTCACTGAGATGAAGTGACCTATTTCCATGTCTGTCTCCCCTATTTGACCAGGAGCTGAAGGAGGCAAGGAGGTTCATACTCTATCCCTAGCTCCTACACAGGGGCTTGACACCTGGAAAGACCCCAAAGTTTACTGGATGAATGAATGAAATTTTATTGGTCATAAGACCATGGCTTCCAATTCTGATATTCACAGGAGCATTATGAACCATTAATATTTTGAGGTCCACATGAGAACAACCTAGTGGAACTGTACTTTTAATCTTGATGATTATGGTATCTTTATACCTCTTCTCCTAAAATTATGAATTTAAAGTAACTGCTTTGATTTGGCTTTTGAATCTTTTATGATGGATCCAAAAATCAGGTCTTGACTTGTTATTTGCCATTCCTATATAACAGACTCTGTTTATATATCGACACTTAATATACCTTCTCTGTCTTCCTCACGGTGGGCCGATAAGGTGAGGAAGAATAACAAACCGAGGCTCAGATGATAAATAACCTTTATGAGGACATTCAGCTAGTAAGGGGTAGGTCTGGGATTTGAGTTCAAGTCCCACTAACTCCAAAGCCCCTCTTCTCCCCGCCACTCCAATGATTCCAAACTTTTTTGCCCATGTAACCCTAAAAGAATTTAGGAAAACTATATCTTATCACACATTTTAAATAGAATATAAAATTTTTCATTTTGAATTTATATTCCTGCCAAGTATATAATTCCTGGCATGTTTTAAATGTTGACATTTTAAAATAAAACTGTTAATATCATTCTTTTAAATGTATCCAGTGAAATTTAAATAACAATATTTCATCATCTATTTAAAAATGTGTGAATAAGCTCTCTTTTAACAGTGAGGAATTTTTCATGGTTCCTTTTTCTCCTTGAACTTATATTTCCCTCTACCTCAACCACAGATTCTTTCCCTGATATGTTTTGTCATGAATTATTTTATTATTTTACTGCAACACATTTAGTATATAAGTTAAAATTATTTTTTAAATTTCCCCTGCTTAAAAAAAAACAAGGCTCTAAATGTTTCAGAATTTCTCCTAAATCATCTTTTTACTAGAAATACTTCTCTTAATGAGATGAATGAGGAATTCATATATTTGCAGGTGGCTGTTAGTTATTGCTAGAATGAGACAAGATTCAGCATCAGTTCTATTATTTTTCATTTTTATAGATATAAGATCTAAGAAACTTTGTTTAAATAAATAGATAGAAATGGAAGTTTTGTTTAATGTCATGCAATTCTTAGCACTGCCTCTGAATTTATGTGCTAAAAAAATCATAAAGTGATCTTTCATCAAAAAATATTTTTAATGATCTATCAGCTTTGAGTTCATTTTTCTCTTTGAAATCAAGGAATTGCAAATCTGTCAGACTAGCAAAAGGATTTGTATCCAGTCATTCACTTTTTCAGCCCCTACACAGTATTTTGAATTGTCCTTTCATTTGGTGCCCTGGAAAATGGGAGAAAGGCAATAGTAAAAGACCTCAGACACATACTCATTTATACAGAAAAAGAGCGGGGAAACTGAGTATCTAGAAAATGATATTTTTAAAACTATTCTGGCATAGTCCCTGGAAGTCTGGTGTACCACCCGAGGCACCCATACACCAGCGTGAAGATTGCTGCTTGCCTCCTGGCGTTTTCTCCAGCTTGATCTCTCCTCCTACTGTTCCATAGGTCATTGCAGCCGAGGGAGAAATGAATGCATCCAGGGCTCTGAAAGAAGCCTCCATGGTCATCACTGAATCTCCTGCGGCCCTTCAGCTCCGGTACCTTCAGACACTGACCACCATTGCTGCTGAGAAAAACTCAACGATTGTCTTCCCTCTGCCCATAGATATGTTGCAAGGCATTGTGGGGGCAAGACAGGGAGGCATCTAGGCCAACACAGAGATGAGCTCTTCCCTTCCAAGGATGAAATGGGGGACCAAATCAGCCTTTAATCCATAAGGAAAGAGTAGGATGGGAACATTGACTATTCTTCCTCCCTTTCCTTTTCTATATGTTGAGTGTGATGTTCTTTTAGACTGTATAGAGATCCTAGCAACAGATGAAGATTCATAGCTTGTAAATGTTGTGTATGTGGCAGATTTATAAAGATAATCTCTTACTCTTTAAATATTTCAAAGTTTGTATTTTTAGATCATTATGCAATAGGTTAGTTAAATCCCGCCCCCCCTTTTTTTTTCATTAAGTCATTCTACACCTTCTATCAGGAGCCAGGCCAAAGGCAAGAAAATAGACTCTAAACACCACCTGACACCCCGGCTGGACAAATGCTTTACAGAAAACAGGGACCTTAGGCTACCGCCAGCTTCCCTTGGCCACATGTGCCTTACTTCCGGGGAATCTTAAGGAAAATTTCCTAACATCCGTTTACTTTCTAAATCTAAACCATATTTCAAAATAATCCTCACTTGAGACTAGGCATTTTCTTGCTAGTACCTTTCAGCACTGGAGGAAGTAGTCAACATCAAAGAAAATGATTACCTTAACCTTTGAAAGACTTTTAAATCCCTTATAAGGACTTTCATAAGGTCTTTATAGAATCATGTGGCCGAGTTGTTTTTTAACTTCCTTGAGCCTCTTTATGAGTAAATGATTCTTCTGCTGTGGTCAGTCTTTCAAACCAGCTACCTGTCACAAAAGTGCTTTTTTCTCATTTTTGCTTATTTTCATATATCAGGTTCTAGTTTTGATTTTTTTAAAATAAAATTTTCTCTGACTTTTGGAAATGGTTGTTTGTAAACCAATTTGAATAGCATGAGGACTAATATTTTTAAAGATATCTTTAGAAGACCGTTATATTTTACTGTCTGCATGCTATTAACTACTGAACACTGTGAAATATCTCGGTTACTGACCCCATTCATTAAGCAGTATAAAGAATTCACAATATATTGGGCATATAATATCCAATGAGCTTGAGTGGGTACCTTTAAACCTAGGATATCTATATAGATGGAGATATTTTTTTATCTGCCTAGTCATCCTTTGTCTACCATTTTTTTGATGCTGAAAGAACAAGTAGTCGGCTCTCCTGAACCATAGTTGCTTAATCTATAGTTATTAGGAAGCACCTTCCATTTCACCAATGCCTTGCATCATTCTTATTGATCTGGCAAGCTGGCTGATGACATTTGAATCAGTTCCTCTTTGAGGCTCTGAATTCACTTAGTGAAGTCTAAGAATAGCTGCTTCCTTACCCAGAGCCAACTTTCCTATCTGTCCTTGGCCGGATCACTGTTAATCCCCCACTTACAAGTGTCCCCTCTCCTTTACCCTATTTCTAAGCTTGTTTTAGAAAACCTTGAACCACCACGTGTCTTGGTTCCTGGCTGAGTTTATTAGATGAGTATGGAGCATTCTGACTTGGACTCAAGTTGCGTTTATATTCTGAATTTTAAAATAATGATTTTATCTCTTTGTAAGGTGGCTCAATCTTGACCACCGAGGACCAGGGAACAACCACATATCCTGGCTGAAAATCTCTTCTCAGACTCAGGAGAGTAACAATGCTTTCTGTGCCTTGCATTTCTCTGTCTCCAGATAACAAATGGTCTCCGCTTTCCTGCCACTTGGATTCATAGCCCCATGGATTCATAGCCCCATGGTCTGGAATCAAATCGCCAGGGAGGGAGGGAGGGGGTTGAGAAGCTCTAGGATGAGAGTATGGGTGCAGGGGTTTGTTCCAAGTGGCCTCCCTCCCCAATGATGTACATGATAAAGAACGCACTTTTACTAACTTTCCTTGAGTGAAAGCCTGTTTCTTCCTGCATTTTTGTATGTGGTTTTCATTTTTCAGAAGTGGCACAGTTAGGTCCTCTGGTTATGGGCTGGCTGCCTTGTCTTCATCGTGTGCTCTTCATGGGCCAGAGGCAGAGAGGCTGCAGTAGTCCATCTGCCATCTCATGCCAAGGCTCCCTCTGGTGTACCTGCCCACATTTTCCCTGGGAACTTTGAGATCCATGAACCTCCTGAGTCCTTGACTGGTTTCATTTCCCTTTACTTTAATCCAAACAGGACAGAAACTCACTTCTTGCTGTCACCCAACTAATCACACAGGCATACCCTCTACTTAAAAAGAGAAATAAATAATATTTAATCAATGGGTGTTACCTGCAACATTCAACCTCTGAAGAACTGTCTTGAATTAATGGCTACCATTTGTGGAGCACCAAGTGCCTGCTCTGTGCTGAAATACTTGTACATGTATTACATCATTTTATCCTCAAAACAGCTTAATGAAGATACTTTATTGTCCCCATTTTATATATGAGGATACTAACCCTCAAAGGTTAAAACTTACTCAAAGTGGCGTGGTTGGTAAGGAGCAGAGCTGGAATCAAACCAGGATCTGTCTAATACCAAGGACTCAAGGCGTCTAAATAGACCTGCGTGGGACAGTGATGCCCCAACTGGCCCCAAATACACATGATCAGCAGTAGTCATTTCAGATGTAGATCACAACCTTCCAGACTGTCAAAGTTCATCTGAGTAGTGAAACTTTGCATTCATACCCAAGCAGGCCTTTAAACTTGAACTTTAATTTTGGGCCATCAGATCTAGGCCAAAGTTCAGTCTAAGTGAGGGGAGTAGATTGAGTCTTTGTAACCACAACATGCTCAGGCACATCGCCTGAATAGGAGGAAACCTGGGTTCTGTGGTCTTTCAGCTTACGTGGCCCTTTAAATGATCTCTGTGATCTTCACAGCACCAGGCCTTCCTAAGGTCACTCAGCTAGTAAACAGTGAACCAGTGGTTTTCAAACTTCTTTTTAGCAGTAAACCACCTGCCCCCTTTTTTTTTTTTTTCAAAGGAAACTATACCAGTAAAAAGATTTAAAGTGTCTTTTATCAGGATAAATTCTTAAGTATAGTTCCTCCTCTCTTTTCTGGGAAAACTTCTAGAAACAATCCTTTCTCTCTTCCTTTGAGCATTGCCATGCATCGGTGTGAGAGCCAGAAAGCCTGTAGATATTCCGCTACCAAATACAGGACTGGCAGAGCCAAGAGAATCAACACAAAATCCAGACAGACCCATTGGGTTTAGTCAACCATGAAGGCCCCATATACCTGGTGCTGTCATATATGAGAGCACGCTTATATGCTTATGGTTTAATTTGGTTCGAGCTGGTTTTCCATTGTTTATAGCCAAAAATATCCTATGTGATCCACAGTGCAGTGGGTCTTTATCTCCATGGATATATACTAGGTCCTGCTATGGGCTAGGCGTTTTAGTTTTACAAAAAAGGAGGATTTTTTTTTTTTTTTTTTTTTTTTTTTTTACCATTTTTGAGCTCTTACTATAGGCCAGGCATGTACTAAGCATGATCTCCCTTAATTGTCATCAAAATTCTTCACATGTAGGCACTGTTCTTATTCCCATTTTACAACTAAGGAAGCTACCAAGAATTAAGTAAGACCACACTGCTGAAAAGTGGTGGAGCAAGAATTTGAATCCAGGTCTGACCCCAAAGCCCAGCTTTTAACCACTGTATTATACCACCTCCAGGTAGGTACTGTTTCAATATAACATTATCATTTTGCAGGTGGGAAAATTGAGGTTCCTAGAAATTTTTTTGTTCTATATCTAGTGCCTTGCACACTGCCTGACACAAAGTACACAATAAGAATCTGTTGAACTGAATTGCCCAAGACAGGACACAGGATCCAAGCACAGGCCAAACTCTTTTCAAGAGACGACTTTGGCACCTGTCATGGCATTTCACAATGACTTCTCCATTGTATATGATGAAATCCAAGGTCTCTCAAAAATTGTTAGGAAGAGAAAATATGTGGCTGAAGTGATATTGTTCCCGATTCATTATTTTGCCTTTGAGAGAAAAATATGAAGTCCAGACGACTCAGTGCCTCTGGCGACTTCCTATCTTGGAGCATTACAGAGCTTTCTTCAAGGCTCAAGTAGCAATAAAGCAAAAATAGCCAATAAACCACCTCGAACGCCAATAAATGGAAAAAGAGAATGCATGGGCAGGTCCACTTACAATTTGACCTCCTGAAGGTTTCTGGGATATGAGCTGGCTTTGTCTGGACTGGCAACCACCTGCCTCCAGTGAAGGGCCTGGAAGCTCCAGGTGGTCAATGCTGCATTAGTTCCAGAACTTTGCATTTGTCAAGTTGATTGCTTTGACCATGAAAGCAACTCTGTGGGGATAGGCCAGGCAGGCAGGCAGGCAGGTGTTACAAGATCAAGTCCAAACCCCTTAGCATGGCATTCAAGGCCCTTCATGCACTCTCATCTTCAAGGCCAAGCACTCCCCACCTGCTGCTCCAGCCACACCGGGCTGTTGTCTGTCTCTGAGTGTGACATTCTCCTTCACAGCTCCCTGTCTTTGTATTTGCTACACATGCTGCCTGAGATGATTTTCCATGTTTCACCTGGAAAATTCCTTCTCCACTACCATCGTCACTTCTGCCATGAATCAGATCTCTAGAGGTAGAGCCCCTGGGGAAATGATGCATTTAAAAAGCTCCCTAGGCAATTTCGATGATCAGCCAGCTTTGAAAACGACGGTGTAAATACACACACACACCCTCCCCTCACACTAGTTTCTGCCGCTTCATAACTTGGGTGGGGATGGGGCCGGGGAGGTGGCATAGAACAAAACGGGAAAAGCATGATGAGAAAAGACTGAAAGGATAGAGGCGAGAGAATGGGGTCTGCCCCCCAGCAATTCCTTGGAGGGGTTTGGAACCCCCTTGGGGAAAAGGTGTAGATGTGCAAGTTCATGGAACTGTCTAAGAGGGACTTCATGATGATCTGAGCATGAGCAGAGAGTCAGGTCCCAGGGGACCAGGTGGGGCCCAGAGAAAGTCCTTCTCCCATACCGCAAAGGCTGCACCTTTGAGAGCATCCAGGGCCACCTCCTGTGACGGTAGCTGGAGCAGCAGAGATTTCTCCAAACAACCCTGGGGCAGCAGAAGGACTCCTGGGAAGCGGAGGAAGTGAGGAAGTTCTAGGCAGATACCACAGGGTGTGGCGGCCATGAGAACACACACTGCTGACTTTCTACCACAAGGAATGTGACTAAGGGCCACAGCTGCTGGCTTTGAACTCCATCTCCATCCAAGGTCACACCTCCTGATAGACTGTAGTGGGGACAGGAGACACCACACTGGCTCCTGGGGGACACGCAACTCTTTTGCTGACTGATTTGACTTTGGCTTAACAACTTTGAATCGAACAGATATTTATGCACAAATGTTCACAGTGGCATTATTCACAACGCGGAAAGGACCCAACTGTCCATCGATGGATCGGTGGAAAAACAAAAGGTGGAACATGGGTTTCCCCCGCTATCTGAAAACAGAGCGTGCCTGCAAAAACTCTCGTAAGAGGAAACGTCACGAAGCAGAGTGTCCTCTGCTTTCCAAAAGTTCGCTTCAGGCCACTCGCTGTTACAGAAGCGAGTTTTTGCTAACCAAAGGAAATCCGAAGAGTATTTCCACTTTTACATAAAACTGTTACTGTACTAATGCAGGTCTTTTGTAAAAGCAAAGTAGCCTAACTTAGCCTGCTTTTAGAAAGCAGGAGATACCCGTATACATTCAGTGGAATGTTAGCCACAAAAAGGAGTGAAATTTATATATATGCTACAAAATGATGAGTCTTGAAGACATTATGCCAAGTGAAATAAGCCAGATACAGAGGACAAATACTGTATGACTTCATTTATACAAGCCACCTAGAAAAGGCGGATTCATAGAGATGGAAAACAGGATAAAGGTTGCCTGGGGCTGGGGGAATGGGTCAGGGGGAATTAGGAATTATTGTTTAATGAGCACAGCATTTATATCGGGGTTTATGAAAAAGGTTTGGGTATAGATAGTAAGGATGGCTATACAACATTGTAAATATATTTAATGCTACTACATTGTACACTTAAAAGTGTTCACAATGACTAGCATTATGTTGCATACAGTTTACTACAATTAAACAAAAACAACAACAAAAATGGGATCACATACCACTAAAAACCAATTTTTTTTTTTTTACTTTGGCTCAAGGACTGCCCAGAAGCTTTGCCAAACCTTTGCTTGGGGTCAGACTTGCATCTCGGTCTGACGGGTCCCCAGCCTCCCGCGTTTTGCTCCCGATTTCCTTCCACACAGGCAGTTCCCCTAGTACAACCTACGCGCCTTTCGTCTCGTCTTGGCGCCTGCTTCTCGAAGGCCCGGGATTAACACAGGGTGAAAGAAGCTCCTCTGTGGTTCAGTCACATGCGAAGCCCCTCCCTGGGCGGTCTCAGAACGATCACCAGGATAGGACATACAGAGCCACACGGCAGGTTAAACACTTCAAAAAGCTTTTATTGAATTTAATTTCCAAAAGCACAGATACTCGAGACAATTTTGATAGGACCCTGTGTTGCTGCAGGGCTGTTTTTGGCTACTGTAAAAAACACACACTCACACCTCTGAGTGGCCCTGCTATAAGGTTTCTTTGAGGGATGGACAGTTCTAGAAGGCACTGACCAGTGAGAGGGGTGGGGCCTGCTCTTCCTCAGGCAGCCAGCTCAGCTATGACTCTGTCCAAGGGGTCCACAGACCAGTAGCTGTCATCCCAGCCGAGGAACCAGCCCACGAAGGAAGGAGGCTCAGAGCCTTGCTTCACCACGATGATGGGGGTCCGCCTGTCACGATTGGCTGGGTCCGTCTCAATGTACCGCTTCGCTGCAGACACACACGCAGAAGGAAACCCAGGAATCCTTAGTGACTACGTGACCAGGCAGAGGCAGCTCGGGGCAGGAGCTGCCTAGGATGGTTTCTGGCCTTACTGTCCTAACGCCCAATCTCTGCACTGGACACCACTATCCCCTAAAGGCAATGACACCCACATGACTCCTCCACGGCCCTGCCCAGGAACACAGGAAGGGACAGTGGGCACAGTTCCGCCTCCTGCCTCACAGAGCTTATATAATTTTTCTCTCACTGTCTCCTATCGTAAGATAGTTGGGGTTCCCAGCTCCCAAATCAGGTCCACTCAGCTACCAGGGACCTGCTGTCCAACATCCAGACCCTGGCAGGTTCGGTCCTTGGGTACCCTGGGAACGTGAAGCAGCTTCTGTCTGTTCCTTCCTTTCCCTGGCTTGACCCATGGCTTTTTGGATGAACCAAGCTGTCCTTTCGCCATCCCAGGCAGGGCCTGGGATGAGGACTGTCCATGGATGAGGACGTCTCTACCCTACTGTCACAAACTCCCAGACTCATAGGGGAAGCTGCTCCCACCCTACCGCATGAAACAGACCCACGAGAAGACTTGGGTCCTCACCAGAGGTCAAGGCTTCCGTCTTTTCCTCTTCTTGAGAATCCTTTCCGATCCAGACAAAGACCTGGAGGTGAGATGTAAAATAAAAAGAGCATGAGGAGTGCTTACCAAACTCACTGCTGGAGGAGGGGCTGGGGGGCCACAGGTGCTGGCCCGGACAAACCCTCAGTGACAGAGCCCACAGACAATGACCAGAAGGATTTGGAACAATCATTGCAAACTAGTGACCTACAGATGTGCTTTTTTTTGCCCACTCACCACCCTAGGCTGGTCTGCAATGTCTTCTTACAGAAATTTAGTTGCTAGCTCATTCCATTAAATCTAGATTTCCAACTTCCCTCGAAAACCTGGAGGAGCTGGCAGCCAAGAGCCTTCACCCTCACGTGGATGAAGCTGAGCAGCAGCAGCACCTTGGGATGGGAAGTTCCGGTTTACCTCAGACCCCACCACTCCTTCATGTCTCTGCATCCCAGCCGGCTCCATTCGTTAACACTGCCAGTCAGGTGCCATCGGGCACTGAGTTTGAGATTCCTCTCTAAAGTTCATGAATTATCCCTTTACAGACATTTATTCGTTCAATAAGTGAGTGGCCAAACATTATGCTCATGGGTTTATTCATCCAACAAAGACGCATCAAGAGTCTGCAATGCCCTAAGTCTCTGTGTGTCTGGGCCAACGCAGGTCTCAAGCTTAGAATTAAAACAACTCACCACCGTGACCACCATTTTGAGTCTTATTACGAGTTTTGTTATACTAAAAAACCTACTTAGCTGATTTTTATGTATCATCTATTTTGATGTATATCTAAAATATTTTAAAGAGCACCTGTCGTTGATAAGACAGTATTAGACAATAAAATGCTATTCGATTGCTCTTATTTACAAACGTGTTCCCTACTACACTGATGTGTCCACGGCAAGTCCTGTGTCTATTCTGCTCATCATAAGGTTCCCAGCGCTGCAGCACTTTGCCTGGAAAACACTTCATATATGTTGGCTAAGTGAACGAATAAACAGACGAACGAACAAACAGATTAATTAGCCAATGGAGTAATTAGTGATAGTAGCTGCACGCCTTAAACTGTAAATATCTTGGTGCTGATCTTCCAACTGGGGAATCCAAGAAACAGTCCTGAGGGTAGACAGGAGTCTCATGTCTTTGTAGCTGCTACCTAGAACCCTGACAACTCAAGCCACGTTGATAGCAAGGGTTACTGACTGCCACCCCCATGAGAATGTAAGCCCTCTGGGGCCAGGGAATGTCTCCTTTATTTACTGTTCTATCCCCAGCATCTAGAACAGTGTCTGCCTCAAAGCAGGTGCTCAGTTAATACTGACTGAATGCTTGAACGGCATTTCCCCTTGCCAAGTCCTACACAGTGAATGGTCTAGACCTAGGAGAAGCAGCAGAGAGTGCCAGAGCCCTCTAAAACAGACGGAGGTGCACATCGAAACCTTCTGGCGACTCCGGGCAGTTATGCCTGCACAGAATATGCTGTTATGTTCAACTTTCTTTACAAATAGATTTAAAGTTAAGAGTTCACTCCCCCAAGGCCAGGGAGAGAAGGCTGGTCATCTGATTTGCATTTACATGGTGTTTTGCAGTTTGCAAGGTGATTTTATCTACATCTCATCTTGTTGGACTATGCTAGGTACGTACCATTGCTCCCATTTTGCAGGTCAGGAAACAGAAGCTTAGAAACGAAAAGTGGCTTATAGCATCTCATGGACTTTTCCGGCAACACCTGGCACGACCTCTTTTAAGTCCTTCTGTCAACCGCCTTAGAACTGGAAGTCTAGGTCCTCCCACGCCCCCCAGCCCAGACAGCCTTCACATTGTGTCCTTCACCCACCTGGTCCCAGGTATCCAGGAGCATGACATCATCAGGGGCCAGGTCTTCCTGCATGAACTCGCCAGGGACCTCTTCGATCTGGGAAGGAATGGAAGAGGGTCATTTAAGCACCCCAGCCAGCCCTCCTCGCCCCCAGGGTGGGCTCCCGTGAGGAGGTCGCAGAGCCAGCTCTGGGCTGCAGCGGGCTGCTCCCTCTGCGCCAGGCCATCAGGTCTGTTGGTCACTGTCCCTACTGCCATGCACCCCACTTCTCAGAACACGCCTCCCCAGGGGAAAGCAGGGGCTCACCACAAAACGTCCGATCTTGTTGGAGCAGGCAAAGAGGCGAGGAGGGTGGGCATCTATCTTCTTGTCCTTCAGCCTTGGGGACGTGCGGTAGGCGGCCTTCCCACCCAGGGCCTCCCAGAAGCTGTCTGTAAGAGAAGGCCACACCAGTTGCCAACTGACACCAGGAGTGTCTCCCTAGCACTTCTCATCAGGTGCTGGGATGGACCCTGCCTTAGAGCAAACAACTGCTCTCAGTCCCCACCCTCCATCTTGAAATCCCAAGGGACCAAAGAGGGAAGGGGCCTGAGAGATTTGAAGGTGATGAAACGGAGTCCAGAGAGGGCAGACTTGGCAGTCAACACACAGCCAGGACTACTTCTGGCGAGAGACTGACGACAGCACTGCGGGGATGGGGATAATTATCCCCACTCAACAAAGGAGGTGAATGGGGCTCAGAGAGGTTAAGCAACTCACTCAACATCACACAGCTAGTGAATGGTACAGCCAGGATACAAATTCCTATATTCTTTCCACAACACCTGCTCTGTCTAGAAGTGACTATTTAAATTTTTAATTCATCAAAATTAAATACAATTAAAAATTTATTTCCTCATTCTAATTCCCACCAGTCACATTTCAAGTGCTCATAGCCACACATGACTAGTGGCAGATAAAGAACATGTCCACTGTCAGAAGATTCCACTGGTGCTGTTCCAGGCTGCGCTACTCCTCCCCAGGTCTATTAAGCATCAAGCAGGAGGGAATGGGCCTAAGAGTTCCAAGCAGAAAGACTGTGGGCTGCCATAAGGAAGATGTGGAAACAGGAGGCCCATGGCCCTTTTGTGCACTGAAATTCTACAGATTAGGGGAGACTGCTGCCCCTGTGAGGCTGTTACTCTGCCTACAGTCTTTCAAGGCTTCCTAGCCAATGACTGCCTCCTCCAGCAGCCTTCCCTGACTGCCCCAGCCCACACCAAGCTCTCTTTTCTCTAATTCCTGGGGGCCTCCCTCTCACTCACCATAGCCCTCATTTTCATCCAATCCGCTTTTATTTAACACACACGAGGGGTCAAGCATTGAGGAGGGGTGAGGACAGAGCTCCCCCAAGCAGAAGAAGGGAGGGAAACCTAACAGCCATTGTCCTCAGAGAGCAACGGCAGGCCCCTCCAGCCCCCGCTCCTACCTGGCTCGCTGCCTTCTGCCACCTGCACGAATTTGGTCTGCAGCACCTTGAGCAGCTCCTGCGCCCCAGTCTTCTCCGCCTCGCTGGCTCCTGCACCCACCCACAGGTAGGCGGCTGAGGGCGTTTTCAGGACAAAGGCATCGTTGGAGTTCAGTTCACTGGCCTTAGGGGTTATCTGGGAGGACAGCAAACCAGACAAGAAGCCCTCAGCCCCCTTCTCATAGCCCACGAGACACTGTAGCAGGACCGGCGTCGGGTGGGGACTTGGAGGAGTACACCCTAGGCCAGCTGAGGGCACAGACTTTGGACACTGAGGGACTCAGTTGACTTCCATGAGTCACTAATGAGTCACTAATCACCCTGTGGCTAGCCAAGGTGATTCTAGAATTCTGGGCTGCGTCAACAGAAGTTGAGTGCCCAGAATAAAGGAGGTGATAGTTCCATTCTCCTCTAGGCTGCTCGGACCATCCTATAAAAGTATGCTCAGCTCTGTACCTTCTACCATGACAGGTACAGTAGCCAATTGGAATATAATCATGAACAGTGTTCAGATTGTGAAGAATGGGCGGCCTGTGAGTAGTGAACTGCCTGTTATGGAAGACGTACAAGGGGCATTAGAGCATCCTGAAAACAAGGGGAAGTCTAAGGCATATGATCCTGCTGCCAGGGCAGAAAGGTACAAAAAGTTGCTTCCTAACCCCACACCCAATCCCACTTGTGCCCGGAGATCTGCCCATCAAGCCTGAGAAGCTTCAGGGAAGCCACTGGGGTCCAGTGCCTGGTGTTAGTTACCTCAACGGCTCGGGTGGCTCCAGAGCTGCTGGCCCGGACCTGGAAGAGGCGGGTACTGGCGGGCGCCGTCTGCCCTCCCTCGCGGGAGGTGCCACCCTTATAGATGATCATGGGCTTCCCGTCAAATATGCTCATGAGGTGGGCAGGCTCCTTGCCTTGGACCACACGGCTCTGGCAGGGAGAGAGGAGAGCAAGTCAGGGAAGCGGGGGGCATTGGTCCTTCTGTGCGGCACCAGGCTCACCTCCTTCCCCGGCCAGCATGGCCCACACCCACCCCAAACAAGACCGTCACGCTTGAGCCCATGCACAATGTGGAGTGTGACCCTATAGCACCCAGGGCTGGGATGGGAAGGGGAGTTTCAGGAAGGTTGGAGATGCCACTTCTGCCTGTGGTCCCCCGGGCACTGCCTCAGCCGCTCTCTCCTCCCAAGAGGACCTGCCTTGCTGACCCTGAGTCTAGTCCAAGAACCAAGAGAGCCCACGTTTGCAAATATTTCCTTAAATGGAAGCACAGGGATTGCTCATGCACACGCTTCCAGGACGGTGACATCAGCTCCAGGCACGAAGGCAAGTGGAGTAGTGAGAATGGAGCCTTCCAGATCTGGAGGGACCCCTCCCACATAGCCAGCGCACCCAAGATGCAGGCTGCAGTCAGGGGCTTGGTGGTGGGAGGGACCACAGCAAGGAGGACCATGCCAAGGGGGGTCACGTCGGCTCTTGCCCGTGTGCCCACCCAGGTCCCAGTCATGGCCGCGAGCTAAATGTAGAGAAAGCTGTCACATGTGTGTTACCGTGGTCACTCCCTAGCACGACCCACCCCTGCGGGGTTGGAGCTCAGATACCAGCCCACCCCACTTTGCATATACTCTTCCCTCTGCCTGGAATGTGCTTTCCCTCACTCTTTGCTTGGCCAATCCCTACTCATCCATTAGTTCCTTCCTTGGTGGGGGAAGGAGGCTTCTCTAATCCAACTAGAGCCTACCTGGGATCTATGTCCTTATACTTAACAAGCACGTATAAGGAGCCTGTTATGGGCCTGACATGGCTCTAAATGCTACAGACGTTAACTCTTCATCGGCACAGCACTCCTGTCAGATAGGTGCTGTTATTATCCCCAGTTTGAAAACACAGAGGCATAGAGGCTAAGTGATCTGTCCAAGGTTGTCCACATGTGAAGACAGCATTCAAACCTAAGCAGGCCGCCTCCGTGTCCATGCTCTGGACTGTTCTGCCATGCTGCCCCTGCCACTTCCGGCCCACTGCATCTTATTCGGACTCGCTGCACACATCACAGTGTGTGATTATGCACCCATTTGTGCGCGTGTCTGTTGGATGTCTTTCTCCTCCATGACCGTAAGCCCCACAAGGGTAGGGGTGGGTCTGTGTGTTCACGGCTACAGACTCAGTGCCAGGCACGTGGGAGCCCTCATAAGTGCTTGTTGGATGGATGGATAGATAGATGGATGGGTGAATAGATGGAGAGTCAGATGACTGAACAGATGGATAAGGCCCAGGGTATGACCCAGAGGGGCAGAGGTCAGGGCTCACCTGGACAGGGGTACCTCCCAGTTCCTCATCCAGCTGGGCAGTCAGGATGGCAGACGCAGCGACCTCATCCTGGGTGGACTGGGCGCCCTGCCTGAAAGAGGAAGTGATACTCAGCACTGGAATTCACGACAGAAGCCCGAGTCTCTCCTCTGCCCTGGGCCTGAGAAATCCATAAATCTCCAGGTTGCAAGTAATGAAACTGAGATACAGAGAGGGCCACGGATTCTCTGAAAAACAACCACAGCCAGGAACCAAACCACTATGCCATATCCCCAGTTCAGCCTTGTTATAGAGAACTGAGTCCAACCAGTGGACTTCCTTCTCCTGAATGTGCCCCCTGGGGGCCTGGCTGGCTCATCCAGGCTGGGCAGCCACGAGAGAAGGTGCTCTGAGACTCAAGCCCGAGATGCAGAAAGATGGCCAGGCCATGTTCCAGCGTGGAAAGGCAGGTCAGGGGTCATGTAACAAGTGCAATGTGAGGGCACTGGTTGGAAGAGACATCAGGCAATTCAGCCTCATGTGGATACAAGCAGAGAGGTCTGCAAGGATGTCCACCTAAAGGCCAATGGTGACAGCTATAAGAGGGGAGATTTGGGAGGGGGACGTTTATCTGCTCACCACCTCCTGTACTATCTAAATTCCCATAACCAATGTGTGTTATCTGTATAAGCAAATGAAATGTGACAAATCAATGTGGTCGTGCAGCTAATTAAGAAAGACTGAGGAACTGTCACAGATTAGATTAGACATGGTTAAATGCCACTAAGCAGATGTGATGACTAAATGCCATGTGGGATCCTGGATTAGATCTTAAACCAGAAAAAGAATATTAGTGGGAAAACTGGTGAAACTCAAGAAACATCTATAGATTTGTAAGTAATATTGTGTCAGTATTAATTTCCTGATCCTGATAATCCTACTATAGTTCAGTTAGATATGAACATAGAGGCAGTTGTGTAATGGTTACATTGGAACTGTCTGTACTATTTTTCAACCTCTCAGAAGTCTAAAGTTATTTCAAAATAAAAACTTAAAAAAAGAAGAAATCTAGCAATCACCAAAAAGTTTGAGATTGCAAAGTAAGAAAAATACAAACTAAAAATGGACTGAGATACAATTTTATAAACTCTAAGGCTGACAAACATCCAAAAGTTAGGTGAGACAATCCACCAATGAGGCTACCAAGAAGCAGACACTCTCATTGGTTGCTGCAAATGGCTACAAACCGTATCTAGGGAAATCGGGCGCTATCTATCAAAATGACAAGTGCATTTACTCTTTGACCCAGCAGTCCCAGTTCTGGGAACTTACTCTACAGATACAGCTCTACACATTTAAAATGACATTTATTTAAGGTTCCTAACCACAGTGATGCTTGTAACAGCAGAGGACTGGAATCAGCCCAAGCAGGCACTAGCAGGGCATCTGTTAAACAAATGACAGTTCAGTGTGGAATATTATGGAGCTGTAAAAAAAAAAAAAGAGCAAAGACATTGTGTGCTGACACAGACTGAGCTCCCGGAAGCATTAGTGAGGAAAGCAAAGTGCGGGACAACAGACAAAGCATGCTGTCTTTTTTTGCAAGGAAGAATGAGAACTAGGAATATTGGGCCATGTTTGCTTATGTCTGCATAAAGAATTACTGGAAGGATATACAAGAAACTAAGATAAGCGGTTACTCATGGAGAGGTGGGGTTGGAGAACAGGGTGGAGAGGGATGGGGGGAGTACGAGATATCTCAATAGATGCCTTACTATTCTGTTTTTATTTTTTAATTACATGAATGTGTTATCTAGTTTTAAAGAATTGAAGATTTTTAATTAAAAAACGTGAGGATAAACACGTGGAGGATAAACCAGTGTATACAGTACTTTGAGTGGAACTGTGAGAGAGATTTTCTGCTTGTCTGTTTCTCCCTATTCTATCTCTATTTACCACATCTCCTACAACGGACATGTAACGTTTTTATAAGAACAGTTTAAAAGTCCTTTCAGTAAGACAAGTGCTGTTGCCCTGTCTGGGCAGAGGACTGCCCCGCCTCAGGCCCTCACATCCCAGGACATCCTTCGGCCCTGTTTCCTCCCCGACCGGCGCTGCCATGCTCAGGGCCCAGCCGGTGACTCCCACATTCCCCATCCCTCCCTGCCCGCAGCATGTGGCCCAGACGCTCACCAGTTGTAGATGATCTGCCCCTGACGGCTGCCGTGACGGTAGTTGTACAGGATGATGTAGCTGTCACCACCGTAGAACTGCCCATATGAGGCGGGGTTCACTGGCACTTTGTCGGAGCCTTCGATTCTCCAGATCTGCGGGAGCAAAGCCGGGCTCAACGTGGGCTCGACACGGGTTCAACATGGCTTCAACACCAAGCGGCAGCCCCGCCCTGCACCCTGCCCTGCCCATGCCGGCCCAGGTGGGTCCACAATGGGACAAGCTTCTTATAGGTGACTCCACCTGGGCTCAGACGGAAGTTTAATAATTTGCTCAAATCACAGAGCCGCCAGGATTCAGACCCAAGTGTCCTGCTCTGGATCCTTAGACGGCACCCTTGCCCCACCCTCCACTTTCTCCTCGGAGGGATCAGCACAGGGACAGTAGCTGCATGGTGCTATATGGAATCTGCTTTTAGCGAGCGTAACACAGTAAGGGCTGAGGGCACGAATCAACAGATAACTGGGATCCAAATGAGCCTCCACTCCCTTAAGAGGTTGTGTGACCTGGGACAACTTGCTAAAGCTTGATTTCCTCATCTGAAAAATGGGAATAATAAGAGTAACTACCTCGAAAGGTTGTTGTGAAGATCAAGTGAGTTTATTCATGAAAGTCTAGCACAGAGTTTGGCACACGGTGACAGCTCGGTAGGTGGCAGCTACTCTTATTATTAGAATTATTATTGTTGTTGTTGTTACTAGTATTACCATTATCAGTCTCATTATTCAATTGTCTGGACTTTAACGATCACCTCCAGAGGCAGGGCCATTCCTAAGTGACCTCAGAATGACCTCTGCTGGCAGATCTCTGCAGAGTTAGAGTGACACGATTGTCCCAGATGGCCATGAGGTCTTATAGCGCCACCTGGTGGTGCTGAAGAGACATAGAGCTCTGCAAGTTTCGGGAAACAGAAGCCCAGAATCTTTAGACCTTGAAAATTCTTGAAGGTGATGGAATGGAATTAAATCCCATTTTAGAAGTGAGGAGAGTGAGGCTCAAAGAGATTAAGTAACTCATGCAAGGCCACACAGCCAAGCTGCCAAGCTCTTTCCATACTGAACGTTTTTACTGCATCCTCCCCTCCCACACAAGTCACGACTGAATAAATGAATAATAATACCAATGACAAACGATAGTAAATAAAAATGAACCCTTTTACTATTTGTATCACGTGGAATGAAATCAACGTTTGCCTGAAGCAGATTCTATCGCATAAACATCTCCGAACCCCATCCCACTCTTCTCCATCTTCCCTGGGACCTTCCTCGTCTCGAGGTCATCATCTCTTTCCTGAGCTATTATAACAATCTCCTCATGGGCTCTCCACCTTCGTTTTCCTGCCTCATCCATTTTCACAGAGAGGTTTGAAGGCATACAGCCAAGCCTGTCACATTTCTGCTTTTAAAGAAAAAAAACCCTCACTAGCAATCATGACTTACAGGATCAAGGACACACCCTCAGACACCTATCAAGGCCCCTCCCTGAGGACGTTCGCAGTGCCAGGCTCCCAGCACAGCTTCCTGCCTGGAAGGCCCCCTCTTCCTCTATGGCAGCGAATTCCTACTCAAACGCTGAGGCCCAACCAAAGTATCCCCAGCTCTGTGAAGGCTGCCCCGACCACCCTGTTCTCACTGTCCTTCCTCTATCCCCATAATTCCTCTGCTGCTCACCTCCCATCTTCCAGTGACCACACGGGTCTGAGCAATCGGCTATGGGTGTGGTCAACCCCCTCCCAGACCAGGCATTCCTTACAGGCAGGTAGATTCTGAGACACTTGGCAGGCAGTAGGTATTTAGAGTGTGTTGGTTGTAAAAGTTAAGACGAAAGAATCTCCTTCACTAGAATCGTGGTCAAAATCTCATAGGAAAAAGTCCTTGGGAAAGCAGGAAGCCATGCATGGGGCTAGAGGTGCCTGGGAGGAAGCAACAGAGGGGCCTGGTGTCACGCGCCCACCCCAGCCCCCCAGGTACCTGTTTCTGGCCTCTGCCATCGTCATCCATGCCGTGCTGGGCGGCCATGGCAATGGAGGTGTGTAGAGTGGCAGCGTCAAAAGGCACCCTCTCCACATTGGCGATGTGACTGGAGAGGTAGGCCAAGCCTGGGCCATCCGTCTGGTCTGGGTCCCTCCAATTCTTGAAGAACTGCTTGAACAGTGGAGTCTCACCGCCCTCGGGAAGGACAGAGACCTGGAAGGGGAGGGGGAAGAGCAAGATGTGGCTGGGCCCAGGTCCCCCTGAGGACAGACACCGCCAACAGGGGTCCTCAGGGGAGCCTCAGACACCCAGTCCACACTCCTACCTGGCTCCAGACTCACCTGGGTCTGCTTGGGGTACTGCATCTTGCTGATGAAGTCGGAGGCCGTTTTGAGGGCGGCCTTCCTCTCCTCCGTGTTGGCCTGCTTGCCTGCCGGCAGATGGAGGGCGAGAGGCCTATGGTCAGTGCTGCACGCTAACGTCCAATGGTCCAGAGAAAGCAGCAGCCACATCTCCCCCCTTATTCTTCTTAAACTATGGGCAGCCAAGGTCAGACACTCCCCAGAGCTGACCACTCCTAGAGCCCCTGTGGTCCAGCGGGGGGGTCCTAGCCGATGACAGCAACCTCAGCAACTATGTGGACAATTTACTGAGCACGTGTTTTGTGCTCAGAAACACGCATAGATATTTTCATTTAATCCACATAATGATTCTGTGTGATAAAGATCGTTATTATCTTGTCCTCATTTCCATATAAGGAAACCAGTATCTCGGAGAAGTTAAGTGACTTGATCAACAAGGCCACTCAGCAAGTGGGAAAGCTGTATGTGCCCCACGGACTCTGAAGCCTACACATCACGCACTTGGGCTCCCTCCTCACCCCTAGGCCATCTGTGCACGGTGGGGGGCTCCTCTCACTCCAGTCTGAAGTTTGTCCCAACCCTGAGAGCATTCCCGTGCCTGGACAGCTCCTAGCCAATAGGTACCAGCCTTCGGTCCCCAGACATCTTATCACCAAGGCTGAGGGGCCAAGATGACAGTAATAATAATAATAACCACAAGCACTCAGTCTCTCTCTCCCTCTCTGCCATCCTCTACACACCCACTGCCTCCCTCCCTCCCTGTCTTCTTCCTCAGAACTAGTCATAAAGCGTCGAAGGAGGATGCGATGCATCTGCTCAGAACCATCTGGGCCAATGTTCTCCAGTAAGCTCCCATAATCGGTACCCAAGACAGTCCACAAAGAGCCCCATGGGCCCCTGGCACAGCCTTTCTCCAACAGAAACCAGGTTACCTTCATGAAAAGCCCCAACGTAAATATTAGCAAGTTAAAGGCTCTTAAAAGTCCCGCAGTAAACAAACCTGGGAACATAATTTAACCCAGTGTTGCCCATTAACTTACTTGACTGCAAAGCTATATGTATGTTTTTTAAACATATTTTTTACATGATGCCAATTAAGCTCTCCAAGAACTGGTATTATAACATATTTGGGAAACACTGGTTTTAGCCCAAATAGGAGATCGGAGACCCAGAGAGGGAAGTAAAGAACCGAAGATCCTCACACACCCAGTCAACTGCAAAGCCAAGGCTTTAGCTTGAGACTCCTCATGTCCACTCAGGAGCCGGCCACACACTCTACCTTCCCTCGTGAGCTGAGTGCCTGCAAGGCTGCGGGAGCTCCCACCCAAGGTCATGTTAGAACCCTTCCCCAGACCCCAGTACCTTTCCAGACAAAGATTTTCCCATCTTTGCCATGGTCCAGGATGAAGCAGTCCTCTGACCTCAAGGCCCCCTGGGCGAAGGGGTTCTCGTCAGCCACAAGTGAGACTGACATGGTGCCTGCACCGTTGGAGACCTAAGGGGACAAGGGAGAGGGAGCCCAGACTGTGAGTGACTTCCACCACCTCGGCCTGCCCAGAGCGCACCCCCGAGCCAGCTCAGGGTTGGTCCCAACGGCTACCCCAAACGACCCTACAGAGTAACACCTGGACGTGCTTCCTCATACTCTGAGACGCGTTCAGGTTTTCCTTTCCTTTTCTGCTTTGTC
>CM053509.1:153018363-153043728 GCA_028627145.1 Eidolon dupreanum | reverse complement strand
TCCAGGATGAAGCAGTCGCCATTGTTGAAGCTGTCCCAAGACACGGGCACCTCAGTGGCACGGACCACACGCCGCCCTTTGACCTGCAAGAGTCTCTGCACCATCACCTCATTAGGTACCACGTGCTTGAATCCTGATGCCACGCCTCCTTTCTGTTGGGTCAAGGAGACAATGTCAGATTGGGAGAGATGGTCCAGGGAAGCAGAGACAGGAGAAAGAATAGGGTTGAGTTGAAGGAAATTCCGGCCTGTGGACCAGTGGCCTCCTAGCAGATTCGCTACCACTGCACCTTGTGCCACCCCTTAGAATCTCATACTCCACTAAGACCTCTGGGGCACTTTTCCTGGATCAAAAAGCTGCAAACGTTCCTTTCTCAAAACCAGCATTTCCTAAGGGATGCTACAAAGAACCTTAGTCCTCGAGACATTCTGCAAGGAAGGGGTTCCGTGGGCATGGAGGCAGAAAGGCTTCCGCTAAGGCCAGAAATGCAACCACCCCATCCAGGCCCCTCTTTGCTGCCTCATTTGGCAGAGCGAAGCCAAGTTTGACTCTCACTGTGCAGACTCCATGTGGGCAAGGGGGCAAAGGAAGCGAGTTTTAATTGGGCTCCTATTATGTCAACACACAGTAAGCAATATGGAAGTGTTTGTGAAATGATAATGCCCACTGGGCTGATTTTGCATCTTCTATGAGGCAGGTATCTTTATTCCCATTTTACAGACGAGGAAAGTGGGCTCCAGAAGTAAAGGGACTTGCCCAAGATCTCATGGCTACTAAGTAAGTGCTGGAGCTAGGATTCAAACCCAGGTGTGACAGAATCTATAGGTTCTTCCCCCAACATCAAGTTTTCTTAGAGAAAAGGTCACTAGGGTCATCCAGGATGGGAGACAGAAACAAGCCACTGTTCAGAGCAGTCTTTCAAATAGAAATGTGATCTTTTTCCTGTTGGAAGTGGAGCACCCCCTGGTGGTCTTTCTTAGTACCAGCATGAGGCCTTTCAAGAACACGCCCTTGGGCTCAGCAGGGCTGCCAAGGTGTTCACAGAGCCTTTCCTTCTGCCCGCTGCAAGGCCCTTCTGCTGGGGAGCAGGTGAGGAAGGGAAGCTGGGGGAGAAGATGAAATGCCCCGCCATCAATTGGTAATGACTGCAAAGAATGCCACTCACTAAGTCCTTGCCAGGGGCTGAGGCACCTGCCTTGTGGATATGCAATGTGGTCTTCATGACAAGCCCTGAGGTAGGGGCTCTCATTACCCCACTTCATAGGAAAGGAAACTGATGTGCAAAGAGGGTAAGCCCCATTCCCAGGGTCCCAGCTGGCTGATGGCAGTACTGGGTTTCACCCTCGAGCTTGCCCTTCCAGGGACCCGGCCGTGCCCAAGTCTGCCGGCCCAGGAACTGCTGAGTGTCTATGAACTTGACCTGGGGACTTCAGGCAACTGGAGGTAAAGAGACAGTGGATCTGAAAAGTTTGACCATTTCCATGGATTCCTCAGAGATGAAGAATGGGAAGATGGAGGAAGAGAAAGACCCTTAATTTCTTTTTATATATCTCTAAAGTATTTTGTTTGTTCAAGCATACCTCTTTTTATAAAAAGAAACATTTTTAAAAAGAGTTGTTTTATGTCACAAATCTTAGTTCCAACAAATTCTCTGTATATGAACTTATAAAATAAAATACTTGATTTCTAATGATCACCAGCATGTATTTCCTGATTAATTAGCTTCCCTAATCAAGACAATTAGATTTGAAAAGACTTGTTAACCAAAAATTAAAAGCAAGATCTTAGGAGACATTAGGATCTCCAAGCTCAGGGGGCAGGAATTTTTTGAAATTTTTACTATTCTTTACCATCTGTATTATAATAAGATTTGTTTCTTTAAGCTTTGTTGTTTCTTTGTATGGTCTAATCATTAGGTGGGCAGAGATTGGCATCAAATTATTTGAACAAAATTCAATAAGATAAATTGTTTTAAAAAACACTTTCCAAATTAAAATGATAATACATATGTATAGATAAATTCTATATCAATATGAATATATATATCTGTATGTTCATATATAGAGAAAAATTATCTACCATTTGGGGTACATCCCCAAGAGTAGAATCATGGGGAGCTTTTACTTTCTAAAACCTATATTTCTATAACATTTGACATTTTACAATCAGCTTGTATCACTCTAGTAGTCAGAAGAAGGAAAAAAAAACTATAAAAAAAAACTATAAAGATTTATGTTTTTTAAATGATTGACTTTTTATTAAAAACACACACAGTGATTGGGGCTGGTCCCCTCTACCCTAGAAACACAGAGTTCCTTGTCTAAGAAATGGGAATGAGGACAGGAAGGGTTCAAGGAATTCAGTGAGTTTCCCATAGTGTTCCCTGGGGCCAGGGGCTTCTAGGACTCAGCTCAGCCTAGAGTATCTGAACAAAGGATTCAAATGACCCAGGCCCAAGGGGTCTCTAGGGTTCTGTCTGAGAGTCAAGAAGGAGGAAAGATCAGCAGATTCTGAAAAGTGCAGTAACTTTTCAAAGGAATTGGTGGTTGCAGAACAAGATGAGCCAGGCCCTGTGGCAGCCCTTTCTAGTAGCTCCTGTCCCCTCCCTGCCCCTTCTCACACCCGAGGACAGAACTGGCTCTGAGGTGCAGGCTTTCACAGGAACAAGTCTTGCATAACAAGCTCTGCTCCTTAGGGATCTATAATTGATGAGGGTGCCAGGCCAAGAACCTTGGGCTGGGCCTGCCGAGTGCGGGGGCAGCTGGAGGACTTGTAGAAGGTAGAAAACAGGACCTGCCTCCGACCTCACATTTCTACCAGGAGCCCAGGTCTGAAAGGACTGAAGTCCCAAATACAGGCCTGACTGGGAACCTGAGCCCAGGAGCATTCTTCAGAGTATGGCTCAAGGACGCCCAGGAAAAATCCCCAGAGGGTGGGGGAGGCTTGCTAAACATGCAGATTCCTAGGCCCTATCTGAGCTAAGATCAGAGACCAGGGGTCTTGGAAATGGCCACTCTGAACCAGTTCTGTGCTAGCCCTTCACATACAGATTTGAATCTCAGCTCCACCACTTTCCAGCTGTATAAGTTGCTTAACTTGTCCACATGGCAACAATCAGCAGATGCAATTGTTATATAATGAATAAATGTTTGCTGAATGAATAAAAAATGGGGAGTGTGTGAAAGCACACACCCACAAGCACACAACTGGCCCAAAGCCTCACAGCAGTTCGAGGGGTGGCCTTAGGACCGGAATCTCAATCTCTCCAGCTCCCGGTCAAGTGTTCTTTTCATTTCCTGCTCTAGGAGCTGCAAAAAGACCTAATCCTTCTTCAGCTCAGGGGTCTGGGTCTCAACCCTCTCACTTCTCCTTCTTCAAGGTACCAAGGTACCAAGGCCCTAGCTATATGAAGAAGGTAGAGCTGGACAGCTCAGCAGGAGCTGTGTGCATGGGTGAACTGACAGACAGGGGGCGCTGGTAGGCTCCAGGGAATCCAGCCCAGCCATGCCCAGCCCAGGGCTGAGGCTCTGTTCTCAGGACACACCCTGCCTTTTGCTGTCTCAGTCGAGCTAGCACATTCCCATCATCCAATTCCCTCTGCCTCACCTGAGCATACAGGGTCATCTCCCTGTTGACACAGAGGACCCTGAGGCCTGGAGAGGCACAATGACTTCCATAAGGTCACACAACACATCAGCAGCGCAGACTTGGCTTGAGAAGCAGGTTGGTGGAGTGGAAAGAATGCTGGGAGTCAGGAGATCGGGGTTCTGGTTCCAGCTCCGGGACTGACCTGCTGTGTAACCCTGGGCCAGTTGCTTAACCTCTCTGTGCCTCAATTTCCCCTCCAACCCTTAAAATAAGAGCTTTGGACTCTGACATTAGGGTCCATCTGACTATCAAAGCATGTGGTCCCCTGTCTATCCTGACTGAAGAGAATCCCAGCTTTGCAAAACTACAGCTTTTCCTGAGTCCTTCTAAGGTACCAAGCCCTGTGCAAGGCATTTCCCAGCTACACCTTCACCAAATCCTCTCCCCAGGCCTGAAGGACAGGTGCAACTTGCTCTCATGTAACTGGAGAGCAAAGAGAGGTTCGGAGAGGCAAGTGGCTTGCCAGAAGTCACACAACATATTAGGGCACAACCTCTCAGGGCTCCTAGGTTGGCTTTGCTCAGCCCCACCTGGCTGGGGGTGGGAGGAAAGATCTATGTTGGCTCAGACTCTTCAGAGCTCAAGTTTAAGAGGGATTGATGCTAATGACAGGAAGAGGAATGTAATCAAGGGTGCCCTTCAAACACCTAACATGGGGTCCTCTGTTGGCAGGGTCTAAGAACACAGGAGTGCAGAAACAGGTCTAAGCCAAAGCCCTAGGCAAGTGAGGGGCCCACCCACGGCCCACCCCATGCTGCTGGGGCTAGGAAGGCAACCCTGTGAAGTGATGAGGAATTTTCCCCTCTTCATCTTAAGGAAGAGAGGCTCAGAGGGAGTGATTTGTCCAAGCTAGAAAGAGTCTAGGATTCAAAGCCAGGGCTGGCCAACTCCAAAAGCTGAGCTCTAACCTGTCTAGCCACATTACCCCACAAGGCTGAAAGATGGGTGGACATGAATGAGCCCTGCCATTGGTGCATCTGTACCAGCCACCCGGGACCAACCTTGTATTTGATGCCAGACTTGAAGTAGCCGAGGAAGGTGGCCGACTCGAAGCCCTGGACCTCGCGGTGCTGCACGGCCTGGCCGTTCAGGTAGTCATCCAGCTGCACAGTGAAGATTGCGGCCGCCCCGCTCTCATCCTGGCTACACTCATTGCCTAGGGGACATCAGAGAAGCATCAGCCTGGCTTCCAGAGAGCAGCCCCAGCCTCCCATGGAGGAGGCCGGAGCCCCCAGCACTGCGCTGGCCTGGCTGTGGAAGGAGGTAAAACCCTGCCTTCTGTGCACCTCGGTTAATCTATCCGTAGGATGGGGAGGTGGGGGCTGCGCTCCACGGTCTCTAGGAGTCCTCCCGGCTCGGATGCCTTCCCCTACCCTCGCCTCTCTTACTCCTTCCTCTGCACTCACTCTCAGCCCTCCTGAGGGTGAAGTCAGGCCTCGGAGCATTGGCCCAATTCTCAGATTAGGAAACTGAGGCTCAGTGACGGGGCAGGACTCACAGAGCCACACAGAACTGTGGCAGGGACTGCAGGCTCCCAATTCTGAAGGGTAAACTGGGGTCACGGCTGCCGCTGGGAAATCAAGGAGCTGTGGAGTAGATCCAGTGTCCCCAAGTCACCCCCAGTTCTGAATGCCACACTAACTAGTTTAACCATCACAACACCCCAATGAGGGGGTGTGGTGCTACCAACATGTCTGCTTTACAGAGGGCCTGAGCGACCTGCCAAAAGGCAGTAGTGGGCTCTGAACTCAGGCAAGCTGGCTCTACAGTCTAGGGACACATACCACTAGCCAAGTGCCTGGCACAGGCTCGATGTTCAGTGGTCACTCAGCTCTCTTGGGTGCTGCCTAGGGACCCTACCTCCAAGGTCTGCGCTTTATGGGGCTGGGCTCCAGGGCGGGGGCCGGCCTCACCCAGCCAGTAGTGGAGGTCATACTGCAGGTTTCCATTCCTCAGCTGCACCGTCTTCAGGATGACATAGGCGTCACCCGAGAAGAAGTCTCCGTAAAGGTTCTGGGGCACGGGTACCAGGTCGAACTTCTCCACACGCCAGATCTGCAGGCCAGGCTCCTTCCCTGCCTTGAGGAACTCGGTGTGTTCCACCACCATGCTGCCGGGCTGGAAGAGACGGGGCGCAGCCTGAGCGGGCGCTGGGGCCCTCGTGGGGAGATACCCCGGGGCACGAGGGAGGGTGGTTTCCAGCACCAAGAGCATCCCACTTGAGCCTCTGACTCTCCCACCCCCAAAGCGAGTCTAGCCTCTCCTATGACCCCTGTCCCGATGAGTGAGCAAACAGGGCAGAGTTTAGGCTCCAAACCCTGTCCTTGGCAAGCGTCTGTCTCTCCTACTCAGCTCTCTGGTGATGGGGGTACAGATGGCTCTAAGTCCCTTCTCCCTCCCTTCTGGGTGTTGATTGGATGGAACCCCCAAGGCACAGAGGAGCGAAATGATTCTGCCAAGGACTCAGGAATTGCCCCAAACTCCAAGAACACGAGTTCTGGGGCCATAGGGAGATCCCCTCAGCGTGTTAAATGGTAAATGTGGGGGTCCCCAGGGGCTCAGCATGTTCTCTTCCAGCATTCTCAGTGGCCCTTAGAACTAGAAGGGTCCTCAGAGAGCTTGTCATCCAACTCCATTCTGCAGATAGGGAAACTGAGGCCCAAATTGGGGAGGGAGGGGACTGGCCCAAGCTCACACAGCCTGTTTGCTTTTGCTCTTTGGAAATGGGAAGGCTTCCCTGGCTCCATCCATACCCCCATCAGACCCCCAAGGAAGGCCTAAATTACTTAGCCCAAGTGGCCTCCTGCGCTGTCTGCCTCCTCCCTCCTGCCCCCCAACACCCCACCCCCAAATTCCATTTCCTGGAAAAGGCAAAAAGGATGCAGCCAGGGTCTGTAGGAGCCTGTTGGAGATGAGGTAGTCAAGGATGGGGGAAAAGGCCATCAGACATGCACAGGGGCTAGAGACGGAGTGGAGTGGGACGGTTAGCCTGGGGCCAAAGGGCAGACATCAGCAGGCACAGGTCACTTGGCCGGAGGACAGATCTGGTGGAGGAAGTCAGACGGGGAGAATTCAGGTGGAGGGATGGGAAAACACAAAAGGAAAACAGGAGAGAAGAGGAGAAACCAGACAGGGCAGAGGAGATATCAGAGAGGGGAGAAAAAAAATAATAGTGATGACAAGAAGCAAGGGAGGTGAGATCAGACAAAAAGAGGGAAAACATACTGGAGAGGGAGAGAGAAATCGGATGAGAAAAAGGAATCTGAAATGGAAAAAATCAGAAGAGGGAAAAAGAGGAATCGGGCAGAGGGAAGGAGAAACTAGAAGAGGGAACGGAGAAATCAGGCAGCAGGAATGGGTAAGAAATCAGAAGGCAGCGAGGGAAAAGAAATCCCGCCAAGGTGAGGTTAGCCTCTAGGGAGAGAAACGGCCAGGTCCCCGAGGCTCCCACCCCCGTCCACAGGAGCCCCGGAAGCAGCAAGAGATACTTACAAAGCAACAAAACAGTTTTTCCATTCTAGACCTGAATTACTCCCCTTTTCCTAGCGCTGTATCTGCAAGAACTTACAATAGAGAGTTACTCCGGGAGCCCCCAGTTCCCCTGGGCACTCACCCGTGCCTGGGACACCCGCCCCTGGGACGCTGGTGTCTGGGCCGCCTCCCGCGACGCGGTGGCCGTGCTGGCCGGTGGCGACAGCACGCACAGAGCCAGGACAAGCATGCCGAGCAGCACGGGCGTGGAGCGGTGCAGAGTCATGGCAGCGACTGCGGCAGAGGACCCAGTCGGCAGCTGCAGCCTCCGGGTCGCCGACCTTAAGTAGTCGCCCGCCCATCCCGTCCAAGCCGGGACCGCCCATCTGGGAGGGCGTGGGGCAGGGTTGGGCCCCAGGAGGCCCAGAAGGGGTGGGAATCTGGCCCGGACTTTGGAGACATCGGGGTTCCCACCAGGACCGACACGACTGTGTGCGGCCACCCCTTCACCCCAGCTCCTGGCGGAGACCAAGTATAGGGCCTGGGTTACAGCAGGCGCTAACTCGGTGCACATTAAATGGGCGAATTCACGAATGGCAGGGAGCTCAGCTCAGCCTCCTGTGTGCACCAGGCAAAAACCCCTCCCCACTCTGCACCTAACATCTCCAGCTTTTATTGAAGGCTCTCCACGCATCATTATCAGTCTTTATAGTGGGTACATTAACAAGCCCATTCTACAGGGTGGAAAACTGCGTGCAGAATAGTTAAGCCACGTGCACACCACGAGGACATGGTATGGCCAAGATTTGAACCCAGACAGTCTGGGTGTCACGGCTGCCACCAGCTAGGGGCACACTGGACCCCTGAGCAAATAGGACTTAGGGAGGGGCCTGCAGACCTACTAACTCCTGAGATGGCAAGTTCTACTTTACTCAAGACTGCCCTTCTCTCCTTCTTTTTAAAAAGTTTTTATTTTTAAAAAGCTTATTTTTTCAAAGCTTAAATTCACATGTTTGTACAAACTTGTTCCCTCCCAACCCCACTTACTTATCCCCAGGGATAAGTAACTGATGATTTCAATGTTTATCTTCATGTCTTAAATAGCAAGTTCTGTCGCTTTTTGTAGTTTTTGTTTTTGTTGTTTTGTTTTGTTTTGTTTTATTTTGTTTTCAGTTCTGGGTCCACCTGTTGGCTCCCCCGGGGAAAGACAAGGCTTTAAGTCTCTTCCCCATTCCCAGAAGCACCATTCAGACTCCCCTAGTCCCACCACTCTCTCCTCCCTCCCCCCACCCTGCTGGACCCAGCTTATCTACTTCCTAGTTCCCTTTGCATCCCAGATCCCCTCCTCTCCCAACAGCCTGGTGCAACAGGGTAAAGAGAATCTAAAGAGAATCGGGGAGGCGGAGACTTGGTTTTGACTCCCACCTCTACGGTGTGTAAGTTACTTTCCTTTTCTGTACCTCAGTCTCCTCATCTACTAAATCGGCACAGTAGTTGCTGAGGATTAGATCAGTCTGTGCGTGTGAAATTGGCCTGGCCTACAACCAGGTAAATGAGAGTTCTCGACCCCCCGCCCCACAGTGACAGTCACTCGTCCCAGCTCCTCCTAGAGCCTAGCTTCCATCTAACCAGCCTCACATTTGCCCTTCACCCTCCACAACTTTCTTCTACTTAATGGGGTTTATGGGACAAATAAAGGGCTAAGGGACCACGCACACACAGATATGATTCAGATTGTAGGAATTACAGGAAGACATAATGGAGAAAGGAACTTGTGACCACAGTGTTGAAGAACAAGGAGGGAAATAAAGAAGAAAAGGCATTTTCAGGGAGGGAACGGCATGGGCAAAGGGCAAGCCAACACAAGCCACATGCAGCAAACAACGAGGGGTCCATCTGAAATACAGGGAGCGAGAGGAGATGAGGCTGGAGAGGGTGGCAGGAATCACACTGAAGAAGGAACTTTATTCCGGTATCTGTGGAGGGCCACAGAGAGGTGCTGAGTGCTCAAGGCTATGTGTCTAGGCCTGGGCCTGAGGAGCCTAGCTCAAGCCTAAATTCAAAGTGCTCTTCTCTCTCCCAAGGCATCTGGAAAATTGTAAAACCCCACAGTTATTATACGCTCTGATGGAAGTATAAACCAGCTTCACTTCTCTGTACAGCGATTTCATTGTCCATATTCAAAACACACATTGCCGCAACAGATCCACTCCCTTCAGAATTATTTACAAAGGAACACAAAAATATACGTGCAAGGATGTTCACTGAAGCATTGTTTGAAGAAAACTGGAAAGGAACCAAATGTCTTGGTTAAATAAATTACGGAGCTGCCATACAATGGACCACTCTGAAGCTGTGAAAACAGAATGAGGCAGATCTGACTGTGCCTGGCACATAGTAGGCACTCAATCAGCACAGAGAGATCTCCGAGGGCAAAAAGCAAATTGTACAACTATAGTATGGCTTCTTCTTCTTCTTCTTTTTTTTTCAATAAGGGTGTCTGTTTTTGTATACGTCCTTAAAAAGTTAAGCAGGACAAATAGCAAACTGTTAAGGTGGCTTGCTTGAAAAGGATCAAAGAGGAGGATTTCCCTCTCAAACACTGCCTGGCTGCCTGAGGCTGCGGTGAGCCCTAAATCACTGTAGTCAGCAGGAGGAAACACTTCGGGGTGATGAAAACGTTCCAACATTGGATCATGGTGATAATTAATTAAATAACCTAAAAATCTGCTAAAAATCAGCATGCTGTACACTTACAATGGGAGAATTGTTACAGTATGTAAATTGTACCTTAATATACTTACCTAAAAAAAAAGCTTGCTGTAGGGTTGGAAACTATTTACAAGTATGTATCCAATGTAGTTGTTTTTTAATAAAACACTGATCTAGAAATAATATCTTTTAAAAATACAGAGCAATGGCTGCTCAATGGACAATTGGGAAAACCCAAACAAATAGGAAGAAGGAATTCCCTTGTCATCCCAGCCCCCAGAGTGAACCTGAGCGGGCAGCCGGCCCCGTTGAGCAGCTCCTTCTTGGAAGAGTGTGGCCCTGACCTCCCCAGTTGGTGATTAACAGAGGACCACTGGAGCTTGGCCTTGGGCCCCGGGGTCTGTTGACCAGGCCAGGGCCCCTGGCCCTCAGGTTAATGATCAGGAAGGCCCAGCAGCTTTGTCTGCCACCGCACTGGAGCCCGGGCCCTTGGCACTGGAGGTGGTGAATGGGCCACGGCCCCTACCCCCGCAGAGCCCACAGCCAGGAAACTCTCACTGCAGGGCAGTGATGTGTGCAGCCCGCGATGGGGCAACATGGTCTTACGCTGCTCCCTGCCTGGAAGAGGGTGTATGAGTTCAGGAGAGTGGGGGAATCTGAGTGCAACAGAAGGATCCCTGGGTAGAAAGGAAGATGACCCAGTGCTAGGCCTGGCTCTGACACTGACGACCTGGGTGATTCGGGGCAAGTCACTGTCCCTTTCTGCAGAAGATGGAGTAGGTCCCTATGCGTCCCCAGCTCCAGCATTGCCAGATACTTTCCCACAAGGTTCCTGTCTGTACAATGGCACTGGACCAGGTCACCTCTACAGGTCCTTCTGAATCTGACTGTCCAGGGCCCATGACCTGCAGGAGACGGCATTGCCACCCCCAATGGTAGCATGCCAACTCTGCCCTGGGCCCAGACTTCTCTGGGAGAAAAGAGGAAGGGAAGGAGAGGGGGGGTCTAAGACTAAGTCTCCTCATAGCAACCAGGGGAAATGGGCATTAAAGTTCCCACTTTATAGATGGGGAAACTGAGACCCAGGGAAGTTCCTCACTTGCTCAGGGTCACTCAGCTGGAAAGAGGCATTGCTGAGATTCAAACACAAGTGTGGCTGGCTCCAGTCCCCAAGATCTGTCTGGGGAGATCAAACGGGGTCTCCTGGTGCCATCTGGCCTGGGCAGGGAGCAATGGTGTCCTTTCCTGGTAAAGGGTTACGGTTGCTAAGCCAGTCAAGCCCAAGCCACGTCAGGTAGCAGGAGTCTCTGGGGCAGCCAACCCCACCACACCTCCCAGGCCGGAGCAGGGGGCTGCGCCGGGAAAGCCCTCCAGCCCTCCACACCCCTGCGTGATCACCCAGGACGAAGGCGTGTCTTAGGAAGACCCCAGGCTGCGGCCACTGAGTGGAAGACGGACTGTGACACTCTGTGCCACGCGTAGGCACTCAGGTCAGGCATGGTTTATATGACTTGAGAGGCAGCCTGGCTCTGCTTGCTACCACTCGCTCTGTGAGCACGTCCCTGTCCCTGCCCTTCCCTGGACCTCTGATCTTGGGAGTTCTGGCTCCTGCCTAGTGCCATGCACAGAGTAGGCAGCTTTTCAGTGTCTGCCACAGTAAGGAGCTGTACAGCCGTCCCCGCTCTATAGTTGCACCCAGGACCCCCACAACCAGCTCTGGCCCTGCCCCCTCTGTGACCTGAGGCTAGTCTCCCTGTCTCTCTGGGCCTCCCAGGGCAGCTCCCAGAGACCGGACAAAGCAGCCTCACCCTCCGCCCCTGGCCACAATGTACAAAATGCCGTGGCTGGCCTAGAAGACACCACCCTGTTCTTTCCTCTCCACCCCAAACACTGTTGTTCTTGATTTCCCAGCAGCCGGCCACTCCTGGGAAGCCCCCTCCAGAGCTAGTTTGCTTTCTGGCTCCCTGCTGTTCTCTGGGTCCTCCTGGGAACACCCACCCCTCTGGCCCAGGATTTTGCTAACTGGGATGATGGTCAGTAAACAGAGACGCAAGTTACAAAACACGGTGAAGCTGGAAAGGCCTGCAGGGAGTTCTGGAGAGCCCTGTGGACTTGAAAGAACACATATTTTAGAATTTGGGAGGCTCAGTTTCTTGATCAGAGCCTCAGTTTCCTTGTCTATAAAATGGGGAGAATGATGCCTAGCTCACAACGCATTGAGGAGGCCCAAGGCCTGACACACAGTAGGAGCTCCTCAAAAGTTAGCACCCTTCTTCATGAACTGATTTTTTTCTTTTTTTCTTTTTTTTTTTGGCAGAGGCCTTCTTTCAGCATTTGCACATCTTGTGAGAGCAGTGTAGTGGGGCAGGAGAAAGGTCACAGGCTGCACAGGGAGATTCATGAGTTCAGGTCTGGGCTGTGTCACCTGGAGCAAGTTACTTTCCCTCTCAGGGCCTTGGGTCATTCATTTGTAAAGAGGGACAGTGATGCCCAGTTGCAGAGCAACTGGGAGCCCTGGGGTGAGACCGTTGGGATGCACCGCCGAGGAGGACTCGTTAACAGCGATGTTCCTTGGTCCATCCTCTCTTTGTCAATGGCGACACCAAGAACAGGACTACGACTTCCCAGGGTCACATAGCAGGTCTTTGGCAGAGCAGACCTAGAACCCAGGTTTCCTGGCGACCAGGCCAGAGCTGAGGCCTGTGTCCATGACATAACAGGGCTCCCCTGTAAGGGCCAGCTGGATCTCTGCGTTGGTCTAGTCAATCCTGGGTGTGGACAGCTGCTGGGGAGACAGCCAGAGGGACATGGCTGAAACCACCTTCAGGAGGCCAACTATCCCAGGGACCGAAGCCACTGGCCCTTTCCCAGCTCCCGGAGGCAACCCCACCTAGTGCTGAGAGCCAAGACAGGACATTCAGAGGGGGCCAAGCCCTGCCACTTCCTGACCCCGTGCCCTGGAAACAGCTAGATTTGGCCATGGGTGCAAACCCCGCGCCCTGCCTGCCAGGGCCTACTTCACAGCCTGTCTCCCCTTCCCTGGGGGAGGAGCCAGTCCTGGGAAGCTTGATGGGCCAGCATCTGGGCTGCCAATAGCTGCAAACAACAGTACCCTAGCCCCCCTTGGCACCCCGCAGCCCACTGATACAGAAGCCCAGGCAAAAACAAATCAGCAGCAAGACGGAGAGGCCCAACTACAAGCACTGTGGCCGCAGGACCAGTAGAAAGACAGGTCTCCAGCTGCAAACCTCCCGTGAAGGCAGGGCCTAGGGTGCCCCAGCCAGAGCCACAGTGAGCAGGAGCCGTGGGAGGCAGCTCCCTGCTCCAGAGAGCGAACGGCTTTCCAGGAGAGGGAAACACAATGTACATGACTGTGGAAAGAGCCCCTGCCAGGAAAATCCGGGTTTACATCCCTGACCTACCAGTTCCAAACTGCATGGTTTGAGCAAGTTGCTTCTGCTCTCTGAGCCTCCATTTCCTCATCTGTAACACAAGGATTATACCTCTTCCTAGGGTTATTGTGGGAATTTAATATGGTAAAATATATTTGGGGCTTTGCACAGCGCTGGGCACAGAGTGTGCACCTAGAAAGGAAGCTAGGATTATTGTTAGCTGGGAGCTTGGGTAATTTTCTCTTTCTCTCTCTGAGACTCAAGTTACTTATGTGTGAAATTGGGGTAAAAAGGCCTTTCTCAATGCGAATAGAAAAGATTGAATGAGACCATAAATGTGGAAGATCCTAGGACCACTCCTGGCATACAATAAATCTTTTAAAATTCCAGTTTCCTTCCCCCAGGAGCAGGGCCCAAGGCTCCATGAACTCAGGATGCCAAGAATAACCAATGGGGTGAGGGATACATGACCTTCAGGCCAAGAGAGTACAAGGACTGTCTGGGGTGAGTCTGGACAGAGTGCAAATCCCTACCATGGTGGGGCGGTAGAACTGGGCAAGGAGCCCTTCTATGGCGCTTCACTTCCCTCCTCTGTAAAATGGGGCAATGATTCCCACCCCACAGGGGGTCTGGGAGGATTGAAAGAGCTCTGGGCACTGTGCTTGGCAAACAGCAGGTGCTCAATAATCATAACATCCAAAGATGAGCCCACAGAATGTGTCCAGGCCCTGCATACATAAAGCTCACTGGCCCCCATAGCCACCCTGGACCTCTACCTTTGTTTCTCTGCATCCAAAGCAGGGGAGGGCTGGGGGTCCCAGCCAAGTCGCAGAGACCCAGGGTAGTAGCTCATGCCAGGGATGAGGAAGCATCTCAGGAAAGGGCCTCGAGCCAGCACCTAAGGAGGCCGCCTTGCCTCTCACCCCTGCCATGAGTCTCTCCTGATGACGCCTTCCCTTCTCCTCTGGTCTGCCCCGACCCAAAAGAACAAAGGCTCAAGTCATCATCTGATCCCAACCATACCACCTACCACCTGGGTGACTCTGGGCAAGTGACAATGTCTCTGAGCCAGACTATGTCACAGGCCTGCCAGAACTTGATACTAGTAAAAATATGTTATGGAAAAAACTCCAAATACTATCTCATGATTAGAGATTCTTTGAAATCGATCTCAAACTCTTCACTACAATAGAACTTCCAGAGATTCAAAGGTATTTTCATCGTTACCAATCCTTTTCATTTTAATAGGTTTTTAAAAAAATACTTTCCCCTCTTAAACATAAACAGAAATATGGGACTGGAAAGCTTTTTTGTTCCTTTCCCAGCACAGAGGAAAATTGTAACCAGCTGGAAGAATTAAACATGATCCAGCACAC
Organism: Eidolon dupreanum; assembly: GCA_028627145.1. Taxonomy (NCBI): domain Eukaryota; kingdom Metazoa; phylum Chordata; class Mammalia; order Chiroptera; family Pteropodidae; genus Eidolon; species Eidolon dupreanum. Next base: position 153,029,129 of record CM053509.1, on the reverse strand, counting down.
AAAACACAGCGCCAGGCATGCAAGAGGGCACCAGAACAGTGCTGTGTTCTCTCCCCGGTGGGCTTCAGGCCTCCCCTCCATCCAGACACCAGTCACCAGCATCCTCCTCCAGGAACCCTCTGGGGGCTTCGGGAACCCTCTGGGACAGTCTTAGAGGCAGGACTTACCCACAGCCCTCCTACCAGGATAGGACGTAAGGGCTGAGGCCAGAGCTGGGGTGCTCAACCCCACCTGTCCCCTATAAAATACTCACTCCCCACCCCAACAATCCAGCCGCTGTCCTGGTTCAGGGTCCCCATCTTTCCTCTGGAACCACTGTACCAGCTTCCTCACTGCCGTCAATGCTCCCGTTACCCATAGAGATTGCATCATTCCCTACTCAAGACCCTTCCATGGCCCCTTGTGCAGACCAAAAGCTGCTTGGCACTTAAGGCTCTCTACAATCTGGTGCCTACAGGCTCTTGCGGCCTCATCACTTGCTGACCCCCCAACAACATCCTCTGCACCATCTAACCCTGCCTCGATACATCCTCAGTTTCCTGCCTCCAAGAGAGCTGGAGTCTAGCCTCAGCTCTGCCTCTGACTCCATGTGATCTTGGGCAAGCTCTTAGCCTCTCTGAGCCTCAGTCTCATTAGGCGACTGGGGGCTCTTGTACAGATGAGACAAGATAAGGGAGTAAGTGACGAGTGCCAGGAGGGCTGACGAACTAAATGAACCACCAGCCTGCTAATTTCTGCCTCCTATATTCACCTCCACCCACCCTCCACCCCCCACCCCCCACCCCAGCAGCAGTGCTGACTTCCCCTAAGCACTGGAATGCAGCTGCTCACAGCCAGCAGCGGGAGGGAGGACGGCTTATAGGAAAATTACCCGGCTTCAGCCCAGCCAACACTGGTGCTCACAGCCGCCTCTGAGCCGGGATCTGGGGGCCTGGCAGGCTCTTCCTGAGCCGTGGACTTGGCCCCAAGCCTTCACCCTTGTCTGGTCTGGTGGTGGTGTCCCACTCCTCTGGGACACGCCTACTCTCTGGCATCCAAAGAGACAAGGAGGAGGAGGCAAAACAGAGATAGGCCCTTGTGAAAGGAGAAAATTGGTTCCCGCTGCTGCATGCTGGGGGCCCCAGGCGCTGACATGAAAAGGGTCCCCCGCTGCCTCTTGCTGAATCTCAAGCTCTATATCCCGGGTACTGTCCCTGCATCATATACTTTGTACCATGCCCAGTGTCACATATGCCATTCTCGCTGTGCTCCACGCCAGGCCCTGTGTTCCTCACACCTCGTCCTGCATGTGTACCCTGATGTGTGTTCCATGTACCACGTCCCTTGTCACTTACACCTTGGATCGTGCTCCATGCACTATGTCACATCTGTAGCATGCTGCACTCCGTACTACATACGACCCTTGGAATCCCATGTCCACCATGATCAGGTCCTGCCCCTTGAAAGTGTGTGCCATAGACCTTGTCCTGGATCCATAAATGGTGTCACTCGAGCCATCATTCTCATGTGTAGCACAGTGGTGAAGTAGGCTCCGGGACAGAGTCTAAACTCTACCTACCGTTACCTATGCGACCTAGGAAAAGTGACCTCCCTTTCCAATGCCTCGGTTTCTCCGACTATAAAATAGAAAAGATATTAACACCCACATAATAGGAGTTGTTGTGGGGATTAAAAGAGATAATGCATTTCAGGTGCTCAGCCCAGTGCCTGGCACAGAGTGTCTGTAAAATGTTTGCTCGTATCGTAACCACTGTGCCCGAGTATCTGAACTATGTCCCCCTGTACCGCAGGCCGGGCTCCCACATCCCAGCTCCTAATATGCATCAGACAATATCACGTTAGTGAGATTCAAACAATCAGCTATAAGGAGGACGTGATTGTCCCCTCCCCTACAGGGGAGAAATCCAAGGCTCCGAGAGGGGCAATAATCTGCATGAGGTCACACAGCCAGAAAGGGTGAAGCTGGGAGGTGCCCACAGGTCGGCGTTCAGAAGGACAGAGAGTAGATTAGTGGTGGGCTACAGGGTGAGTGTGGAGATTGGCAGCAAGCAGACACAGGCATCTTTTAGGGGTGATGAAAATGTTCTCAAACCAGATTGTGGTAAAGATTTGTTAAAATCATTGAATTACTTAAACCAGATGACTTATAGGTATGCAAGTCACATGTAAATTTACTTCTACAATATATGTGAATTATACTACAATAAAGCTGCTTAAAAGAGAGGGGGGAAAAAAGCCCGTGCATTTCCAGTGCACGGCCCTGCCAAAGCATTCAGCAAGAGAAGTGACTTTCTGTGAATAGTGGGGATGGTGGAGCAGAGGCTAAGCAACAGCTCTGAGGCCCAGTAGGGAGTAGCCCTGAGCGGCTCTGTTCCCAAACACCTCTGCAGATCAGGTGTAAAAGAAAACCACCTGGGGAGTTCCAGAAAACACGGAGTCCCAGGCTCCACACCCAGCTTCTGCGTCTGCAGGTCAGGGTGGGGCCAGCAACCTGGGATTTGAGGCTCAGCCTGGACTAGAAACAACTTATCAAAGCCCAATATCTCTTCGTGCTTGGGGAAACTGAGGCTAGGCAGGACAGGGGACTTGCCAGACCTAGCTGACCGAGCAGTGCTAGAGCCAGGGCTGGAATTGGGATCCCCTTCCTTATCCCTTCCCTCCTCTCCCTCCCCCTCTGTCCCCATTCCTCCCAGGCCCTCAGCCTCCTGGTGACTCAGAGCTCTGAGTCATCCCTGGCACCACAGGAGAAACTTCTTAGGAAAAACAATCTCCAAACAAAGCTTCTCCAGATCTGGGGAACAGAATAGGCCCAGGGGGCTAGGAGACGGGGAGGGAAGAGAACACAGGGTGGAGTTGGAGGCCAGGACCAAGACCTGCTCTCTCCTCTTGGCAGCTCTCTTGTGCGGGGCCCTAGAGAAGGTGCTGCCCTGTACTGAACCTGTTTCCCCACCTGTAAGTAACACCTACCATTGCACATAAAATCTCATATGGACCAGGCAACATAAATACTTAAAAGCCCTCCTGTTGACAATGCTTCCTCAAAACCCACAGGTAGCATCAGTTCCATTTTACAGATGGGGAAACTGAGGCTCAGAGAGGTTCAGCCCAAAGTTGCACTGTTAGGAAGTGCAGGGCAGAGTGTGACTCCAGGGCTATCTGCCTTCCAAGGCTTACTCTCACTCCTACGCACCTTTAAACACACCTACGATGTGGAGTGGCATGCAGATTGTGTCTTACCAAACACGGCAGGTCCATGGCCACAGTAGGTGCTCAACCACAAATGCCTCTCCTTTTCTCCCTCAATGTCAGCCCCAGTGGGCAGCACGCATGAACTCGAGTGATTGCTCTCGTGGCTCTGGGCAGAGGGAGCACGAAGCAGAGAGCGCCCAGGACATGACAAGCCACGAAGGAGGAGCATGTGAGCAGAGCCTTAGAGGATGAACGGAGGTTTGTTTTTGGCGAACTAGGAACAAGCAAGTCAGGTGGAAGGAACAGCAAAAGCAAAGGCTCAGAGGTGTGGCCCGAACAGGAAAGTGCAGATACCGGAGGGAGGCATGCCTGTGTGCAGACCACACACGTGGCTGGGGGAGGCGCCTGACTGCTGGGAGCCCTGGACTGATCTGAGGCAGCGGAGGATTTAGAAGCAGGGAGAGAGTAGGGTCAGGACTGGTTTCATTTCTGGCTGGCGGCTGGACTGGGAGTCAGGACGGGGTCTTCCCTGGAGTCCTCCCTGAAGCTCCTCCTCCAAGCAGGCTTCAGGGACCACCTCAGATCCCTTGCTACTCACCCATGGGTCGAAATTCCCCCCGAGGGCCTCTTCCTTGGTCATGGCTGGGCTGAGCAGAGGATAGGCAGGCCTCTCCTGACCACATCAACCTAATCACATTGGCCTATAAATAGGGCCCTGTGGCTTAGTCTGAAATAGCTGTGCCAGGCCCAACTCCACAGATGTCACATGGGCACGCACAGTTCCGGAAATGGTCCTTCTTGACACAATTAAAAGCCAAAACTTCCTCAGGAAACTATTGTTCACACTTTAATTCACTTTCTTTAAACATGAGGCAGTGGGCTGGGGGAAGAGCCACCCACCTAGTACTTTATTACTGAAAGTAGGCCTTGTCCTTCTCCGCTTCCTACTCTCTGGGGACCCTGAGTGAGCTACTACCTCTCAGTGGGTCTCAGTTTCCCCAAATGAAAACTACAGAGGCTGGATGATACCCTTAGGGAAGCGGTGTCCAACCTTTTTGGCACCAGGGACCGGTGCTCCTATGAGAATCTAATGCCTGATGATCTGAGGTGGAGCTGAGGCAGTGATGCTAGCACTGGGGAGTGTCTGCAAACACAGATGAAGCTTCACTCCCTCGCCGCTCACCTCCTGCTGTGCAGCCAAGTTCCTAACAGGCCATGGACCAGTACCAGTCCATGTCCCAGGGGTTGGGGACCCCTGACTTAGGCGTTTGTAGCCAAGATGCTCTCTGGAATTGTCTGGGAGCTCCCACACCCAAAATACCCATTCCATTGTTATCCCTTTCTAAGTTAACTTGAAATTTTAATTATTGGCATTTTTTTAAAAATTGGAATTGCAATAAATATTTGAGCCAGGGAGAAATGGACAGGTCCAAGCCCTGCCACTTAAGGGCTGGTTGACCTTGGGTGGTGGGTTACTGTCCCTCCCTGGGCCCCAGATTCCTCAGCCATAAGAGGAAGGTGCTGATGAGATGATGCCCAAGATCTAGGACTTTTTTTTTTTTTTTAATTTAAAACTGTTTTGTTTAGTATTGATGAGAAACATGATAGGCCAGCCTTGTGCTAAGCGCTGGAGCTAAAGAGACAAATGAGATCTCGCCCAGCCCTGTGGCAGACCCCCATGGGCATTTCCAAACCTCTCAAAGTCTCACTAGAGGCCTCCTTCAGGGCTGCCCAGAACATCTTGTTTTCAGTTCAAATCACAGATTTATGGCTGCAGAGAGGACTCTCCATAGGCCTGGCTGTACAACATGGCCTGGCTGTAACCAGCTCGCAGGAAAATAAAGATAACTGGGCCATCCCAGCGCACCAGGCATGTGCTTAGGACTTTACTTCCTCATCACATAATCCTCAACAACTCTATGATCACTTCCATTTCACAGATGAGGAAACTGAGGAGGAAACTGAGGCTGAGAGGGTTAAGAGATGTGTGGAGGATCACATAGCAAGTCAGGGCCAGAGTGATGCTTCAGGCGCAGCCCTGTTTGCTTCTGAAGCCCAGGGTATAACCAGACTTTAGTGCCGCAGTGAAATGGTGCTGGGCGGCTCTCGTGAGCCAATCAAGGGGGGAGTAACTCAGCAAGGGCAGGGGACAGAAAGGGGCAGAGGACTTTACCGTGTGTGTGCAGGCAGGTAGGAGTGACAAAGCTTTACCCAGCTATGCTCATTCTCTCCAACCAGCTTATAGCACCACCCCCTCTGACCCACCCTCCTCTCTCAAATCCTATAAATCAAGCCACTCTGCTCCAGAGCTGTCTATGGCTCCCTGGCACTCAAAGTATCAAGACGTGGCAGTCAGTGCCTCTCGCAGCTCTCCCTGTTATTTCTTGCCACTCCCCACCTCGACCCCACACCCCTGCTTCAGCCGCACTGCTCACTAGCTCCAAGCCCAGCAGCTCCGGGTGGTTAAGCCTTGGCGCACTCGACCCCCTTGTCTGCAATGCCCCGTGCACCCACCCTCTCAGCCTAGCTCTTGACTCAGTGGAGGAAAAGGCTTCCTTGGCTCCTGGAGCCCCTAGCACTTATCACAATTCACTCCAGACTCAGCTACCATAATTCTGGATCTCCGAGGGTGGGGTGGGTCTGACTCTCCTCCCCTCTCCCTGTTCAGCAACAAAAGGGAAGCATTCTGAGGACTGCCCAAGACCAAGCCTTGGACTGAGGCACAGAGTCAGGACACCACGGTGTGGAAGAACCAGACATTACACCCTTGGGGTTTACCAATCTGGGCAAATCTCTCCCTTGCTTTAAAACTTCCAGTAGCTCCCCAGTGGCCTAGGATAGAACTCAAACTCTGAGCAAGGGCTCGCATGACTAAGGTGCTGTCTGGTCTCCAAGCCCTTCTCCCTCCTTTCAGTTCCTCAACAACTCTGCACGTGACGTCCTGCCTCAGAGCCTCACGCACGCCATTCCCTCCGCCTCGAGGCTCCCTTCCCTGCTCTCCCAGCCGCCTTTCGTTCCCTCTTCGGGTCTCGGCTTTTTTTTCTGGGAGGCCTCCCCCATCTGTCCTGACAGAACCCCCATCACACCCACCCGATCCCAGATGCTCTCATAACTGGTGGCTTCTTTCACGGCTGAAAAGAGAATGAATTTGTTAACTGGGTAATAACTCACTGCAAGGCCCAGGACTGTAAGACCAGGAGGGATGGGAAAACCTGTTCTACGACACCCAGTTCTGGGCCTAAATGTTTGTCAAGCAAATGCACCCATGAATAAATGAATGAATGAGTCAATGAGCAAGTGAGCCTAGAGACTGAACTCCAGACAAGAAGGGAGTCAGAATCCTGGTGAACGTGAGAAGCAGAAAAACAAGGCCCGAAGAAGAGCAAGGACGTCGGAGATCAACTGGATGGTGCAGTCTCCCAGAAGCAAAGAGGAGAGAGCTTCCAGAAGAAGGTATCTGCTGCCCCTGAGAGGTGGTGCATGGAGCTCTGAGGCAACAACCCTGGAGTTTGACAAGCAGGAGCTCACTGGGGCCTCCTTGGTTTCGCCCGAGTTCAGCGGAGGTGGCCGTGAGGTGGGCACACAGTAGTGCGGGAGAGCAGGGGACAAGCCAAGCTTACTTAACAGGCACTCGGTGGGGCCTGAATCAGCCTGGCCCTGCAGGGTCTGCACAAATGAAGAGGGAAGAAGACAGGTCCCTGTGTCATTGTTACCAGAAGCATAAACAGAGCCTGACACTCTTTTGGGTGACAGATCACTTTGAGGAGATTTGGCTTTGGGAGCTGGAGTGGTCAGGGCTCAATCCCAAAAGCTGGGGCTTAAGAACCAAGACCGGCCCCTATTGCTCCCGCCTGGGCAGCATGAGGGCTGCCCCTTCGGCAGCAGAACGTTCGGGCTGCGGCTGAAGTGGGACAAGTCCCCTCTGTAGGCCCAAGGGGGCCTTCTAGGAATTCTGGCTTCGAGGGCAAAGTATTCTGGAGACCATCGGAAGGCCCTTTCAGCTAAGCTTTGGAAAAGAGGAACAGCTCCGACTGATCATGTCACCCCTGGAAGCCAGCTGGGCGCAGTGGATGAGTAAGCCCTGAAGGCATTCGGCCCCTTCTCCTTTTTGGCAACCTAAGTGATGTCATGAGCTGGAGGGGTGTCTTCCGGGCTCTCCGCACAGTTCTATTAGAAAGTCACTTCTATGCTGACATTGGAAGCTGGGTTAGTCCCCTAGCCGTGATCCTTCCTGTTTCACAGCTCGCCAAGTCCTTTGGCACCTACAAGCTTGTGCAGTCCTCACGGCAACTTGTTAGGTGGGTGTTGGGGAGACCAATGCACCCATTTTATAGGCAGAGAAACCAAGGCCCAAGATGGGCCCTCACTAAAGTCTCCTGCTTGTAGCCCAGGACTCTGCATCTCACCCCCTGCATCTCGGACACCTGTGAATCCGGTTCACCTGTGAATTTGATAGTCAGGTGGGCCCCACTCTGCCAGTTGTCCTCAGGTGGGTATGACTCATCCTCCTGCCCCATGACTCACACTCCTCAGGTACTCCTCCTATAGTCAACAGGCCAGACGTGGCGGCCACACCCCAGCTTTCCTTATCTTTCCAAAGCCTGCAGGGAGAATTCCTCCACCTCCTCCTTACCAGGACTCGACCCCCTTACAGAAGAACTAACAGAGGCTTGACAGGAAAAGCAACTGACCTACAGTCACACAGCCAGCAAGCAGCACAGCTCAGTGGGGGCCCAGGCACCCTGGCACCCAGCCCAGTCCTGGCCTCTTCCCCACAGGATTCCCACTGTCTGGCCGCCCTCTCAAGGGAGGGTGCGAAACAAATGAGGTAACAGGCAGAAACGTACTCTGAGCTTTACTAGAAAAACTGCAGAAACTACCTTTGAATCCACTGTGACGATCAGCAGCTGCTTCCATTGTCCCTTCCAGACTCCCCTGGGCAGCCAGAGCGGGTTTAGGGGGACGCGCAGGGTGTTTGCGCTGCTCTACCTACCTTGCAGGTCTGTGAAGCTGAAGAGGACTGTTCCAGGGGGAGGTGCTGGGACCAAGGCAGAAGATATAAGAGTGGGTATCAGCACCACCTGTAAATAAAGAGCCAAGACTCTCAGTGTCAAGGGCTCGAGCTCATCTGGTCAAATCAAAAGCCTTTACTCCTTCCCAGCCCCCACTACTAGCATCACACTGTCCCCTACTTGCATGTCTCCAACAAAGAGACATTCGCTTTCTGCCAAGGTTTCAAGACCTTCTGTGGGAGAGTTCGGCTGGTTAAAAAAAAATTGTCATTAGGATGTGCTAAAATCTCTTTCTCTATGCCTTATACTTACTGGTCCTGGCTCTGCCCTCTGCGGTTACCCAGAACACGTCTGTCACCCCGTTTCCCAAAGGCTCCTTGGAGACTTGAAAACAGTGATCCTGGATCCCTCAAGTCTTCTATAAGTGTACACACCCTTTCTTCCAGCTCTCCCTGAGACCGAAGCGTCCATCTCACCCGCTTCCCTGATCTACTCCAAATGAACCCTACTCCTTCTGACAGCGTAAGACCTAGAATTAGACATTAAGACAAGCTCTATCCAAAGTAGGACAAACAGAACTCTCAGCTCCATCATTTTAGATATCATGCCTCTATTAATCCAGCCTACAATCCCATTAGCGTTTAAGGTAGCCCCATCGCATGACTGAATTCAGCTTACAATCAGCTTCAAAGCTGTGGTTCAGGATCCCGGAATTAGACAAAACGGTCCTTCAGTTAACTAACTATGTACGTTGACCAAGCCAGTGCACCTCTCTGAGTCTGTTTCCTTCTCTGTAAAAGAGGGATTATGTTAGAACCCACCGAAAGGGTCATTATGAGGATTAAATGAGATAAAATATATCAAGGGCTTTGAACAGTGCATATATTTACTCTGATTATTAATTAAATCCCTAAGTCTTTTTCTAGGAATTATCTTTCTCATCCTGTACTTGTACAGTTTGGGAGCCTAAACTATTTACATGCCATAATCTCACCTCTATGCCTACGTAAGCATTGCTTTATTCTTGCAGGACTGTATTATCATGATCTGGAGACAGGTCTTTCTCCCCCATCAGACTGTAAGTGCCACCAGACTGCTTTGCCTGAGAAGCTTCAGCCCTGGTACATGACCTGGAAAACGGCAGACCAGTGGGTATATGCTAGATGACGGAGTAAACGGCCAGCTGACCTCACCTCGGCCCCAGGATTATGCAGCGTAACCTTCCAGCCCCACCCTCCTTCACACACACACACACACACACACACACACACACACACACACACACACCCCTTTCAGGGACCACCTATATCTTTTCCCTTTTTCACTCCCCGGAGTCCCAGTCATCTACATCCCAAGACAGTTGAGTAAGCTGGCTCCTGCCTACGCTAGAGAATTTCTCTGTCTGAACCAGCTTCTCCTAAGCTAAAGAGAGAGTCCACGTTCCCAGAAGCAGTGGGGGCCCTGCAGGCTCCTGGGGGTCGGACACAAACGAGCCCTGTTCTCAGCTGACAGTAAATGACCCAGGCATTCCTGGTGGATCTCGGCATTGTGAGCGGCACGGGTGCACAGCAAGGGATCTGAAAAGAGGTTGGGCACTTATCCGGGCCCTAGGACCTGGTGCTAAATGCCATCTCTGTGGGCCTTCCTCAGAGTTCCACCAAAACGTCCTGGTTCCCTGGGACAGATCGAAGCAGAGTTGGCTTTAGACGTTCCTGCCAATGTCTAATGATCTCTCGCTTTCTGTTAACTCTGTGAGAGGATGAGCTTTTCAAATCTAGCCCCTTTCTCTTCTTCACCCCTCCAAATCATACCTATATCCTCACTGGCGGTGCTGCATTTGTTTCCAAGTGTAGCCTGCTCCTCTTCCAGGGCTCCCCATCTCGGCAACAGCACCACCATCCTCATCCACAGACTGGGCCAGGCTGGACACCTGGGGACCACCCTTCTCAACCTCCCCTGCTCTGTCACTCTGGCCTCCAACACCATCGTGTCCTGCTGGTTCTACCCAAATGCACCCTCCTCTCCCCACCCACACTGCACTGTGGACACCTCGGATCAGGCAGCAGCACCTCTCACCTGGGTGAGTGCACTGCTTCCTAACTGGTCCTCCTGCTTCCTTTCTACCTGCCCCCGCCCCCCCCCCTACACACACACACCATGCAGTCTCCTCTGAGCAAGCCCAGACCACAGTACTCCTCTGCTCAGACTCTACCATGGATATTTCCCTTTGGCCCCCAGATAAAGTCCAAGATCCTTAATGAACTTCTCAACATCTTTTATGATCTACCCGCATCGGCCCTCTGAGCCTCGGCTCTCACCAGTTCCTGCCTTCCACCCACACCCCTCCACGCCCCAGCCAGACACAGCTGCACTCTGTCCCTTAAGTCCTCGTGTGATCCTTGCATATCTTGCTTCCTCTGTTCTGGAATTCTCTCATCCCTGTTCTTCTTTTCTCCTTCCACTCACGATCAAGCCCCGCTTTCCTCCAGGAAATCTTCTCGAACCTCCCCTTGCCCTTTGAGGCCGAGCTCCTCTGAGCTCCCACAGACCTCTTATTTTCCCTGT
>CM053509.1:152992525-153017863 GCA_028627145.1 Eidolon dupreanum | reverse complement strand
GGAAAGCCTGACATTATCCTGTCTACCCACCTAGTATAGGGTGGACATTGGGGCCCAGAAAAAGGCACACATTAATACAAGTCGCCCAGTACTTTGTCAGTGGCACAAGCACAACTCAAGCCCAGGCCTTCTGCTGTCCAGCCGTGCCCACCATACTCACCACTTTTCTCTGCCCTGCCCTTAAATTGCTGATGTGGTCCCAGGCATATGGCAGGGTGGAGAGGGGAGGGGGAGATGGAGAGCAGCAGGAACCAAGCCTGCCTGCGGTCTCCAAACTCACAAACCACATCAGGCTGAAATATGAGACACTCACTCAGTTGAAAGGGAGGAGATATTTTTACTTAACAACCCCCAGCTGCCTAAATACTGGTCTCTTTCTTTCCCTCCCCCCAAAATGCATAACTCCTGGGACCTGCTTTTTCCTGCTTCTGCTGGCATTTTCTTGGGGAATAACTGTGGGGCAGAGAAGTGTCCACTTTTCCTGGCTTCCCCCAAAAGCTTTCTAGAACACGGGCTCAAATGGTGACAGGAGTGGGGAGGTTGGTCCTGGCTGCACCCCTGACCCACTAAGTGACCTTGGGCAAGTCTTGTCTTGAATGGAGGTAAAACTGACCTACCCACTGGAGTCTCCTGTTGATAGTATAGAAAAGTATGAGTTTACCAACAGCCTCGGGAGGCCCCTGCAGGCCTCTGCTGCAGGACTGAGCTCCCCAAGCCATGCACCCTGACTCACCTCCATTGTCACAGCTACAGCAAAACTCTGCCATCAGTTCTCATGTCAGCACTGGATGGAACCTTCAGGAGACTGTGTGCAGTGATTAAGAGCTACAGCTCTACAGTTAGACATTAGGAATCTTGGCATCACCATCTAATGCCCTCACAACCTGAGGCACGTTATTTAGCCTCTCCAAGCCTCAGTTACCTCATCTGTAAAAGGGGATAATAATAATACCTACCTCAGAAAAATAGTTGTGAGGAATCAATGAAGTAATTAATGTTTCAGTGCTTGGTATACTAAAAGGTAGCTTTTATGATTAGCATGCAGACCTACAGCCCCCCATTTTACAGATGAGGAAACTGAGGCCCAGAGAGCCAGGACTTGCCCAGGGTCACTCAGAAGAACTAAGACTACAGTTCCACTCGCAAGTCAGTGCTTCTAACTTCTCTCAGTCCCACAGTCTCAAATAAGCAAATACATACCCTCAGAGATTGTAAAGTTTTCTTGGAAACTGGAGATCAGTGCCTGAGCCCAGGAGTACAGACATACAGAAATCATCTCTATGACTTGATAACTTCTCATGAAAGCCCCAAACTACCCACACGGAGTAGGGGGAAGTGGCCTACTGGTACTGAGAGACCAAGAAAGAGGAAGGTGTCTGATCATCAGCCCTTGCTTGTAATGGTTTGGCACAAGTTTGCACACAGCTATGAACAGTGGCTACCTCTGGGGAAAAAAAGGGTTTGGAAGGATGAAGTTCACTCTATACTTTTCTCTATGCTTGAATTTTTACAACATCTTTTGCTTTGAAAATAATAAAAAAGAAAATAGCAGCAAAACTCAAAATAAGTTAGCAGTTTTATCTAGTAGTTATAAGCCTCTCTGATACATTCCAGAGCCACTGCTCTGGTTCAGACCTGCATGCTCTTTCACTTGACCACACAATAGCTTCCTTGGGGTCCCCCTGCCTCCAGTTTAGCCCCTTCTAATGCATCCCCTACATCAGCCACCAGGTTGAGATATATCATTGCTCTGGCCAAAATCCTTTCTCAAATCCTCATTGCCTTTAAAATGAAGTCCAAACCCTTAGTTTGCAATCTAATTCCATCTTTATTTACAGCCTCAACTCCCACCACTCTCCCCTTTTCCCATCCTCCATTCTAGCCATGTGGATTGCTCAGAAAACCTCAGTGCCTTTGCATAGGCTGTTCCTGTTTCTTAGAATGTCTTTTCCTTCAATCCTCTCATTTCTTGGGAAACTATTACTCATTTCCGAGGCCTGGCTCACCAAGACAGACTTAGTCACCCCTCTCATAGGCTGAAGTAACTCTCGGTATCAAATGATTGTGTTGATTACTATAGATGGGATGTATCTTAAGGACGGAGCTTTGTACTCTTCAAGGGCCCTTGGGCCCTCACAGAACAAGGCATTAGTCCCAAAGTGTGCTGAATCAAAAAAGCAGGGAGGAAGGAAATGCCATGAGAAAAAAAACTCCACAGCCCCCCACCCCTGGGAGCTGCCTGGTTTCCCAAGTTCATATTAGTCCATAAAAAAAAAAAAAAAAAAAGACTATGGAAAATTCTGGAGTTCCCTTCTCTGATTCACACGGAAACCTCCTTTGCTGCCGTATAACTCACTCCAGTGCCAACCTAAGCTCCCCCGGCTGTTTACAATTTCCCTGGCATTTATAAATAGCGAGGCCCCAGAAAGGAAAATGGAGGAGTTTCAAGGGACCTGGATGCCCACTGTCCCCTTCCTATCCTTCCTCTTCTGTTCCAAGCTTCTTCCTCTAAACTCCCCAAGAAACACCAACCAGTACCCCCAAGTGTGTGTGTACATGCGTGGGGTGCTCAGTCCCTTAGTGAATGGAACACTCAGGAAGGAGTCTAAAGTCCCACCAGCTAGAAGGAGTCAGCTAAGGGCCAACTGGATCTGAGTCCCAGCCCTGCCCCCTCCTCACTGTGTGACTATCATCCTATCAAAAACTCTCAGGACCATTAAGTTCTTTCAGCTGTGCAGTGGGACTAGGGTCAGATGTCAGCAAGCTATGGTCACTATAAAGTGCAGTGCAGCAAAAAGTCATGGGGGCCCTGGTCAGAAATCTGGTCCTGGGAGAACAGGACAGGCAGGATCAAGTCTTTGAAAAGCCCCCTGAGGACAAACAAAAGCAGGAGGCACCTCCACAGAGGCTGTGCCTTCCACAAAGCCCATGTTACCCCCAGCACAGCCTCGAGCTCTTTAGAGTTCCTGGTGTTCTAAAGATCCCCCTCTCTGCTCTGAGGAAAGTGGGAGGGCAGGAGAAAGGGTAAATGACTGGGCAAATGAGGAGCTACAAGAGATGTCCCCTGACCACCGACAGCTTCCAAGGATTCAGGCTTGCCCAGAGAAGCCAGCCTGCACTGATGAGGGGGACACTGCTGTAATTAGGTTCTGGAGTGATCAGACCCCAGAAGTGATGGGGACCCAGGGAGAAAGGCAGATTCCAATCACTGCCTCCAACTCTGAAGGAAGTTTGCCTGTGAGTCAAATACTGCAGGACTGAGGAGACAGCACCTACAGGTAGCAAAAGCAAGCAGATTTCAGGCGACTACAAGGAAAACTTTCTAAGAGTGCTGGGTCCAGAAAGAGGAAGGAGGTGGAGGGTTCCTCAACGCCCAGGGCGGACAGGTAAAGGCATTGTTATCCTGGAGTCCAGGATCCGTGGAGCAGACTCGCCAGCAGCGCCACCGCCCCGAGCGCGGGGGGGCGACTACCTGCAAACCCGGGTCAGATACTCCAGAGTGCGGGGAAACCCCGGGCCCAGTTCCACCAGCCGCGGGGGCGGGGTCAAGGTTAGCTCAGATGCTAGCAGTACCGCGGGGCCTGTGGGTGGGGGCCCGGCCGCCCTCCTTTCCTGCGCTAGCCTCCCTGTCGAATTCTCCTCGGTCCTCTGGAGGACGAGTTAGGTGAGGAAGGGGAGCCCTACTCCAGCGAAGCCCTCCAGGCGATGGCGAGCTCGGACAGGGAGAGGAGGGAGAAGAAAGACTCAGATGCCCGGATCCTCAGATGCCTGGGGTCGTGGCCGCCGCTCTCGCCTCCTTACCTGCTGCTGCGGCGCTGGCGACAGCGGCTGCTGGGTCCAGCTGTGCTCAGCTGGTTCCGGGCGGCGGGACTGGAGCGCGGCTGTGTCTCGGCCCGGGTGGGCAGGGCGCGGGCCGGAGCCGCCCTCGGGGCGGGGCGGCCGGGATAGGGGTGTTGGGTGGGGGGGAGGGAAGCGTCGGCCCCTCCCCTAGGCTGCTGGGAGAACCGCGACGCTGGCTCTAGGCTAGCATTCTTCGAGGGCGCTCCGTGTCGCTTCAGCAGCCCCCCGCTACTTGCCCAAGTAAGCCATCAAGCGCCCTACTTTATATGCGAGGAAACTGAGGCCAGGAGCACGTAGGGGATAGCTACAGGAGCCGGGGGAGGGGCGTGGAGGGGAGGAGTCCCAGGGGAGGATCTGGGCTGGGCTGGGGCAGAAGCACTCAGCCGGGTAGGTCGAGTGCCATGTTCCACTAGGACCAGCGGAGGCAGATTTCACTCCAGTGAGGTCCGAGTTCAGGAGGCAAAGCCCTGAGCGGGTGAAATGGGCTTCCCGGGAAAAAGCAGGAGAGGTAGGTGTACAAGCAGCAAGCAGCTAGACCCACTGAAGGTAACAAAGGAAAAGGATGATTCCCAGCTTCATTCCGGATTAAGAAACCAGAAATGCCAAAGAACATCCCTGTCCTTAAGTTAAAATAGTAAGCAGGGGCTTTGCAGTAAGACTGCCTGGGTTGGAACCCCTGACAGGCACTAACTAGCCCTGTAACTTTGGGCAAGTGACTTAACATAGCAAAGCCTCAATTTCCTCATCTGTAAAATGGACATAATAACTGTGTCATCATGGGGCTGTTAGGAAGACTCAGTGAGCAAAGACTCTTAGCACAATGGCAGGTATTATGGGTTCTCTGTAAGTGGAAGTTCTTATCAAAGGTGTGATGGTGGATATTAGGTGTTTGGGCAAATCCACATTGCAAAATGAATGCAGGGCCACTGTAAACAAGGGTAATATTTTATCTCAATAGAATCTCATATGCATTTGAGAAATAGCCATTTATGATGGAGCGGGGCCTAGGAGAGCCTCCCAACACACCTGGTGTATACATGGCCTCCTGTGCTCCTCTGTGGCTCTAAGTGGGGAGACTCACACAAGAGGAGACTGGACCAAGTGACCAAGATGTCCGTTCCCAGCATAGGTGCTGGCAGCAGCCCCATGTTAAGCTGGGTAAATCTCCCTCTAGCACAAGGTAAAATGTACCAAGTCAATAACTGCCAGGTGCTGGGGATCAGAGTCAGAAAAGCATAGAAGCCAAGAGCACAGCACTCACTTCTCAATTTTTCCATTGAGTAGCAGCAGGGAAGACACAGGGCCTGGGGAATCCCAACCCGCTCTTCCTCCTGCTCCATCTTTGTGCAACACTTGGAACTATGGGAACTATTTCTTAAACACTTCTGGACTTTCCAAGTGTTACCAACTTTCATCTTCACATCCCTACACACCCCCACCCTGGCCACACACACAAGGTAAGCATTACCATGTGCAGTTTTCAAATGAGGAGGCCAAGGCATAGAGAGAGTTAAGTCGCTCTCCTAAATGCACACAAGTGACACCACACGTGCCTGAGTCTTTGGCCTCCTCTCTTTTGCTCAATGTCCTGTGTCATACTCTGCCACCCTTCCTGACTTGGGAAACTCTGCCTAGTTCCACTTTATGTCAGAACTGAAGCAGGATGCCCACCCCCCAGGGAGGCTCATACCCTGTCACTCCTTCTTCCAGAGGCTGCCTATGGCCCACTATGGGGCAGGTGGGGAGAAAAGCAGAAATGCAGATGATTTGGCTCTGGGCTCTTTGATTACAAACTCCGGCAGACACATGCCCTGGAATTATCTAACATATCATTTCCAACCCTAGCAATTTCTCTCAGGCAAAGGGAGGTAAACCTCTAAATCTGTGTCTCCATAGAGCTGGAGCATATCACACGGGGATGAAAGAAACAGTGGAGAACTTCTGATCCAACCCCTTGATTTAGAAATGGGGAGACTGAGGCCAAGAGAGCAGAGGCTTGCACATGTCCTCCTGTGATTACTCCATTTGGTACTGAAAAAGTACCAAAAATAATTTAAAATAATGACAATGACAATGATGGTGGTAACCAGTACTTATACTGGAGGGCTAAGCAAATCCTGGGCACAAAATCCCAGGAGGACTTGCAGATTCGCCAGCCTTTTTTGGATTTACATACATCAACACGTGTTTTTCACAGCTGGTCAAGATACATGTTGGCCTGACCTTTTAGTCAGGGGCAAGTCTGTCCTATATGAATGTCTCCTCTGCCTTGGTGTCTGATTCTTATTTCCTTCTAGACAACTTTTTGTATTCCTCTCTCCACCAGGTCTAGGCACCACTAAGGCCTATTCGCCCTGGATCTTCACCTTCAGAGCAAACGTCTTCTTGTTTTTGCTGATAGGGATCTCCTCTCCCGGAAGAATTCTGATGTCTCCTTTTGCCAGAAGACCACCTCCTTCCCAGGAGGGTGGAATTGAAGAAACAAAGGCCACACCCAAGCCATGCAGTAGACACTTGAGGGGTGCCTGCCCCCTCTTCTGAGAATGCCTCACCCCACCTACAGGGGTGGCCGTTCCTTGCACCTATATTTGTCATATAGCCCCACCCCAAACACCGTTGACAGCATAAGGAGAGTTCACCAGAACCAAGCTGGACTATCAGAATTCAGAATTAGAGTTTGGGACTTAACAATGTTGGCTAATTAACTAGGCCTGTGAGGACTGGTCATCTCTGAAGGCTGAGTCTGTTGTTTTCAGGTGGCCATATTCCACAGAGAAAGCCAGTGTGACCCCTGTTAAATGGCTAGGTGGGTATGGAGAAACTCAGAGAGGAGAAGGCTAGGCTGGCCAGGAAAGACTTCTGGATCCGTCGGGCTTTTGGGGATGCAGGCCTCTCCTGGAGCTAGCTTCAGAGAAGTGTTATTAGGATAAGTATTTATTGAGCATCAAACGACTTATAGCAGGTTCCCAGAAACAGAGGACAAGACGGGGATTTTGTGCCAAGAATTAATTGAGGGGGTGCTCTCAGAACATCCTGGACTATCCCGGAGGACAGGGATGCAGCTGGGCCTTGGGGTCAGACCAGAAACAGGGCCTGAGTACTAAAGGAAACCCGGAAAGTACTTTCTGTCCTTCACTGCTGCCCATCTTAATTATTGTTCTTCCTCACATCAGACAAGCATCTCAGTAGCTTTCCACATGCTAACTTGAGTCAGATGCCTGCCTTTTACCCAGCTCACTTGAGCCAAAGGGGCTGGGCACACTGCACAAACTTGGCTGCTCCCACTATAACTTGTGGATGGAGAGAGAAGTGGAGCGGAAGCCAGGCAGAGAAGACAGCTTCGCTAGGCTGTCTTCTGGAAAGAATAAGAATAGACGTGAGGAATGGGATAGCATTTTCTGCTAAGGGCACAGAATAAACAAAGGTGTGGAGGTTGAGGAAGACAAACCTGGAAGAAGGGAAGGAGTCTTATTGGCTCCAGCCAAGGTCCCTTCAGTGGTGTGCTAGAGCCAGCTTGAACCAGCTTGCGAGAGCTGGTTGTTAAACTTCCAGGAATTCTGACAGCCAGTTGTTAAATACAGCCTTCAATAACAATTAACTTACATAAACTTATAATTAAATTATAAAATAAATGTAATAACGTCTCACAACTAATCCCTTCCTATTTATTTTACTATGCTATTATCTATGCTCTTAAGGCTAATTTAACTATCTCTACAGTGGAAATACTATATAATCGTGTGCTATTCCACATTTGGTGACTTCACATTGGTAATCTGAAATTAGCCATGAAATCAGGGCTTCTCTTCTCCCCACCACCCTCACCCCCACCCCACCCGATACTGTTGTCTAACATTTACCAGCACAGCACGACCCAACACCCTGAATTCCCCATTCAGCTCTCTGCTTGGAGAGTGCCTGTTTTTCTTTATATCTTCCTCACTGACTGGGAGCTCAGAAGAAAGAGAAAGTGTGTTTGCTGGCTTTCTAATATATCCCCAAATTGTGCCTGGCACAGAGCAGCAGATGCTTAGCAAAGTCTCATTGAATTAATCAATAAGTGAGGGATGGGAGACATGAGCTTGATGAGATGGAGTGAGTTGGGACGCATCAGAAGGACTTGGGAGAGGAATGCACTTTGAATTCCTGGAGCTGCCAATCCTAATGTCTTCTGAATCTGTGGGGGAGAATGTGTTTGTCCCATGATTTTAACGAGAACTTAGAAGTATGAGTTCCATACAGTCACTGTCAGCTCAGCCATAAAACCTACAGTTGATGAATTTCTACATCGTTGAATTCCTAGCAGGCACGATTCTGTGCCCCATAAACACCCATCAGG
The DNA here is from genome assembly GCA_028627145.1 of Eidolon dupreanum. Lineage (NCBI taxonomy): Eukaryota > Metazoa > Chordata > Mammalia > Chiroptera > Pteropodidae > Eidolon > Eidolon dupreanum. The sequence goes on along the minus strand of CM053509.1, from coordinate 153,009,684 downwards.
TGCCGGACAGCGTGGGCCTCAGCAAGGGTCACTGATTCTGTTAAAGAGCAGAAGATTCTCCATCCAGCCTCCCAGGTTAGATTTTCAAGGAAATTGCAAAAGTACCCAGATGTCCTTCCTCCTTCTACCAGGCCTGTCACTGCTGTCCACAGCTGCGCACAGTTGGCCCTATGACAGTGGCACTTATCATAATAAAAACTAAAATTGTAATTACGACTATCACTTTGGGGGCACTTGTTATATGCTGGCCACTTTATAATTTCAAGTAAGCCTTACAACTACCATCTAAGTTAGGTAGAATCTTCAAGTTTTCAAATAAATACACAGGCTCAGAAAAGGTAAATAACCTGCATGAGGTTCCACAGCTGGGTGAGTGGTAAACTGGGATTTGAACCCGGGTCTGTCTCCAAAGCTCAGGTTCTTTCCACAGACAATGCAAAAGAAAGTCAAGGGGAAGGGAGAGGCTTTTCCACACTTTCTGTCCAGGATCAGGAATTATTTAATTTCATCTCGACAAATAAATATTAGGGTCTGATGTTAGCCCCTTCCCCGTACACTTCATGTAATGTAATGCTTCATAACAAGCCACTGTTTCCTTATAGGAAGGTGTTTGGAGTTGTTTGAGAAATGTAGACCTATTTTAAGAAAGATTATAAACTGCTGTGCTTTAGAAATAAAAAGTAATTCATAAAACTCCATAAACACACGCACCAAAAAAATCTTTGAGTCAGTGCTATTTTTGTATTCTTTCATACTGTGCCCACACAGGAAGTTCACGTTTTCTCTCTTTTCCTCACTTATTATTTACTTACTTCTTTTCTAAGTACCAGCTATGTGCATGCCTCATGCTTGGGGCTTAGGGCACAGAAATGAATTCACAACAGCTTTAATCTTTGCAGGGCCTGTGGCCAAGGAAACAGACACTTACAATAGGGTGTAATGGGAACTAAGATAGAGGAAGCTCTGGTGGGGGTGGGATGAGAGGCTGGGGAACACAGACAGGGTCCAAGAACACTGCAAAGAAGGGGATGAGCCGGGCCTTGGAGGATACTTCTCTGTCCTCGGTTTTTTGATCTGATCATCGTGTCCATCTCAAAGAGTTGTGAGGAAAATGAAATTATCCATGTCAACTGCTTGCTGCAAAGCATGGGACATAGAAAAGGTTCTGTTAACAGTAGCTGGCATCATTAAGGGAACCCTGTAGGCAAAGGCATGGATACGTTTAAGATGACAATGTGCCAGCAAGTCCTGAATGCAGGATACATGGGCTGAGTCACAGAAGATAAAATTAGACAGCAAGAGGACAAAAGGAGTAAGAGGATTACAGGATTCCTAAGTGCCTGCTCTGGGCATTATTTCCTTCAAATCTGACAACGAATTCCTCAGACTGAACTATTCTCACTCCCAGTTCACAGATGGAGAAACTGAGGCTCAGAGAGGTGAAGTCCCTTGTTCCCATTGCAGAACTGGGAAATGGCAGAGCTGGGGTGACAACCCAGATTTCACTCCAAAGCCACTGTCTCCAGTGTGGGGCGGAGAGCATGCCAGACTGAAGGGATGGGGCAGTGGGAAGCCATCAATGGCTCTCATGTCGGAGACTGACACTGTTGGAGCTGGATCAAAAAGAAGCTTCCGCTCTGGGGCACAGGGGCATGGGGGCCCACTGGCCTCCACGCCCTGCCTGCCTGGGATTTAGCAGAAGAGCTAGCTTTTGTTCTGGATGAATCAGCCCAGCTGTTTCTGAAAGCCCAGCCCCACTCTTCTGGGCTCAGCGGACCAGAAGGCATTCAGCTGTCCCCGCAGGTCACCAGTGGGGTGGGAGGGGGCAGTACTTTGTACCCGGGACTGCGGCATGTACAGAGAGCTATATTATCACAACGCGGAACAATGGACTTTTCAAATATGTGTCCTGTGTCTTGTGCTGCACGTCGTAGTGGAAACACAATCAGGCCAGGGAAGTATTACGTTCTTTAGAATTCGGAGAAAACAGGCAAATAAAATAAAATAAACGACTCGCTCTTGTAACAGCTGATTGGATTAAGGTTTTAGTCCAAAGTTGATCTCCCTTCTATAGTTTCCTCCTCTTGCACTTGTCTCCTCTCTTCAATTCTCCCCATTCTTTTGTGCTTCTTTTTTCTTTTTCTTTTTTTTTTTCACCTCTTCTTTCTCCTTTTCTCACCACAGTCTCAGCAGTTGCAGTACTTTGCTGGAGTACAAACAGCCTTGCCTGAGGAATTAGGATAGCCGACTTCACTCCCAGCCTGTCTCTTTCTCACAGAGTGATCCTGGGCAAGTCACACTCCTCTTGGCCTCCATTGTCTCATCTGCAAACTGGGACAATAGAGGTAACAATTTCTTAGAGAGGTAATACCTGGCTCGTAAACCAGGAGTTTTTCCAGCCCCTGGGTCTGCTGCCCTGGCCCCAGCACAGATGTCCTGTCCCAAGCAGAGCCAGACGCCACCTGTTTCATAAGGTCTAGTAAACCATCCTTCGAAATGTTCGACTTTAAGTCAAGTCCACTCTAGAGTGTTTTGTTTTACATCTGTAATTTGTAAGAATGTCTCCAAAAATCTCACAGTGAAAATGCAATCACTTCGTTTCTATTTTCTCACAAATCAAAACCACTGTCTTGGGAACCCCAGCGTCTGATGAATAAGAAGCGCCATGTTTCCCTGAGGGAGCTTTCCTCTCCTGAATGCTCACCATACTCCGAGGCTGAAGCTGCCCCAGCACAGGGGTCAACCCACTCCCACACCTAGCAAGTAATCTAGAGTTTTGCTTTCTCCCTTGTACACCAACCATTTTGCTGTTTTGACCCTGACCTCAGATAACCTTGCAGATCCAGATCCCTGGGCAGGCGCCAGGGGTCTCGGGAGCTGCCCAGCTTCCTCACTGCTTTAGCCCAGACCCTGCGATGGGCTTCTCACCCAGACATTCTCCAAAGTCCCAGCCTGCCGGGAGCTCCATATCGAAATTTGCCTCCCTATCCACCCTTAGGGACTCCAAACCACCCTTTTTTTTTTTTTTGTCTCCATGTGCCTTACAGGTACCCCTTCAGGGATAAGGAAGCAACCTTTAGGTAATTAAAGGTGAGTTAGCCCAAGAAAACATTTAAGTTTATCTTTCCCTAGAGGCGAATAAGAAAAATAGTTAAATCTTCAGCGGGCAACCTGTAATGCCTCTATTAAAGCACGTATTGCATAAAATATGATCGATACAGTCTGTTTTTATGGGACCCATGAAAAGCAATGGGGACCTTCTGTGCCAAGGGCCATGGGTCAGTAAGCTTTACAATTTATCACCATCCAGACAAATTCCAAGCTTCCTTGTCCTGGCACTGGTGGCTACACATGATCTGGCCTTGCTTTCTCTTTCCAGCTTTATCTCATTCCCCTCTCACCTGAACCCTGTACCCCTCTGCCAGTGAACCACCTGCTGATACTCCACCTCAACAACTCTGAGCCTTTGTATCTCAGTACTCTCTCGGGATTGCCCATCTTGACATGTTTTCTCCTGGTTAACTCTTCCCTATCTTTTCAGACGCAGTTTGAGGGCGAGCCTCCCTGACTCCTTCAACGTAGATCATCTCAGCTGCCTCTCCACGCTCCCACAGTCTCCTCCGATGCCTCCATCACAGCACTTCCTGGACCATTCTGCCCAAATAGGTTTCCCCGTCCTCGCCTTCTTCATCCCAGAACCCTGCTTAATTCCCTTATAAATGATGGTTTTTGTAATGATTGAGTTACTCTGTTTGTTTCCCGTCTCCCTCATTAGCCTGTGAGCTCTCTGAGGACAGGGCCAGAGATGTCGTTCTCCACCGTCTATGTGGCTGTCCAGCACGGAGCAGACCCTCAATACACACTCACTGAATTCAACTGAAATGGCACTTATCACAGTGTGTTATAATCATCTGTTTATGTTTCTAGCTCTACCAGCGAACCTCCTGTGGGTGGGGACGAAGTCTTGTTGTTATTACGCTCCCAGTGCCCAGCATAGAACTGGGCACACAAAAGTCAATGTGGAATAAATGAATGAAGAAAGTAAATAAATAAAGAGAAGAACTAACATGAAGGCAGGATGAACAAATGATCGCATAAAAGAATTCCAAATAACCTTTCTGAAACAACCAGTTACTAGCTGTTACTTTCACTGTTTGAAATAAATATAAGGCTCCTGTCTTGATTCTGTTCAGCTGTACTGATGAAAAAAAAATGTATAATGGAGTTGGTCAAGGCTAACCTTTAAAAAACAATCACCACAGAAATCTAATGACTGGAGTAGCCTTTTAATGAATAGGCAAGACATTGATATCAATTTACATTAATTAGTAAGGCTAAGATACCCTCTCGAAATGTCTGCTTCCTTAACCTCCTAGATTTGTATCAAATATCACCTCTTGGCGTTTCCAAGTTTCATATTTTAAAAAAGTTAGAGTCACTGTAGCAACATTGGTGTGTGTGTGTGTGTGTGTGTGTGTGCATGCGTGTGTGTGTGAAAGGAGAAACTTCTTTCTCTACTACTCAGAACTTCACTTCTGACACTAGATATGTGGGTTTTTCCCACATCAACCAATTCTGTGACACCAGTGGGGGCGTCTACAATTCAACTCAATTCTGGCACTGTGTACCTGGAGATGGCATCAGATCCCACAGGTGAAGGGCTCAGTCCCACAAGACTGCCCCCATCCTGGCTTCAGATGCTGATCGCAAGTCCAGGCCTCCGGTACTTCTGACCACCCAACTCTCAACAAGGGTTCCCATGACCCTTGGGAACCTCAGGTTCCCTGATTTGTTTAAATGGTTCCCAGAACTCAGGAAAACAATTTACTTACTAGGGTACCAGTTTAATACAAAGGACACAACTCAAGAAAATCCAAGTGGAAGAGATACACAGGGCAAGGTGACAGAGCTTCCACACTTTCTCTGGGAGTGCCACTTCCATGTGTTCAGCCACACAGAAGCTCTCTGAACCCCAGAATTCAGGAATTTTTAAGGAGGCTTCATCAGCTTCATTACATAGGCATGATAAATTAACTCAGTCTCCAGCGCTTCTCCTTTTCCTGGAAGATGGGGGAGTAGGGCTGAAAGTTTCAAGCTTCTAATCATGGTGTGGCCTTTCTGGTGACCAGACCCCATCCTGAAGCTGCCCAGGAGCCCACCAGGAGTCTGTCTCCTCATTAGAACAATAGATGCTCCTATCACCCAAGAAATTCCAAAGAATTCAGAGGCTCTGTCAGGACAAAGACCAACCATTAGAACAAAAGATGCTCCTAGCACCTTTATCACTAAGGAAGTTACACGGGTTTTAAGAGCTCTGGCTTGGAGCCAGGGATGAAGACCAAAACATATATTTCTTATTATATCACAATATCAAAGTGTTTGTTTTGTAATATGTACATATTTAAATGCTCATGGTATTAAAAATACTGTAACTACTTAAATGTCTTCAATATAGTCATTAGCTTTAAGTAAAGTAACCATATTTCCCCAACTTTCCTAAAGTATGAGCATAGCACCTGATACAGGATGGACAATAATCAAACACTTTAAACCCAGGACTGCCCTAGAATATTCTGGACAGGTAGTCAGCACACCCACAGGCATTTCTATTTTTACATAGTTGTAATCACCACATTTAAACAATTATACACCAGTTTCCCCCCTCATTATATTATTTAGTAAACATTTTTCCAGGTTACAATATAGTCTTCATATTTCTGCCCCAGAAAGTCTCTGTCTTCTCACCTGCAATCACTTCAGCTCTGATGACAACTCTCCCAGAGCTCTGGGAAGTTAAGTGAGCTAATGGGAGGAGGCATTCCCATGGATGAGGGTGCAGGCTTTGGAATGACAAAACTTTGTGGAATCCTGGCTCTGCCACTTCCTTGTTATGTTACCTTTGGCAAGTTGCTTGTCATCTCTGATCCTCAGTGTTCCCATCTGTAAATTAGAAATAATAGTACCTTATGCAGAGAGTTGGTATAAGGATTAAGTAGGTTTTTAAAAATGCATGTGTAATATTTAATCCAGTGCTTGACACATGAGTTTTAATAAATAATAGCTGGTATTATTGTCGTTTTTATTGTTGTTGTTATTATACTTTCCTTTTCCATAGAGTTCATATATCATCAGTACTTAACCCTTACATGAGATTTCCTATTCCTTACTCATACAGGTAATTCTGCAAGGTACATCCTCAGGCACAAAAATTTCTTTTCTGCCCCCAAATTCTCTCTTTAGATTAAACTCCCAGGAAGAGCCAGCATGGCCAGCCAGGCATTTCCTCTCTCTGCCCAATGAGCTCCTGATTCTTCAAGAGCCACAACTTCAGAGTCTTCTCTGACCTCTGAGGAGAATGTATCACCCCACCCCATCTCACCCAGAACACACCATCTCTCTCACGGCCACTGTTAGGTCCTCTTCCTGCAGTTTAACACCTACATGGCTCCAGAAGGATTTTTCTAGAAATACATGTTCTCTGTGGGAAAACAGTCTCTGTTCTATTTTTTTTTTTTTACAAATATACTTGAAAATGTGCAAAATGGCATATCTAAGATTGTCAAGGCAGCATTGCTTATAGTAGTAAAAAAGTGGAAATCACGTAAATGTCCACCAATAGGGGATTATTTAAATAAATCATGGAACATGCATACACCGACCACCACAGAAAGGTAAAACTCTTCATGTAGTAAGATGGGGGCATTTCCAAGCTATTTCTATATTTCTAAGTGAAAAAAACAAGGTACAAAGCAACATGCATGAAATTCTAGCTCATGTACGTGAAAACCAAAAAAGAGGGGGAAAGAATAGATAGATATATATGTTTGCTTGTACTTGTGTAAATACTTTGGAAGGGTACATAAGAAACCCTGGGGACAGACTGGTGGCTCATAGATCGGGGCAGAAAGGAGATATTTCTGTGTATACCCTTTGTTGTCTTTGAATTTTAAACCATGTGAATGTATTAACTATTTAAAATACTAACAATAATAGACAGAAAGCACAGGTTGTAGAGACACAAAAACATTGCTCTCTGTGTTTGTTGCTAAAGAGATGACAGAGGATTCATTTTCTGGAGAAAACTGCTGTCCTGTTGGGGGAAAAACACTCCTTGGGGCCTTTTGGTTGTACAAAGCCAAAGCCCAGAGCCCAGTCTGGAGGGGAAATGCTACAACCTCCGGAGAGTAAAGGATGACCTCTTCGGGTGGAGAGGTAGTTCTGATTTTAAATAATTCTTTATGCCCTCTGGGGCAGACCCAAGAAATCAAAGTTTGGGTCATTGGGAACTTGGCAGGGGGTGGGGGAGTGAGAGGGAGGGAAAAGAAAAGAGAAGGGACTAAACAAGAAAAAGTAAGAGTGGACTTCCAGTACCGGGGTGGCTCTCTGTAACGGTGTAAGGCTGAATGCTTTTGGAACAAGTGAGGAGAAGCCAAATCTTGCTATTATGTGTGTGGCAGAATGTGAAGGTTCAAACTGTTTTGGTTTGAAAACAGATGCTTCCCTTTTCTTACCTATTTACATCAATTATTTTTCCTCACTTATTGTCAGTTTGAATGTTGAGCCCTCCCTACCCTTAAGCAAAGGGAAATCCTTTCTTTTTCTTTTTGGTTTGTTTGTATTAATAGCTGATGAAATAGACTCTAGGCTTAATAGATCACCAAGTCTTCTGTTAAAGAACTAGAGAAGAACAGGAACTAGAAAAGAGAAAGAAGGAAGTACTACGGAGGGGGTCTAAATAAAAATGGGGACAAATGTTCTCAACATTGGGAGGTCAGAGGATAGAAAGAGAAAAAAGTGGCAGGGAGGGTCACCACAAGGACCCCACTGGCCCCACTGGCCAGGGAGCTGATCTGGGGCAGTTTATCAAAAAGGAGGGAGGAGCTGAAGCTCAGCTGAACAAAGTGAATGGAACTAGCAAAGAAGGCTTCAAGGGGCATTGTCTGAGCAACAAGGAACAGGGCGAGAGCTGAGTCACTGTTCCAGATGCTCAGCCAAGATCAGAGAGATAACCTCCTGTGGTCTGCACCAAACTCGCCCATACACATTGTTCCTCTGTGGGCATTGATAACACACTAAATGCCAGGAGATGCCCTTCTACACCATACAACTTCAACATGAACCTGTGCCATTACTCCAGGTGACATAATGTCCTAGGACAAAGCAAGGGAATGCAGCCCTAGACCCAGTGGAGTGGTGACAAGAAAGCTCTGGGCATATGTGCCTGGTGGGGGAAGGGAACAACAAAAGTAGAACTTGAACTGAATAAGCTTAAATCCTCCTGAGATGAGACAGTGGTTAATGACACGGCTGTTACATATGGATAGGGACAATCTGGACAGCAGTGTCTGGAAAATCTGACAATGTTATCTCCTGCTTAAAAACTTCTGAGGGCTACTTTCCACCTCTAGAAATTCCAAATTTCTCAGTCTGATGTATCAGTCAGGATAGGCTAAGTTATGCTACAGTAACAAATTAACCCTCAAATCCTAATGGCTTCACACAACAGAAGTTTATTTCTTGCTCAAGATATATATCTTACATGTGCTCCACAGAAACATTCATGGATCCAGACTGATGGAGGGGCCACCATTGTGAAGCCGCACCACTGGAAACATCTGGCCTCCTTAGTCACTGTAGCAAGGCAGGAAAGCGAAGGGAGAATTTGCTTGTTTATACTTTAACCCAGAATTACTATGTGTGACTTCCATTTACAGCACGTTGGTGAAACCAGTCACGTGGTTCTCTCCAACTGCAAGGAGACTGGGAAATGTGGGGAGTAAATGAATGTTTGGTGAGCAGTAAGTATCTCTGCTATAAAGAGCATTCAAGGCCCTTTGCAATCTGCCCCCAGGGTCTCCCCCCAGCTTTATTTCCTGCCACTGCCCCGCTTCCCAATTCATAATCTGTCTCTGGTTACGGGGCCCTTATCTCAGCTCCCCAGCCACGTTATTGAACCACTGCTCCCCCATATGTTTGCTCACGCTGGTTCCTGAATGTAAAATGCCCTTCCTTCCACCTTCCCCATTGGCCAAAGTTCCACTTCTTTTGAGCCCAGCTCAAATACCACCCTCCCCAGTCCCGATCCCTTGGGGTAAAATTAATGGTTCCCTTTCAGTTCTGCCACACCTCTTTTTATGTGCTATACTTCCATTAGCACTTAGGACCCATGGGACTGACTTCCTAGCATCTTTCACAGTGCATGGCACATTTGTCAAATAAATGCCTCTACTTCAGAATTTTTCAAAGACTACTTTGTTTGTATGTCTTTCTCCACACCTATCCATCCAACCCCAACAGGCTGTGTACTCTGGCTGATCCAGGATAAGTGTTATTCATCTCCATTTCCCCATTACCTGCTGGCACTGGGAAATTTTGGGGCGGGGGAGAATTGATTAATTTGCCTTATATTTAATTTTTAACAATGATTTAAAAATAATTGCAAATGGGGATTTCTAAAATGAATATCAGCTGTGTGTCTGTTAACTTCAATTAAAAAGTTTACTCTAAAAGTCACATAATAATAAGCAAAAAAAAGGGATGTACTTAGAGAGTAAATTGCATAAACACAAAGGCACTTCTAGAAGACGCAATCACCCACGTGTGGGTTTTGTAATAACATCTGTAGACAAAGGTATTAAAGTTCTTTTGGGCACAATGACATTCGCTAGAGCTAGCTAAAACAAAATGGAACCCGAGGGTAGAAATGTCCTGGCCTCAGGATCAGGAAGAATCAGGACCCCTTGTGCTGTGGGGAGCACACACAGCCCACTTTCCTTCTTTCATCTGTTTCTCTGAGTATATACTTCATTATTCTCACTCACTAAAAAAACGCTTTTTCTACTTCTCAGAAAAAAGCACCTTGAACAATCAGCCAAAAGCTACCTAGTTTCTGTCTTCCTTCCTGAGAGCACCAGCCACAGACTTTGATTCAATTTCAAGACCCCAAAGAAGGACTCTCATTGGCCCAGCTTGTTCACATGCCCACCTGGCCCAACCACAGGTGGCCAGGGTAGAAGGTCCCCAGGTATATACATGGCTATTTCTCACCATGACCTTTATGGAGGAACCAGTCACCAGAAAACAAGGGCAGGGAAGAAAATGCAATTGCTGTCCACTAAAATCAGGAAGGGGGAGAACTACTCTTGAAAAAGTAGCTTAAGAGAGAGATAATAAGTAAATATAAGTGTATCATCCAAAAAGAACAGATGTGAGGACATATTATTTGGGAAGGAATTAAAATGGCAGAAGCCACTTCATAGTTTTTCTCTCGCATCTCCCAATCATCACTCTTCACGTACTTCCAATGTCAACTCCTACTGGTTCTATCTCCTAAACCTCTTGTGAAATAGCTCCCCCCTCACTGTCGCCATTGCCTCAGACGTTGCCTTATCAACTATTGCAACATTAACTGGTCCCAGTGCATCCAGTCTCACCTCATTCTAAACATCCACCATAAGATGATCCCCAAACGTTTTTTCCTACAAGCATATGATCCTACTCTTTCCCTGCTTAAAACTCTTTGATGGCCCCTATCACCTTCCAAGCTCCAAGGCCCTCTTTAATCCAACACCAGCTTCATCTGCTCTCATTCTTTTCTAGACACTAAAACTTTTCCCCATATTCTCCATACCAGCAGCCTATGATTTCATGTCTTCTCAAGCATTTGCTCTCTCTGTTCTCTCTGCCCAGGATGCCCTTCCCATCTCCATTATCTCTGTCTGGTGGTGCTAATTACCTTTCATGGTCAAGTTAAATGTCCTCCCTCCCTCTGTGGTACCTCCGCATCATGTTCGTTTTTGGCTCTGGATACATCTGTCTCCCCGGCTGTGTTCTTTCAGAGCAGTAACCACATCTCATTAATCTTTAATCCCCAGTTCCAAGCCTAGGGGTCTGACCCACACTAGGAATCAATAAATGCTTATGAAAGGATATAAGGAGGAAGGGAGTGTGCAAAGGAGAGAACAAGAGAAAAAGAAAGAAGGGGAAGGAAAGAGGAGAAGAGAAAGGAAGGAAGGAAAGAAGGAAGGAAGGGTGGATTAAGGAAAGATCAAGGGCTCTAAGTTGCAACATTTGTTTTCTCCATTATTTATCACTGAGTAACTTGGACAAATTATGGCTCTTCTCTGAGACTCAGTCTCCTTCTTTGTAAAAATAACATCTGTTCTACCCAACTCACAGGGTTATTAAAGATCAAATAAAGGAAAGAATATGGAAGAACTTTATTCATTTCCATGAAAAGATTAGTTATTATTAATTGGCCATTGTGTAGAATTTATGCTCCCAACTAAACGAAGACTGCAGTCTTAGTGGACCCCCATCATTGGTCAGGATTCCTTTGCAGGGGGGAGGAGGGGGCAGGGATGGTGAAATAGCTTTAGCTGTGTTTTGCCAGTGGTTCATTATTAGAACCTTGTGAGTCAGGTGGGGCTGGCAATGGGGTTCATTAGGATCACAGTGTAACAAGTGAGTAAATTTGATACTATCTTATTTTGGATACTCTTGGGTGCTCTTTTTCTCCTGACTTAGATGAATAGTAAGGAATATCCAATAACCATGGGCTATTATTAACAATTTAAATGTGAATCAAAACATTTTCTACATTCTTTTCTCTCAATCTTCTGGATCAGTTTAATTGGAAAGTAGCTTCAACCTGACATTCCAATGGGAGATGATGAAAAGCTGCTTCAGTTTGCAACTATTTATCCCTGTGAATCAGGATTTTCTCCATACTATGTAACCAAAATAGAAGGCAGAAGGAAATTAGAAGCTGCACAGATGGAAGGTTACAGTTGTCATGTTGCACTTGTCTGGTAGACCAAGTGGGACCTGTTTAGGCCTGCTGGCATGGTAAGAAATAGAACAGTGAGCGACAAATGTGGGACAGCAATGTGGCAAGGGGGTCCCTCATGTAGGAATGAATGGCTCCCTGAATGCTGGCGTAGCCTTTCTGCCAGTGCCACAGCCTGAGCACCTCTGGTTCCTGTCTGTCCTGGCGGACTGCACTGACCAGTGCCAGTGAACTTGAGCATGCCTCTGTGAGGACCTAGGAGCAGCCAGGAGCTGAGTCTCCTCACTTGCGTCCTTGTTTTATGCATATCTTCTTCACTGCTTGCTTGCTTTCCCTATTCAACTAAAATAAAACCTGTCCGAGTCATCATCCTCCCCAAACTTTGCACCCACTCTAAACTTCATGGTTTGGCCTGACTCAACTAGATAACTATTGTCTGGCTGTCCAGTTGCTTCCCACACCCGTGTCTCTAGGAATTGTTCTTCCTCCTCCATTCACATCTACAGGAACTACAGAATCAGCCATTTTTCAAATGTCTTGAACCCTGGCCTTGACTGACCTAGTGGGTCCTTCTCTTGGATAGGACAATGCCAGCTCCTGGATCGATCAATCTTTTCTTTCAAAATTTTTGGAACTTGGTCTGAAAAAAATCAGTCTCTATCTGAATGGGCTGAACGTAGGCCTATAAAATCAGAAGCTATGGATATGCGTGTTTTCCATGATGTGGACTAGAAAATGAAAAAAAGCTGGTCTGCAACAAGATAGAACAGTAATAGTCATAATGATGCTGAACAGTAGAAATGAGAAATGGAGAAAATACTGACAGACTTTCACATTTTGAACTATGTTCTTCATGTGTCTCAGTGGCATTTCTGTCCCAGAATTCCATGAGATTGCCCTAAATGCCCGTTGTACATTTCCAAATTTTGTCTAAGTAAAGCTAAGGTTTCTATTAGTTACAACCAAAGAAGTCTCATGAATATACACTTAGAAACTCCAATTTCAATATTTTATCCATAAAACTGCCTCATTTTCTTATTTACTAGCTTTATAATTAGTTTAACAAATTTCAATTTATACAAAGGAGATATCAGTCAATCTGGATGTGCTGGACCTCGGGCTTGCACACTCATGGTCACAATATGGATGCAGCAGCTCCAAGCATCACATCCTCACACGAAATCCACAACCTTTCTCACGTGCCTTTTTTTAAAAAAACACACCCTTTAATTATAAAAAATTTGTAATGATTTAAAAATAGAAAAAATAGTATGATGGTTCCAATATACCCATCACCCAGCTTTCATAACTATCTCTTCACAGTCATCCTGTATCATCTACACATTCACATAACGTTCTTCTCCCCTCAGATAATGCAAATCCTAGACATTGCATTATTCTGTAAATGTTTCAGAATACATTGTCTAAAAGGTGAATTCTTTTTTAAAAATTTCCACAATATTGTGGTAAAAATATTGACAATCATTTTCTAGTGTCATCAGATCTGCAAAAGGGTTCACTTTTTGCTAATTGTCTTAAAAATGTGTTTTTTTAACAGTTTACTTGAATTTCAATTATTTTTAGTAGCTATAACTAGAAAATATATATTATTTTCTAAAGAGAACACATTCATACTGATAATTCCAACTGAAATGGAGAACTATAGTTTTCACTCAACCTCATTAATCCTATCCTGTATTTCTATGCCAAAAATCTCATTTCCAAGGACACCAACATAATTACTTATTTTTTATCCCATAATATGTAGTTCTTTTTGCCTTTGGATATACCCCTCAAGGGGAACAGAGTCAAATGATGATTTAAAGTAACTCAGTGTCTTCTCTGTGTGGTTCTGTCATGCCCTGAATATGCAGTTAGGGTCATTTTTATTTCATTTTACTTTCAATTTCCAAGGACTGCCTTTTAATTTAATTTTGTTCATAATTATATAAAATAGTTAAATGACTCCAAAGTTAAATCTACAAATCAAGGTATAAATATATATTTTAAGTCTAGATTCTACTCTATCCTTTACTCTCTTTTCCCTCCCTCTGCTATAGTAATATTTCATTAAATTTTTATAGCTTCTTTTATTTGTACATAAATGATTACATACTCTACACATTTTTCTCTTCCATTTCTTTTTTTACTTAACAATATATCATGAAGATCGCACCTTAGTAGCAGAGAATTTTCTTATTCCTTGCTACGTACAGCTGCATAACACTCCATTTTGGGGTGCACCATAGGTTATTCAATTATTGATGTGCATTTGGGTTGTTTCCAATCTCTTGCGATTACAAACAGAGCTACATTGGATAGCCTTGTGTGTACATCTTTTCATGTTTTTGCCACTGCATCCTGTCATAAGATTTCTAGAAGTAAGACTGCTGCATCACTGCACACCTATCAGAATGACTAAAATTAAGAGAGAAAAATGACAATAACAAATGCTGATGAGGACATGGAGCAACTAGAACCCTCACACATTACTAGTGGGAAAGCAACATGGCAGTCTCTATAATGTTTACCATATATTTATAATAGACCCAGCCATCCCTTTCATACATATTTACTCGAGAAATGAAAATTTATATTCATAAAAAAATTATCTGTACCTGAACATTTATAGAGGTTTAATTCATAATTGCCAATAATTGGAAACAACTAAAGTGTCCTTCACCTGATGGATAAATTATGATACATTTCTACAGTCAAATGCCACCCAACTATAAAATGGGACAAACTACTGTATACTACAACATGGATGAATTTCAAATGTATTATCCCAAGAGAAAGAGGCCAGATTTAAAAAGTTACATACTCCACAATTCCATTTATATGACAATCTCCAAAAGGCAACACTGTAGGGACAGAGAACACATCAGTGATTATTGCCGGGACCTGAGGCAAGGGGATGGTTTGACTCCAAAGGGGCAGCATGAAGGAATTTCTTGGGGTGATGGAACTATTGTCCATCTTGACTGTGGTGGTAATTACACAACTATATGCATTTGTCAAAACTCATAGAATTGTACACTGTAAAGAGTGACTTTTGCAATATGTAAATTATACCTCAATAAACCTGACTTTTAAAAAAAGATAAGTGCACAGGTAATTTTGCTAATTAGTGCCAAAATTCCCTGACTGGTAGGATGATTCACAGCTCCCACAGACATCTAGGTCCTAATTCCTGGAACCTGTAGATATTACCTTTTATGGCAAAACAGATTTTGCAGATGTGATTAAGAATCTTGAGATAGGGTGAATATCCTTGGTCTATCCAGTCAAACCCTAAGTACAGTCATAAGTGTCCTTATAATAGGGAGGCAGAGGAAGATTTTACTGCGGAGGAGAAGGCCATGTGAAGACAGAGCAGAGAGAGTTTTGAAGGTATTATATTGCTGGCCCTGAAGATGGAAAAAGGAACTATGTGCCAAGGAATCCAAGGATTGAAGCTCTAGAAAGTGGAAAAGACAAGGAAACAGAAACTCCCCTGGAGCCTCCAGAGGGAGCACAGTCCTGCCAACATCTTGGTTCCAACTCAGTGAGACTTCTGGCCTCCAGAAAAAAATTTGTGTTTTTTGAAGTCACCAAGTTTGTTACTATAGCATAGAAACTAATACACCCTCCATAGGGATTATACTGTTTTTTTTCAGTCTGACCAAAGGGACATAGGGCATGTCCCTTTGTTTATGTGGAAAATTTCCCAGAAGTCCAAAAGCAGACATCCCTCATATGTCATTGGCCAGAATAATGTCACATGGTCATCCCTAAGCCAGTCACTGGCAAGAATAATCAAGCTTCCTCCTACTCCCTGTCCTAAGGCTACGTTTTTCTCTCTTGACCCTCACAGCTGCCTGATCCTGACCAACATCAAGGTTCTGCCCTCATGGAAGAAGAGGGGCATAGCTTTGAATTGACCACCAATGGTGCCTACTTCAAAAATTATTTGCCAACAAAGTAAACCTCTCAGTTCAATATATATTTTATAAGAGTCAAAAATCCTTGGACTAGACTCTCTGAGGGGCCATCAACTGCAGCTTCCCAGGCCGGGGAACCGTTCAGCCACATCTGGCTTTGCCAGCCTCTCTCCCCCTTTTCCCAGAGGTGGCAGGGCCCAGCTGAGCTCTGATTGTGAGTCACCAAGGTTAAATAAGGCTCTGTGAACACACAAGCCTGTTTTCCAGAAAAATGTCCCACTTGTGATACTGATTCAAGTCCTATTAAGGGGATCTTCTGTTTTCTCCCTGTTTTGGCTTTTCTCTGACATTTTATTCTAGAATTTTAGAGCTGCAAACATCCTTACAGGTAATAATAATAATACCAGTCATACTAATATGTAATAACAATTATTGTTGTTGTTATTACTATTATTGTAATTACAGGAGCTCCAATTTTTTGAGCATTTTACTACATTCCAGGCACTTTGTATATGTTATCACATTTAATCCTTGAGCCTTCTTGATGAAATAGATATTATTATTACCCATCTGATAGATTTTGAAACCCAGGAAAAGACAAATTATCTGAGAGAAATGCTGGCACCAGGGTTTAAATTGAGATCTGTGAAGACTCCAAAGTTGTGGCTCTCAAATCCCATGAAGTCCCAAACCTTTCATTCTACAGATAGGAAATGATAGCTCAGGGCGAAGTAGGGGGGCACCTGGACGCATAAGCATCTGGCTCAGTTCACATGACCAGTGAGGGGCCAAGTGAATGACTGCCCTCTCTAGTAGAGCAAACAGCTCACATTAGTTTCTTCTCCACTGGAATCAAATATTTACAAATCATCACGTAACTGAGTTCAGTAAGAGAAAAAGTGTTTGTCTTTTTCCAGAATGAGAGCAATGGAGACTCTTCTCATTGTGATTGTCAAATTTATCTGGCATTTTTTGGGAGATTTTTAAAAAATCATAGTTAAAACGTGAAAAGTGCCTTACAATTTATAAAACACTTTCAAATGCTTTCTCTCATGTGGTCCTTGCTATAGCTCTGTGACGCCGGAAGATATAATTATTCTATTTCTCTGGTGAAGAGGCTAAGGCCCAAAAAGATACATTACTTGCCCAGGTTCTCACAGATCATTAAGTGGCAGAGCCAGAGTCAAAACCGAGGCCCTGTCTCTTCGAAGGAAACTCATTGGCTAGGAGGGCCTGACATCCAAGGACAGAGACTTTTCCAGTGAATTTTAGACTCACGTTTTCAAGTTTAAGATTTTGATTGGCTGAAGTGATATTTTTTTTCCTTTTTAGATGAGATTCTTGTACTGAATAAATCAATTTAGGGAGAAATTATGTCTTTTAATCGTGAGTTTTCCCATCCTTTCCCATCTTTTAAGCCACGAAGGAGAATCTGATGTTTTTCTTTA